>CM023537.1:38181776-38363507 GCA_013350335.1 Chimonanthus salicifolius | reverse complement strand
GTCTGGTACTATTTCGGATGTACCGTCGACCCATATTGCAATCGTTGCCACTTGATGACCTTAGTAGCCCTGTTACAAAGTCCATGGTTACATGCTCCCATCTCCACTCCGGCACTGGTAAGGGTTTGAGTAAACCCGGTGGCTCCTGATGCCCCACCTTAACCTGCTGACAAAGTTAGTTCAGCGAGTAACAAACTCTGCCACATCTCTCTTGAGTCCATGCTACCAATAGTGCCTCTTAAAGTCATGATACATTTTGGTGCTGCCCGGACGGATAGAGAGCTTGGTTTGGTGTGCCTCAACCAACAACTCCCTTCTGCAGCTCTCAGGCACATATGTCCTACCTCGGAATAAAAGACCTTGTTCCAGTCGTAACTCCTATTCTGGTACTACCTCACCGGTACACATCTTAGTCCATATCTCCTCCATTTCTGGATCTATTCGTTGTTCCCGTTCAATCGTGCCAAGTACCTCTTAATTACATCAACATCACTCATATCACCCTATGAGTTTCATTCTTGCAGAATTTATATTCTGTCTCATGTTACCTCTTTTCCTCATGAACCCATTTGCTGATCTTATGTAGACTAATGTATTCTATTCCACTTTACCTGCTACCAAGACATTTCCCATACGTACTCCTTCAACATGTTCTTTCGTCTACTCTCTGTGTGAGGTAGCCTGCCAGTACGAGCCTATGCTCAAGTCATTGGCTGATTCCATTTCAACTAGGTTTCTAGTTGCACTCTCCTGGAACTCCATCGGCTAACTACAGAGTCAGCTAGCTAGACTAACTCGGCAGTCGCCCATAGCTTCCCATTCGAGTTTCACTAGACTCTTATCCTTCCCATTAATTATATCTCCAAAACTTAGCACCTTTTCATTTGCACATAAGTCACTATGTGACTAACCCTTTTGTTCATAACTTCTACGACACCAATACCTGACATCAATCCAATCCACCATAGGAACCCTCATCCATGGTCAATAACCACCAATGAATATAACCCTCCTATGGTTAAAATCCATTCATGGGCATAACTAATACCTTCGTAGGACTATTCTGTCTATCGTAGGGCTAGCAGGTCTAACATACAACCCATGCGTCGACTAAGAAATCAAAAATGTCTATCATAATGCCATTGTCCACCATCCATCCAAATCATATAAATACTAATTTCCTACCCCTCTGGATTATTCAACACATATTCATAGATTCCTAAAAATAGTGGTCTAAGCTTACTTAGGTTATGTCAAATAATACCCATTCACCACTAAAAATATTCACAAGTATTACAAATTTCACCAACTACCAACTCCCACCCTACATGCCCACGTTATCAATGGCTACAACATCATACGGGTTCATATGCCTTCATTATCAGGTCACGTAGAATTGAAATCACACACAATCATCGAATAACATAACTCATGTGTAACAAGATCTTTCATCTCCATTCTTATCAAACAATAACATGGGATAACATAAGAAATAACAAATTAATATAATCTAGCGATTCAACATAATTATGATTAGGTTACCCTACCCCATTTACAACATACACCTAGAGATTTAGAAATAACAATCCTACTCACCCAAAGCAAGTCATCCCCACACATTCGAAGACCATCCATGACTATCCACAAATTCCTAAACTTTGGAATTATTCATCAGCCCCACCTAGGTTTCCAACCAAACGCATTGGCATATCACGCCCTCTTCATGCATACTACATATTTACAACTCACAGCACTTTATCAACTCATCATCATATACATAGTCTATAACACATCCTTGTTGCCTCAATGACTATTCATTGCATAGAATCAATTATCAAAGCAATATCATATAAACTCATTGCAACGATTGATAATTCACAATTTAGCAACATCATAGGGAATCATCATGCAAACACTAAATAAAATAGTTTCATAAATTCATACGTATAGTATGGTTTGGTTCATGGTTCATTCTTTTCCACCACTTTTGAGGCCATTAACAATCATTGTTATCCTCCATAATTTTTCCTCATTAAAACTCTTTAACTTCACTAACATTTATCCATTAACATCTGAAAATCATAAATCCCCCCTTCCATAGTTTTGATCTTAAAAATCCCATTTAAGCTTACTTAATTACTCACCATAATTCCTTCCAAAAATCACACATATTTCATGCTTAAATAAATTTCATTACATAATGTCCTTAGTAACTCCTTTATTCTTCTATCATAATACAAGGGTTGGTAGGGTTAAAATAAACCCTTCAAAATAACAAAATATAACCACAACCCTGACAAAATAACCCTCTTTGAATGACCTTTCTTACTACTCCCCAGCCTAGTCTTCTGTAGAAGACCCTGCATCATCCTCAAACACAAAGGAACTGTCAGGACACGACATTGACATGTGACCCAGTACTCCACATGTCAAACAAGGTATTATCCCTGGTCCTCCAATATAAGGACAGTTAGTCCTTTCTTTCCCGTGTCCATGCAGTCCACAAACCGGGCACACCACTTCAAGAGGGTATGGGCAGTTTGTGCAGTTGTGCCCAACCGGGTTGCACAACTCGCGCATATAATCGGGTTCTACTTTCCCTACCGACTCTTTTACCATTGGAAAATCTTCCACATTCTCTTCAGGAAGAGATGCTAAATCCTCTTCATCTTCCTCGGGAGGTCCCTCCTAAAAGTCCAGGCTAACTGCTATGCTAGAAGCAGACACCAAATCTATGGGACCACTACGGGTTCCCTTATTCCATAATTCCGTATACTCCACATCACTTGACACATCTGTATCATAGAATACAAAAATCATCAACAGCAGTTTCCAATAAAACCAATCTAGGTTCTGGGGAATTTCTTATATATAGTACAATGTATTTTGTTTGGGGGAAGTTGCCCAATAAGCACACTTGGTTTTCCCTTTGTTTCTGGGGGGGATCTCTAAATTCCTATCATTTGTTGTTCAAATTTGGAAATACGGGGGGAAGTACATCCTATTTTGCTACGTTTGATAAATTTAACACTGTTTCATCAATTCAGGGGAGAGATTTCTA
The DNA here is from genome assembly GCA_013350335.1 of Chimonanthus salicifolius. NCBI lineage: Eukaryota > Viridiplantae > Streptophyta > Magnoliopsida > Laurales > Calycanthaceae > Chimonanthus > Chimonanthus salicifolius. Next base: position 38,360,446 of record CM023537.1, on the reverse strand, counting down.
AGTGAGTATGCCTTGTTTTGGGGGGAAATTTCTTAAGTATCAGAATACCGTGTTCTCATTTTTTTGGGGAAATATGCCCTATCTTGCTATGTTTGATAGATTTAACTTAGAATGAATTTTTCTTCCCTTGCTATCATTCCTTCTCATCAAACGTTTTTCTCACACTGAATACTTCAGTTTGAATCAATCGAAGTAAATTAACCCAGCCCCCGTGCAGCGGACTCCGAAGAGTCGGTCGGTTGGGATTCTTAGCTGTCAGTGAGACATGCAACCGTCTTAGTCTTACTTCGAGAGATTCATTCTTCCGAGTTCGCTTTGATACCAACTGTAATGCCCGCCCCTTTTCACCGAAATATCAGAGTCTATTTTTTTTTTTTGAAATGAAAAGTGACAAAGGGCGGGGACATCACGACGCGAGTTAAGTCCGAGCTTCTAAAGCCTGGCCCTTAACTGGCCAAGCCTACGTGTGCGTGGAACGAAGTCCACGGAGAATGGTACACACGTAGAAAGCAAGCTTGAGGAAAATTAAACTAAGTGCAGAAATAAAATAGAGTCTATCCTATCAATTTGTAGATAGTAGGGAAGATACATTCATTTAATTATAACATTTCCTTAAAATAATAATGTCCAAAATAAAATCCCAAAACATAGCAAGTAATCTAATTTATTACATTCCGACAAACTAAGCTACTCAAATTACATTTTTCCAAAATAAAGTAAGTAAACTAAGCCGCTCGCTTTCCCAAGCTCCTAGGCTTGGCTCCCGTCTTGTCCTTCATTTCCACCTTCTCCTGCGTGATCAGCTAGGGTAGAAGTAGGGTGTTAGACAACGCGTCCAGTAGGACTCCGAGTAGGGCTAACACATGGATTAGTGATAACAAGCAATACAGATAATAATATAACGAAAAGCCATAGAATGAATGCCATGCCATGGGTGTCTGTGTTATGAATCCCACCCATCATCCTTACTATCTTGATGCCATATCCCCCTTGATGGCAAGGCCTCGTCAAGGTGTAAACAATCATAAATCATCCCCCCTGACGGCAAAAACCTCGTCAAGATCTAAACAGTCACACATCTTCCCCCTTGACGGTAAATCCTCGTCAAGGTATAAACAATCACAAATCATCCCCCTTGACGGCAAAACCTTGTCAAGGTATCCCCATGTTTGCTTCTCGGTCGCCCCGACGGACCATGGACTCCGGTTATATCTCATAATATCCCTCTTGATGGATGAAACATATCAAGATATCCCCATGCTTCTCGGTCACCCCGACGAAACATGGACTCCGGTTTCATTTCATCTTTCCCCTATCATATCCCTCCCATGCCATGCATGAGATGTAGATGCCATATACCATGTAATATATGTAAATCAATAGTAATAAAACCCATCTTAAAACAATTACATGATTACCAAATAAATCAAAGGGAAACCATCACATAATATTTAATCCAAAACCCACCTTAAAACATTCACATGATTTCCAAAATACATTAAAAGAAAACATCACATAATATTTAATCCCAAAACCCATCTTAAAACATTCATGTGCTTACTAAAATAAATCCAGGAAAAAAAACCCATACATAACACATAATCCAAGGCTTACAAAAAGGTACGAATCCTACCAAATACCGACTAGCGTTCCTTCTTCTGTTTCCGTCCGATAGACCCTGTCGCCGATCGCGCACCGTTTGCGATGTCCAGTACCTTATTATACATTAATAATTAGTCCATGTTTTTAACCTTTTAAGCCCATTAATCACATACTTAAGGTTACCATAGTTGCACTTAAGTCCATGATCATTTCTCATGGAGTTCTTGAATTTGGCCGTTATTTACAATTTTGCCACTACCCCTTCTCCATGGTTAATTTCTCATTCACCCTTGCCTAACCAAGTTCATAATTGATCATAAACCTGGATCTCTAACTTCGGTCCATTAATGACCCATTCAACCATGGCACATGACCATTAAAATTAGCCATTTAATTTACTTAAACTCCATTAACCTAACATACAAATACACATTAATCTTAGGCCTTAATTGGTTCACAAAATGGGTCCATTGATGTATTATTACCCATAACATAACAACACTAGAAAAATTAGGCATTTAAATACTCTAACTCTCATTCATTTCTCCCACACATAATACCAAATTTTAATCCATAATTTTACCCACAATTGGGTCATGGGTTCGGCCATACACCATGGCCGAACCCATGATGTCTTTATCCCATTTTTCTTTGGCCTATTCCCACATTTGAGCCCATCATAAGCCCTTCCATGAAGGGATTTAACTTACACCTTTCAACCACCATCTTAAACCACATTAACTTAGCCACATTCCCATTACAACTATCAACATTAGGTCCATCACACCACCAACATTTCCCATTATTTTTCCATTATTCATAACCATTAAATCCACCATTGATCACCATAGGGTTCGGCCATACACCATGGCCGAACCCATGGTTCATGATCCATCATCTTCTATGTCTCATTGGGACCACAAAAATCATTCACACACTCCTTGATTTTTCCTCATTTAAACCCCTTTAAATTTTCCAACATTTTAATCATTTAGCACTTAAAACCCTAAACCATTCTCCATGCTTCCATTCTTACATACCCTAATTAAATTCATCAACCCTTTTACCATGGGGTTCGGCCATACTACATGGCCGAACCCTATGGTCCATTAATCCCCTCAAAATCCATACATTTTCATGCATAATTAACTTAATTACACAATGTGCTTAGTCCATTTGTTTATTTTTTTTCTTAACCCTAATTTTCCATTAGGGTTTTGTCCACTTTCCATCCTTCCATTTGATGGATTTAAGATCCAAAGACTATGATCATTTAGCCACCCCCAATTTTTAACAAAAATGAATCCCAAATCTTAAACCCTAAAAATCCAAATATCTTGTTTTAGAAAATACTTACAATCCGTCGTCTCCTTCGATTTTCTTCGCTCCCGTCGGTTTCCTTCGCCTCCTTTCTCCTTCCTCTTGATCTTTGGTCGGCCAAGATGTTTGATCAATGGTGAAAACCTCCAAGTTAGGATCGGCCAAGGTAGGGTTTACTTGAGAGAGAGAGAGAGAAAGGGAGATGGTGAGAAAGAAGATCCCAACCTTTGATCTTGGAGTGGTGGGCCTTTACTTGAATTTTTTCTTCTCTTTTTAGCTTTCTTTTCTTCTTTCCTCCATGGTTTCTCTTCTTCTTTCTTCTCCTAGTGTGGGACGGCAATGGGAGAGTGAGAGATGGAACTAGTGAAATGAGGATGGAACTTAAGAGATGAGATGAAGTCATATCCTTTTGATTGGTTAAAACAACTTTACATTAACTTCTCCCACCAATCCCACATGAGAAATTTCTCATGCTTTTTTGACCCAACCACTAGCCAACGTTTTTTGTTGTTTACAATGGAGAGTTTATCTTCCCATTGGACCATTTGACCACCCCTTTAACTTAACTTAATTAACTAATTAATTAGATCATTAGGTTAATTTAATTAATTCCCACTTTAACTTAATTCCATTTACTTAAATCACCTTCATACATCCACCCATGGTTGACCAATTCAACCATGGTGGTCGGCCCCACCAAACCTAGGGTGCACACGCCACCTCACTTGGTGAGGTGGAGGTGGGTCCCATTGGACCATATCACCTTGGTCAACTTCAAATTAACTTAGGTGATTTGAACCCATTCAATTCATTCCAATTGGATCACCATTGGGCCCATGGCCCAATTACATTTTCATCTTACCCATTTACCTTAAAGCTTACATCATCTTGATCCATTGGATCCCAATTGGGTAGTGGGCCAATTTGACCATCCTTGGCCCAATTGACCACCATTGACCCTTTAAGTAAACTTAAATCCAATCCATAATCCATTGGGCCCTACTTGGGCCTTTGTCCACATTTTGATTCATTTACTATCTAATCCATCCAATTTTCCCAATTCCATCATTAAAATAAATAATATCCACCTATATATTAATTTACAAATTCTGGGCCATTACACGAATTGTGGAATTGGTTTCAATAGAAATTAAATGGGGCCGAATTAAATTTGTAATACAATGTAAATAAGGGACGGTTTGGATGAGGTTGACACACACGCAAACAGGCTACATTTTCTCTCAGAAAATCTAGGAGTATGGTCGCATAAGGATATTCTTAAATGGGTAACAAGCATAAAATATAATCCAGATAAAGATAGGATTGTTTTGGCCTTGTATAGGAGATATGTACAGGTGCTAGAGTATCTCTAAAAGGAGTCCTTTCCTTATTAGGAGTAATAATAGGGAAGGTGCTAAAAGGAAGCAAGGGCGCACGGCTTACATAAATTACAAGGGGCGCATTAACATATTCTAAATAGAGGACTCTCCAAAATAAGAAAGGGACACACGACAATTGCTATCTCACAAGACAAAAGGGTGCATGGCACCTTCTAATTAGGATTGAGTGGAAGGTTTTAAAAGAAAGAGGGAATGGGCGCACGGCAATAAACACAAAATCAAGAAGGTGTTCACGGCATACTCATTCAAGGAGAGGGCAGCCAACAAGGGTGAAAGATCAAGAAGAAGGAGGAAAAGACTAAGGAAGAAAAGGATCGAAAGAACACGTTGGAGCAAAGGAAAATCGGAGGAGTCGCGGAACCGGTAAGTAATTTTGATAATTTTGTTTAAAAGAAAGGAACCATAGGGTTCGGCCATGGTGTATGGCCGAACCCCATGGAAGAAGATTGGGGGTTGATTTGAGTATTTTTAATGAAAAGGATGGACCATCATGGCCGAACCCCATGGAAAGACATGGTTATTTTTATTGGTTGAAAACCATGAAGGAACATTGTTTGTTTTAATAATTCTCAGAAGGATGAAAACCATGGACGGTTAGGATGTTTTGATTGGATTTAAAAGAGGGAATATGGAACCATAGGGTTTGGCCATGGTGTATGGCTGAACCCCATGGAAGAAAATTAATGGAAACATAAGGTATTTTAATGGAAAATTAATATGAAATTTATATGGGTTTAAATGATGTTCAAGAGGAGGTAAGGAACCATAGGGTTCGACCATGTGGTATGGCCGAACCCCATGGAAAGGATATTAATATTTTTAATGGATTTAAATAATGGAAGATCAAGGATTAATGATTGTCAAAGGGAAGATTATGAACCATAGGGTTCGGCCATGGTGTATGGCCGAACCCCATGGAGGATAGTTATTAAATTATAAAGTTTCTAATTATGGACTTTTGATCAAAAAAGGAAGGAACCTTGAATTATGGATTTAGGAATGGGAATTGATGAAATTGGAAAGCTAGACATCATAGGGTTCGACCATGGTGTTTGGCCGAACCCCATGAATCAATGTTATGGATCGATTTTGGACATAAACATAAGGTAATGGCAAAAATGTAAATATGGTCTAAAATGAAAGACCATGGGTTCGGTCATGGTGTATGGCCGAACCACATGGGAAATATTTGGTGGATCATGTTTGGATTAAGGAATCGGTTATGGACTAAATATAGTGATTGATTAAATGGAGAATTAATTGGAGGATACAAATATATGCTTATGGATTATGTTATTGGATTATGGGTTATGTTAGCCATGGATGGCAATGTTGTAAATAGGTGAAAATAATGGACATAGGGTTCGGCCATGATGTATGGCCGAACCCCATGAACTATTTGTATGGATTATTTTGGAACATAAGCCTTATGAAAATAAGCAAGGTAAATGGCTATGGATATGTATAATGGCATTGTTGTAAATATAAGTAAAAATGAAAGATCATGGGTTCGGCCATGGTGTATGGCCGAACCCCATGAGGAATATTTTATGGACTTGGACTTTATGGTAAATCAAATGGGACATGGTTTTAATTGATTGATATATTATAAGGTAACGGGACCTCACAAAGTGTGTACGATCGTGAGTGGTTACCGGACGAAAGCGCAAGGACACGTTAGTGGTCTTTGGCAGGATTCGACCTCTTGAAACCATGGGTTTATGTACAATGTTTTTATCTTATTTGATGAATTTATGTTGAAAAAGATATGTTTCAATTATGAGTTTTAATGCTATGTTTATTATATAAAATAGCATGTGTTTCATTGGCATCTCATACATGTGTAACCAGAGGGGCCACACACCGTCGGGGTGTCCGAAAAACCTATGTGGGATACCTTGATGTGCTTTTCCATCAAGAAGAAATTAGAGAGGCCACACTCCGTCGGGGCATCCGAAAGACCTATGTGGGGGTACTTATATGTACTTGTGATGGGTGGGACTCATTGCATTTGACATCATGGCATGGCATGGTTTATATGGTTTTTGACATTATGATATTATTGTATATGTTTTGTACTAACCATGTGTTAGCCCTAATTGGAATACCTACTGGGCGCGTTGTTCTAACGCCCTACTTCTACCCTAGTGGATGATATAGGAAACAAGGGGAATGATGAACGCGAGGAGGGCCAAACATAGGAGCTTGGATGCTTTTAGTTTATATTTTGATTAAGTTACTTATGGACTTGTAATTTGAGTAACTAGACTTCGGGCATGTAATAATTTAGATGATTTGCTATGGTTGGATGTGTAACGCCCGCCCCTTTTCACCTTAAAATCAGAGTACATTTTTTTTTTTAAATGAAAGTGACAAAGGGCGCGGACATCACGACGCGAGTTAAGTCCGAGCTTCTAAAGCCCGGCCCTTAACTGGCCAACCCTACGTGTGCGTGGCACGAAGTCCATGGAGAACAGTTCACACGTAGACAGCAACATCAAGGAATAATACAACTATATGCGGAACTAACAATAAGGACTATCCTACAAATTTGAGATCGCAGGGAAGATAACATCCATTTAAAATTACTACAATACCTCAAAATCATAATGTCCATAATATAATCCCAAAACATAACAAGTAATCTAATTTATTACATTTCCGACAAGCTAAACTATTGCAAATTACATTATCCGAAATAAACATTAGTAACTATCTAGCACGCCTTTCCAAGCTCCTTAGCTTGGCTCCCGTCTCTTCCTCCCGCTTCGCCACCTCCTATGTCATCAGCTAGGGTAGAAGTAGGGCGTTAGACAACGCGCCCAGTAGGACTCCGAGTAGGGCTAGCACATGGATTAGTAATAACAGCATACAGATAATAACCCAATGCAAGCTGATAAACCATCATATAATGAAACTATAAAGTAAATGCCATGTCATGGGTGTCTATGTTATGCATCCCACCCATCATCCAAACCATATAATATCATATCCCTCTTGACGGCACTGCCTCGTCAAAATATACACAATCCCCAATCATCCCCTTGGATGGCAAAACCTCGTCTAGATATAACCAATCACAAATCATCCCCCTGGACGGCAAAACCTCTTCCTGATATAACCAATCACAAATCATCCCCCTTGATGGAAGAACCATCATCAAGGTATCATAATTACATACAACATCCCTGATAAATCAAATACATTAAAATACCTCAATGTCTGTTTATCGGTCGCCCCGACGGAGCATGGACTCCGGGTTCATTTCATCCTTCCCCTGTCATATTCCTCCCATGCCATGCATGAGATGTAGATGTCATATGCCATGTAATGAATAAAATAACAAACCATGACATTTAAAAATCCCATCAATAATACATATAACTTGATTATAAAAGAAAATCAAGAAAAGCCTTAATGATCACATCATAGCTTTAAAACCATTTATAAACCAATCATATACTTACCAGAATAAATCAAATGAAAGCCCCTACATAATACATAATTCAAAACCAATCTTAACCAAACCATATAATTTTCAAAGTAATTTAAAGAAACCATCACTCCATCCATGGCTTACAAAAAGGTTAGAATCCTACCGATTACCGATTCGCGTCCTTTTTCCGTATTCGTCCGACAATCCGGCTACCGACTCCTTATTAAATTACCAAATTAGTCCATATTGTCCCATTTCCAAGCCCATAAACCATATTTTAGTGGTTTCTTCATTTTAGCCAATAATTACCATTTGTGCCACTACCCCTTTACATAACCAATTACACATTCATTCATGCCTATTTAAGCCCAAAATTGATCCACAACCTAAGTCCATTAATGATCCCTAACCATGTTACAAGATCATTAAAAAAATCAACCCTTAACTTAGCCTCATTTCTATTGATTTAAATACATCATATTTCCAAATTTTAGCCCCTTAGCATTCTCATTTGTGAGACTAAAATGCATCAACCCCAAGCTTAGTTTAATCATTCACAAGGTCATCTTTATGCACCCATTTTCATGTCCAACTCACATGGGGTTCGGCCATGTACCATGGCCGAACCCGCGGTTCTTCAATGTGGCTAATAATTACCATTTTGCCATTCTCTCTTCCATGTTTAATCATTCACCCATCCATGTATATTTTAAGTCTAAATTTATCCATAACTTAAATCCATTAAAGATTCACTAACCATGACCCAACATGAAACAAAATCAGCCACCTAATTTGATCAAATTTCCATCATGTGATCACAAACATGGAACCAACCTTAGCTCATACAATGACCTACAAAATGGGTCATGGGTTCGGCCACATACCATGGCCGAACCCATGATGTCTTGTTCCCCATTTTGCTTGGATCTTTTAACACATTTTAAATCTATCACAAGTCTTCCCATGAGAGGTTTACATCATGCATTTTAAATCACCATTCCATTGCATTTTTCATCATACAACCATTTAAAACATTACCCCCATGCATTCATTAATGCCCTAATTCATTAATCAAGAACCCACATTGCTTTCCATTCTTAAAACCCTAAGTAATTTAAACCAACCACCAATTCACCCACCATGGGGTTCAGCCATACTATATGGCCGAACCCTATGGCCCATGATTCTTATTTCCAAGTACCCAATTCCATGTTCAATTTAATCAATCACACAATGCACACAATATATTTCTCCAATTTCTTACCCTAACCCTAATTCACCCATTTGGGGTTTTCTCCATCTTCCACCCTTCCATTTAATGCATCTAAATTCCATAGTATAAAATCACCTATCCACCATTAATTTCACAAAAATAATTTCCATTTCTTAAACCCTAAAATTCAAAATTCTTTTATTTAAGAAATACTCACTATCCGACGTCTCCTCCGATTTTCGCCGCTCCCGTCGGTCTCCTTAGCCTCCTCTCTCCTTCCTCTTGATCTTTGATAGGTCAAGACTCTTGATTAATGGTGGCAATACCCAACCCTAGAATCAGCCATAGTAGGGTTTGTGTGAGAGAGAGAGAGAGAAAAATCATGAGAGGAGAGATGTTAAACCCTAACCTTAGAGTGATTTCCCTCAAATTTCCACTTCTTTCTTCTCTCCTTCTCTTCTATTCTCCTTAACTCTCTTCCTCTCCTTCCTTAGAGCATGGGACGGCAATAGGAGAATGGGAGGGATGGAGTTTGTGAAGAAAAGATGAGAATGAGATAACCAATAAGACTTATCTCCATTTTTCACTTTAATTTAATGATCCCACCAACCTTAAGATATTTTATTTGCTTTATGGTGGTGGTTATCCAAACCACCACCCAAGCCCAACGTTTTTAACATTTTGAGGTGGGCTAGCTTGGTCTCCATTTGACCAATCTAACCCCATGTAGCCACCAACTTATTAATTTAAGTATTTAATTAATTTGATAATTAACTTAGGTTAATTCATTTTTATTTAACCTAATTCCCATTATTCCACCCATGGTTGACCAAGTCAACCATGGTGGCCGGCCCCACCAATCATTGGTCCACATGCCACCTCATTTGATGAGGTGGAGGTGGGTCCCAATTGGCCATGTCACTTAGGCCTAATTAATACTAACTTAGGTGATTAAAAATCAATTGAACCCACTTCCCTTATTGGATCACCATTGGGCCCATGGCCCAATTAAGTTCTCTCCTATCCATTTACCTTAGAGTTTGCATTATTTTGACCCATTAAGTCCCAAATGGGTATTGGGCCCAATTTGTCTATCCTTGGCCCAATTTGACCATCATTGACCATTAAGATAGATTAAATCCAATACATAACCCATTGGGCCCTAGTTGGGCCTTTGTCCACATTTTGATCCATTTACTATCTATTCCATCCAATTTCCAATTTCCACCATAAATGAATAAATAATAACACAAATATATTACTTTACAACTTCCGGGCCATTACATCAACCATTATTGACCAATTAAATGAATTTCATCCAACCCATGGTCCATTGGACCATACTTGGGCCTTTGCCCAAATTTTGATTCACTTAACATTTATTCCACTAAAATTCTCAATTTCCATCATTAAAATAAATAATGACCATAGATATACTGATTCACAAATTCCGGGTCATTACAGGATGTTAGTTGGATAATTATCTTACGTTAATTATGGAATAAAGACTTGACGTACTTTGCTATCTAAAATGGAATAGAACTAGGTTCTATTATAATTCTGCAGTTATGATTTTAATCCGCATGTTTATATTGTTATGTGTGAACCGTTTTCATGGACTTAGCCCATCCACACATAGGGTTGGCCAGTTAAGGGTCGGACTTTAGAAGTTTGGACTTAGCTCGCGTCGTGACATCCCTCTCTCTATCACTCTTTGTTTATAAAAAATAAAAAATGACTCTGATTTTCGGAAAGTTAAGCGAATGAAAAAGGGCAGGGCGTTACAGGGTTCGGCCACATAACATGGCCGAACCCTATGGTTCATCATCTTCTCTTAAAATCACTTAGACCCATATAAATTCCTTAATACCTTTCCATGGGGTTCGGCCATACAACATGGCGAACCCTATGGTTCATCATAGAGTCTTTAGCCATAATAAAAATTAGGGTTCAGCCATGCAATGGCCGAACCATGTCCTTAAGCATCTTTTCTTACTTATGCAAACTTATTCATGTACTTACCGATTCCGCGACTCCTCCGGTTTCTTTCACTCCTTCTTGCTCCTTTCCTTCCTTAACCTCTTCTTCCTTCCTTTTTAATCCTTGGCTGAGTTTGATCTTGATAAAATCTCTAGGAGTGGTTCGGCCAAAAGGTATAGGTTTGAGTGAGGGAGAAAGAGAGAAGATTTGAGATAAAACTCTAAGTGTTCTCCCTTTGCCAATGAGAGAGGATCTGCCTTGAGTGAGAGGGAAAGAGTGAGAGTCTAAGATGCAACCCCTTAGTCTTTTCTAGTTTAATGAAATTCAGCCAAGGGTGATGTCCTTTGGTGATACCCCCCTTTGTAACTCCTATGCCTCCTCACCTCCCTCCTTAATGTTTCATTTGGAGGTTTCATCCATGAGATGAAACACTCCCACCGTTTGACCCGTAGGTTTCCATCTTGAGATGGAAACCCTCCATCTCCAACGTGTATGCCTTGTGTAGGCTTGTGTAACCACCACAACCCTTCACCTCCCTCATCAATGATCTATTTGGAGTTTTATCCCATGAAATGAAACTCCCATCTCCAACATGTATGCCTTGTGTAGGCTTGTGTAACATCACAAAACCGTCCACCTTCCCATTAATGATACATTTGGAGTTTCATCCCATGAGATGAAACTCCCCCCTCCAACGTGTGGTCTTGACTTGGGTCTCATGAGATGCATCTCTCCACCTTCCCACTTCACTCACTTGAGATCAAATTCCCATTAATTTCCATTCTACTTATTTAACTCAACTCACCTCTTTAATTCAACTCATTTAACTCACTTAAAACCAACTCAATTACTTGATTCCATTTCCAACTTAATTCAGCTCATTTTAATTAAGGTTGAACTCACTTGGTGGTCAACCAAGTCAATCTCGACCCATTGGGTCCCAATTGGGCATTTTGACCCAATTAACAATTTTGACCCACTTAAATAAATCTCACCCATTTAATTCAATTGAACCATATCCACCATCCGTTGGGTGTTAATTGGGCAATTGACCCAACACCTTACCCATCTAAGGTCCATATCCATTAACTCACAAATTAAATGAGTAAATTTCATATATATTGATAACTTGAAAAGTCGGGGTGTTACACAGCCCACACCCGTGACCCGGTACCCGGCACTCGCTACCCGGTACCCGCCACCCGCTACCCGTGACCCGCTACCAGGTACCCATCCTGCGGACAGTCCACACTCGTACCGCGGACGGCAGAATCCCGTCCCGTGGACGGCAGAAACCCGTCCTATAGACATGCAACCCGTCTGCAGCCAATATCATATTTATGTCTGTTACCCGTCTGCGGACGGTCGAAACCCGTCCCACGGACGATAGAAACCTGTCCCGCAGATGGTAAAAACCCGTCCTACAGACATGCAACCCATCCGCAGCCAATATAATATTCATGTCTGTTACCCGTCCGCGGACGGTAGAAACCCGTCCTACAGAATGCAACCCGTCTGCAACCAATATCATATTCATGTCTGTTACCCGTCCGCCGAGGGTTGAAACCCGTCCCGCGGACGATAGAAACCCGTCCACGAACGGTAGTACCCGTCCAGCAGACAATGTAACATGTGTTCAATCCTTAATTGTTTGATGTTTTGGATCGGCCCTTCTTCATAAAATTCATCCTTTAATCATGTATAAACATATATATCTTCATCATATAATTCTTAGTTGGATTTTACTTTTCTTACTAGGCAAAGCTAGGATTATTCTAACATTTGAACCATTACTTTGCCATTTTCTTTAAATCATTCAGCCATTCCTTGTATGGATTTTTTTATAGTCCATGGCCCATAACACTTTGGCCATCGATTTCAAATCAATAAATAGAACCCATAGGTTAAGCCAAACTATAGCCAAATCTATGGATTCCCTAGTTCATTCATTCATTCAATCCTATCTTGTTAAACGTTACATACTTTTTCCGCATCTCCTTCGTTTCTTTTTAATCTGAACTTGTTCCTCAGTCCTTCTCCTTCCTTTCTTGTTCCTCGTTGATTTCTCCAAGTGTAACTATGTAGAGATGGAGAGAGAGAGAGATTGGGGAAGGTTTCGGCCACAAGTGTAGAGCCGAAAATGGGAGAGAGAGAGAGAGAGAGAGAGAGAGAGAGAGATTGAAAGAGAGGAAATCTCTATGTTTCTTAGGGATGCAATCGGCCAAGGGATGTCGAGAGAGGGAGAGAGAGAGAGAGATGAAAATCTCTTTCTTTCTAAAAGAGATCCAATCGGCCAAAGGGCTGGAGTTTTCCCTTTTTAAAATCAGCCCACAACATTCTCCATTCCCTCATTAATATTTGGTCCTTCCCATGTGTCCCTTGTTTTAACCAAGGAGACACATGGCTTAAGCTAGGGGTCTTCCCCTTCCCAACGTGTATGGGTTTCCTCTGCCATGAGATGGAAACCCTCCATCTTCCCTCCTTGACTCACTAAGAGCCTCCTCCACTTCCATGCAACTCAGCTCAACTCCATTCAATTACTTGAACTCATTTCCCATTTAACTCAATTCAACTTAGCCACAACTCATTTTCCTTTGAACTCACTTGAATTCATTCATCAACTCAACTCTATTGAACTCACCCATGGTTGACCAAGTCAACCATGGTTAGCCGACCATGCATGTTACCTTAACCACTTGCCACCTCACTTAATGAGGTGGATTTGGGTCCCCCTTGGCCATGTCACATACATGCCACCTCACTTTTTTTTGAGGTGGATCCCATGCCTTGGATCTTAATTGGGTATTTGACCCATTTAAATTAATCTTTTACCCATTTACTTTCAAAATCCGTTCACCTTGACCCATTGGGTTCCAGTTGGGTAGTTCACCCATTTAATCACACTTACCCAATTATTTCCAAATCGAATTCCATCCTTGATCCATTGGATCATAATTGGGCTATTGACCCAATGCTTACCGACCTAAAGCCCATTACATCCATAAATCTTAAATTCAACCAATTTAATAATTTAAATAGACAAAATCCAATATATTAATGCATGAAAATCCTGGGTGTTACATTTACTCTCAAATTCATTTTATTCACAATTCAAATGGACCAATCTAATATATTTATAATCTACGGAAAATCTGGGGTGTTACAATATTAGCCTCTTTTTGAAATTTTCGTCCTGAAAATCAAGCAAACTAGGGTTTCAAGCAAATTATACAAATAGCTTAGGATGAGTTGCTCTCATTTCTGACTCAAGTTCCCAAGTGGCTTCCTCATTACCATCTCGGTCCCATACCACCTTGACAAACAAAATTACTTGCTTCCGTAACACCCTTTGTTCCATCTCAATTACTCAGACAAGCCTCTCGACGTAAGATACGTTCAGCACATGTGGTGGGTCAGGGTTGTACTTCCTCAACATAGAAACATGGAATACATCGTACAACCCTGACAACTGTGGAGGGAGTATCAAATGATAGGCCACTTCCCCCACCTTCTCATGGACTGGAAAGGGTCCCACAAATTTGGGTGACAACTTTCCTTTCTTTCCAAATGTAACACCCTGCCCTTTTTCACTGCCACAAAATCAGAGTATATATTTTTTTTAAAATGAGTGAGAGAGAGCGGGTCGTCACAACGCGAGTCAATTCCGAGTTTCAAAAACGCGACCCTTAACTGGCCACCTTTACGTGTGCGTGGACTGAATCCACTAAAACATTTCACACGCTTTTCTGAATACATTGCTAAATTTCTTATACGAATAATATACTATTCATATACATGACATTATTAGGCAAGGAGAAGCCAATCACCATATACTTAACTGAAACTTAAATATCATCAAACCATAACGAAATAATTCCAAGTTATTACAGTCCAAAACATCAGTCCTCCCAATACATCATAATCATCAAAACCAAATAAATTAAACATCATTCATTCCAAGCTCTTACGCTTGGTTCCCTTCAAGTCTTATGTCCGTTTCCTTGTCATTCCCTGTTCCATCATCTATAGGGTAGAAGTAGGGCATAGTCAACATGCCCAGTACGTATTCCAAGTAGGGTTATGTACACATAGGATTAAGATAAAATCAGGATAGATGTATCATAATCATAATTGCAAAACATCTTATAAGTAGTAAAAAAAAAAATCCATGCATGATATCCATATCATAATCATATTGTCATATATGTCATGTCATGGGTGTTCAATGCCAAACGATCACTCACCCAATCTCCATATCCAATCACATCATATATAAATAGTTTCCTTGATAAATCGCCATATCAACGTGTTCCCTTGGCCAATTACGTCCACAGTGTTTTATGACGGCACCACCAGGTCACTGTTATACCTCCCCACATATGTTAATCCGAATTACCGATGGAGTGTGGAATTCTCCCTCTGCGCAAGGTTTCGGGACTTTATACCCACGAGCTCTTTGGCCCAAATTACGATGTATCCATTCCTAGCAATCCTGGACAATGCCAACATATCAATAGTTCACATAGCTTCATACAGGCCAGTTCCAAGCCCAAATCATGTCCGTACCGCTCATAACTTGGCTTGCTGGTCACATGTATTCCCTCCCATGTCATGCATGAGATAATGAATGCAAAATTGCCATTTCATATCAAATTACATAATATCATTGAAATTTAGTTCATAATTGGAATAAAAACCAGTGTCATATATGTAAACCACAGTGTCTCAATAAGGTAGGAATCCTACCAACGTCCAGTATATTATCCTTGTTGTCTTGTGAAGATAACGTTAACGATCACGTCGAAACGAATCGTAAACCCTTTTGTGAATCTCTTTACCTTATTAAATTCAATCACATATATATCAATTTGATTATCCATTTAATTTTTATCACCCTTTACATCCTTCTGGATATATCTGGAAAATTAACCAAAAATAAAACATTCAGATTCAGTCGACTGAATCACACCCAAATACAGTCTTTACTTTACCCGCAGACTTTCAATCGGCTGAAACACAACTAATTACCATATATACTTGACCCGTAACCTTTCAGTCAGCTGAATCACAGATTCAGTCGACTGACTTTGGGTCAAAACCTCTGTGTTCTCTGTCAATACACTTTCAGTTGACTGAATCACAGATTCAGTTGGCTGACATTGGATCAAATCATTTGTGTGCTCGGTCAGTACGCATTCAGTCGAGTAAATCAAGGACTCAGTCGGCTGAATTATTAACCAACCCTTTACGTGTTCGGTAAGCATACCTTCAGTCAACTGAATCACAAGATTCAGTCGGCTGAAACATACCAGATCACTTACTTGTTTGGTACGTCTATGTTAAATCGGCTGAATCCAAGATTCAGTCGGCTGAAACACCCAGGTATCCCTTATGTTGTTCGGCCAGCACACTTTCAGTCTACTGACTCATAAGATTTAATCGATTGAAACACCTAGGATACACTTGTGTGCTCGGCCATCCCCCTTTCAATCCATTGAATCCTGGTATTCAGTCTACTGACATTTTGTCAGTCTTCTCCTTTTGCATGCCTTGTTAGGCTTTTCTCCATGAAATCCATCCTTATTCATATCTAAACATGGATTTCATATTCAACCCTTCGTTTACTAAGTTTATCTACCCATTAGTCAAGGTTCCAACTATTCATTCCCTCTCTTAATGATTTTATCTAACCAAGATGTCCATTGGTTTAACCAAGGAGTCCCTTGGCTTAAACTAAGGAGACTCTTTGACTTCCATCGAATTCATTAATTTCATTCCCTTTGAGATGGAAACTCTCCATCTTCCCAACTCAAACAATATTTAAATTCAATTGGACTCACTATTGGTTGACCAAGTCAACCATGACATGGCTGGCCATGCATGTGGTGACTTGGTCACCACATGGCACTTGGGTCCCATCTTGGCCATGTCACTTGATGATGTGGCACCCTGCCTACTAAGCTTCCATGTGATGACATGCATGCCACATGGCATTGCCACATCACTCACATGCCACCTCAGTTGATGAGGTGGATTTTGTGCATTGGATTTTAATTGGGTAGTTGACCCATTGACCTTTTAGCCATTTACTTTAACCTTACCCAATTACTTTAAAATCAGCTCATCTATGACCCGTTGGGTCTTAATTGGGTAATCGACCCATTTACCTTGCCCACCTAATATCTATTTCAACAATTTAATCTCAAATTCATTTAATTCGCAATTCAAATGGAATATTCCAATACATTCATAAGTAAGGAAAATCCGGGGTGTTACACCAAACCTCATGTGTCCCTTTCGTGGCAAGACCTTCAAGAATACTAAGTCTCCCACATCAAACTCAACAAGTCTTCTTCTCTTGTCAGCGTAGCTCTTCTGACGACTTTGTGCCATGAGCAGATGTTGTTGTATCGCCTTGATCTGTTCTGTGATCTCTGCAACCAGATCAGGTCCAATAAGAGCAGGCTCACCGGCCTCTGTCTAATGCACTGGAGATGTGTAGGGTTTACCATACAATGCCTCACATGGAGCCATCTTGAGGCTTGCCTGGTAAGTATTGTCGTATGAGAACTCGACCAGTGGTAGATGATCTTCCCAACCACCCTTGAAGTCTAACATGCATGCTCTCAGTATATCCTCCAGTGTTCGTATTGTTCATTCCGACTGACAGTCGGTTTGTGGATGGAAAGTTGTACTGATTAACAAGTTTGTCCCCATAGCCAATTGTATGCTCTGCCACACCCTGCAAGTGAATCAGCCATCTCTGCCGTACACAATAGTCCTGGGTATACCATGTAGCCTGATGATGTCCTTGATTTACTGTTGTCCCAAAGTCTAAGACTAGTCGTCATCTTGATAAGAAGAAAATGTGTAGACTTGGTCAAACAGTCCACTACTACCCAGATTACATCATTCCCCTTTGAAGACCTTGGCAGTCCTGTCACAAAGTCCGTGGAAATGTGTTCCCATTTCCATTCGGGCACAGGTAAGGGTTTGAGCAGTCCTGGCATCTTTTGATGTTCTGTCTTGACTTGTTGAAAAGTAAGGCAGTGAGAGACAAAACCAGCCACGTCTCTTTTAAGTCCATGCCACCAGTAATGCCTCTTCAGATCATGATACATTTTGGTGCTACCCGGATGCATAAAGAGTTCTGATTGATGAGTTTCTGTCAACAACTCTCTTCTGCAGCCTTGAGGTACATATGTCCTGCCTCGGAATAAGAGACCTTGTCTAGGTTGTAATTCCCATTCAGGTATAACCTCTCCAGTCGACATCTTGGCCCAAATTTCTGCCATTTCAGGATCTGTCCGATGTTCTTGTTCAATCTTGGAAACCATACTAGACCGTACCATCAAATTATACATGCATCCACGATCTTTGATGTACAAATTGAATTCTCGGATGGTCGTCAGCATTTCCCATTCCTTCATAATTAGACTAGCCACAGTTGCATGTGAAATACGGCTGAGGGCATCCGCCACTTTATTTGCCTTGCCCGGGTGATATCGCAATGCGAATTCATAATCTTGCAGATATTCCATCCATCTGCGCTGTCTCAAATTTAGTTCGTTTTGATTGAATAGATACTTTAAGCTTTTATGGTCTAAAAATACTTCAAATTTCTCAACAAATAGATAGTGTCTCCAGCTTTTGAGAGTGAAGACCATTGCAGCTAGTTCCAGATCATGAGTGGGATAGTTGCGTACACGGATTTTCAGTTGCCTTGAACCATATGCCACCACATGATGACTTTGAGTAAGAGAGCACCCCAAGTCCTTCTCCGGAAGCATCAAAGTATACTTCATATCCTTTGCCTCTCTCCGGCAAAATCAGGATGGGAGCGGTGGTAAGCTTGTGTCTCATATCTTCAAACCTTCGGTTGCACACGTTAGACCATTCAAATTTGACTCCTTTCTGAGTTAGTCAGGTTAGTGGGGCCGCAATCTTGGAGAAGTCCATAATAAATTTCTGATAACAGCCAGCGAGTCAGAGAAATTTGCGGATTTCGGTCACATTCGTCTTAGCTTTCCAGTCTCTAACCATTGCTTTAGAGGGGTCCACAGCTATTCCTTTTGCTGATATGACGTGTCCCAAAAAGTTGACCTGAGATAGCCAGAATTCACACTTGCTTGCTTTGGCATATAACTGATTCTTCTTCAATGTGTCCAGAACTATCTTCAGATGCTCAGCATGCTCTTCCCGACTGATGGAATAAGTCAAAATATCGTCAATGAAGACTATCACGAACTTATCCAGTTAGGAACGGAATATTCTGTTCATTAGATCCATGAACACGGCTGGTGCATTGGTGAGTCCAAAAGACATGACCACATATTCATACAGTCCATATCGAGTTCTGAAAATCGTATTTTCTATGTCCTCATCCCTAGTAGGGATTTGATGGTAGCCTGACACAAGATCAATTTTGGAGAAATGGCTAGAGCCTCTGAGTTGATCGAACAGATCATCAATTCTGGGTAGAGGGTACTTGTTCCTGACAGTCAGTTGATTCAACTTCCTATAATACACACACTTCCGATGAGTACCATCTTTCTTCTTTACAAACAATATTGGTGCTCCCCAGGATGAGGTGTTGTGCCGGATGCATCCTAGTCTGAGCAACTCATCAATTTTTTTCTTCAGCTCAAACATTTTACTGGGGCCAGTCAGTAATGAGGCAATGATACTGGAGCAGTGCCAGGGTAGAGTTTAATTTCAAAGTCAATCTCCATTTTTGGAGGCAAACCAGGGAGTTCGGTTAGAAATACCCCTGCATAGTCTTTCACTACCGCAGGTAGTTTAGCCACCGGAGCCTTGTCTAGGCTGATGTTGTTTAGTACGAGATGTTTCATTTCGTCATGTAATCTCCTGGTCATAGGAATGCTCTGTTTGTTGGCATGTATTATAAACCGTTTACCCTCGGGTGACCAAAATATCACTCTGCGAAGGTGACAGTCAATGCCAGCTTGAAAGGTAGCCAACCAGTCCATGTCAAATATGATATCGTATTCTTTTATCTCGAGTACCAGGTAGTTGAATTTAAATTTGAACTCAGCAAGCTCAGTATCTGAGGAGGTGCATATTAGACCAAGTGATGTGTCTCCAATAGGGGATACAATAGTAAGTGCAGCGGATAGTTGTTGTACTAAGATACTAGTAGCAGATATGAAGGTAGCAGATATAAAGGAGTGGGATGCTCCTAAATCAACTAATGCAATAGCATAAGAACTACCAACTACTACCATACCTTGAATCACTGAGTGATCCACTGTCTGTGGAGAAGGAACTAAAGTATATAGCCGTCCAGATCCTGTTGGAATGGGTGCCCGTCCTGACTGGTTATGTACCCCGGATACTTGGGACTAAGCTTGCCGGCCTGGAGGATGGAAAGAACCCCTGGAGTAAGAAGGTATTGTTCTGCGGACACTCCCTCTTCATATGGCCCTGCTAGGCACACTGATAACAGGTGATAACACCTCGAGGAGCCTGAGAGACTGGTCCTGATGTGGAGGGCTGACTGGGACGAAAACCAACAGTCGTCTGTTGTTCACAAATCTAACTGTCTCCATTAGCTGTAGTTCGGCTATACCGGCTCGACTAACCACTTTTGTCAAAGTAGCTGATTTGAAAAAATTAACTCTGGCTCTGATGTTTGCTTGCAAGCCTCGCTCAAACTTCCGTGCCATTTTATATTTCATGTCTACCTTGTACAGAACATAACATGATAGACGAAGGAATTCCTGATAATATTTGGCAACGATCATGGTGCCCTGGTGCAAGGCTATGAATGCCAGTGTCTAGCTCTCTTTCTCACTTCTGGAAAGTAATGGTCCAGAAATATCCAAGCAAACTGATCCCAAGTTATCTCTGTTCTATCCTCCGCTGGAATCTGCGCGTGTTGCTGTTCGATGACCTTCCACCATTTGCCGGAATCATCTACCAGTTGTGACGTAGCAAGCAATATTCGGTCCTGGTCATCGGTGATCTTGAGCACATTCAAGATCTTTGTAATATTCTCAATCCAGTTCTCAGCTCCTGCGGGTCTTTCCTTCCCTTTGAAATAAGGGGGATGCTGCTGTTGAAATCCCTAACCATTGTTCGTTCCTAAGATTCATTGGAGGTTGTGCCTCCATTTCCGTTCTGGTGTTGCAGTAGTACAGAGGTGACCACTGCTTGTACTAAGCTCTGTAGCTCGGGAGGCACCTCAGGAATATTTACACTGTCCTGTCCCTCTTTCTAATGTGAGTTCTATCGGGTATTTCTTCTTCTTGGAGGCATTTTCCTAAGTCATTGAAACAGTGGTTGAGTTAGTTCGCTAACAAGAACTTGTGCACACATACTTTGATGTTATAATTGTTCAAATAATCATAGGGAGGGGATAGTTCTGCTTAGTTCTCCAGTATAACATTTGTGTTCATTTCTTGGGGAAATTGCCTAAGTGACATCTTGTATTTCTTGTTTTGGGGAGAATTTCTAAGTATCACATGATGTTTCTTGTTCGGGGGAGGAACTACTTATTTCGCTATTTTTGATAAATCTACAATTTATAGTGATTGTCATTCCCTTGCTGTTGTCTTTCTCATCAAGTATTGTTCTCAGATTGAATGCTTACAGTTTGATTCTCATCAAAGTAAATTAATCCGGCCCCCATGCAGCAGACTCCAAAGAGTTGGGCATTTGGGATTCTTAACTATCAGTGAGACATGATACCGTATTAATCTTACTTTGCGAGATTCAACACTTTTGATTTCGCTCTGATACCAACTGTAACGCCCCGCCCTTTTTCACTTGACAAAATTAGAGTATTTTTTTTTATAAACGAGTGAGAGAGAGCGGGTTGTCACGACGTAAGTCAAGTTCGAGTTTTCAAAACCCAACCCCTAACTGGCCACCATCGCGTGTGCATGGACTAAATCCACTAAAACATTTCACACGTTTTTCTGAATACTTGCAGAATTATTTTGTATGAATGAGATACTATTCATATACTTGTCACTATTAGGCAAGGAAAGTCAATCACCATATACTTAAAATGAAACTTAAATATTATCAAACCATAGCAAATAAGTCTAATTTATTGTAATAAAAAATATAGTTCTCCCAATAAATCATTGAAACAAAAATTGACTAATTTAAAAAAAATCTTTCCAAGTTTCAATGCTTGGCTCCCTTCCGGCCCATCGTCCTTTCCATTACCATTCCCTGTTCCATCATCTATAGGATAGAAGTAGGTCATTGTCAACATGCCCAGTAGGTATTCCAAGTAGGGTTATGGTACACATAGGAATAACGTTGTAACACCCCGAATTTTCAAGTTATTAATATATATGAAAGATACCCATTTAATTTGTGAATTATTAGATATGGACCTTATATGGGTAAAAGTGTTGGGTCATTGCCCAATTAAGACCCAACGGATTGTGGAATTGGTTTCAATAAAATTAAATGGGGCCGAATTAAAATGGTAATGCAATATGTCTAAAATAAAAAATAGGTGGCTTGGCCGTGTATATGAGATATCTAATCCATGATATGCACATGGAGTGGAAACCAAGGAAGGATATACGTATGAGGTGTATGGAGATATTGTGCATGCGGATGAAAAGATTTTAGGATTGCTTGGCCGAATATTAGATATGCATATCCATGAGATATGCGCATACAAGATGAGATATACTAGAGTATCTCTAAAAAGGGTCCTATCCCTTGATTAAGAGTGAAACTAGGGAATTGCTAAATATAGAAGATGTCTTAGCCGTGCATAGGAGTTGTACGCAACAAGGAGTCCTTCTTTGATTAGAAATGGCCCTAGGGGAAATTGCTAAATGGAAGGGCTCGGCACCTTCTAAAAATATGTAGGACCGATTGGGAGTATTACATAAGAGAGGGGCGCACGGCAATTGCTATCTTAATAAGTTAGGATTGAGTGGAATTTTATAAAAGAAGGACAACAAGGGCGTACGACACACATAACATCAAGATCAGTCTCGGCTGTGTTAAAGATCAAGAAGAAGGAGAGGAGGCAAAAAAAGGAGAAGGATTGGAAGAGCAAGAACAAGCGAAGGAAAACCAGAGGAGTCGCAGAACCGGTTGGTATTTTGATAAATTTGTTTGAAATAAGGAACCACCATGGCCGAACCCCATCGAAGAAAAATTAAGGGAACCATATGGTATTTTAATGGAAAATTAATAAGAAATTTATATGGGTTTAAATGGTTTAAGAGAAGTTGATGAACCATAGGGTTCGGCTATGATGAAGGGCTGAACCCCATGGAGGAACATTGTTATGTTTTATGGATGATGATTGTTAAATTTAATTTAATTTATGGGAGGAAAAGATGAATCATAGGGTTCGGCCATGTTGTATGGCCGGACCCCATGTGAAAGGTTAATGATGATTTATTTTAAATGATGTTTGGTTGATGGTTTTTAGATGCAATTAGATCATGAAAACCATGGAAGGTTATTGGTGATGGATTTGTATGAATGGCAAGGATGTAAATAAATGATAGACCATGGGTTCGGCCATGGTGTATGGCCGAACCACACGGGAAATATTTGGTGGACTTGGGGTTTTTATGTCACGGTTAATGGATCAATTTTGGACCTAATATGATTAAAGGAATGGAGGGTTTTATTTATGGTTTTATGGTTGTGGATCATTCGTGGATCCATGTATGTAATGTCTAATTTATGAACCATAGGGTTCGGCCATGTTGTATGGCCGAACCACATGAAAGGACTTTGGTGATTTTTTTTAATTGAAGTTTGGAGGATAAAAATCATGGACCATGGGTTTGGCCATGGTGTATGGCCAAACCCCATGGAAAAATATAGATGGAGTTAAATTAGTGATTGATCGAATGGAGATCATGGAGATGATGGCAAAGTTGTAAATACATGCTAAAATGGAGGATCATGGGTTCGGCCATGGTGTATGGCCAAACCCCATAAACTATTTGTATGGATTATTTTGGAACATAAGTCTTATGAAAATAAGCAAGGTAAATGGCTATGGATATGTATAATGGCATTGTTGTAAATATAAGTAAAAATGAAAGATCATGGGTTCGGCCATGGTGTATGGCCGAACCCCATGAGGAATGGTTTATGGACTTAAACATAATAGGAAATCAAATGGAGCATGGTTTTAATTGATTGATATATTATAAGGTAACGGGACCTCATAAGGTGTGTACGATCGTGAGTGGTTACCGGACGAAAGCGCAAGGACATGTTAGTGGTCTTTGGTAGGATTCCACCTCTTTGAAACCAGGGGTTTATGTACAATGTTTTTATCTTATTTGATGAATTTATGTTGAAAAAGATATGTTTCAATTATCAGTTTTAATGCTATGTTTATTATATAAAATTGCAAACATCTCATGTATGGCATGGGGTGAAGGATATGTAACCGAAGGGGCCACACTTTGTCGGGGCGTCCGAACAACCTATGTGGGATACCTTGATGTGTTTTTCAATCAGGAAGAAACGGGAGGGGCCACACTCCGTCGGGGCGTCCGAAAGACCTATGTGGGGGTTCTTATATGTACTTGTGATGGGTGGGACTCATTGCATTTGACATCATGACATGGCATGGTTTATATGGCTTTTGATATTATGATATTATTATATACGTTTTGTACTAACCATGTGTTAGCCCTAATTGGAATACCTACTGGGCACGTTGTTCTAACGCCCTACTTCTACCTTAGTGGATGATAGAGGAAACAAAGGGAACGATGAACGCGAGGAGGGCCAAGCATAGGAGCTTGGATGCTTTTAGTTTATATTTAATTAAGGTACTTATGGACTTGTATTTTGAGTAACTAGACTTCAGACATGTAATAATTTAGATGACTTGCTATGGTTGGATGTTTATTTCGATATTTGCGTTATGTTAATCATGATTAAGGACTTGACGTACTTTGCTATCTAAAATGGAATAGAAGTAAGTTCTATTATAATTCCACATGTTTATATTATTATGTGTGAACCATTTTCATGGACTTAGTCTATGCACACATAGGGTTGGCCAGTTAAGGGTGGGACTTTAGAAGTTCGGACTTAGCTCACGTCGTGACGTTCTGCTCTCTATCTCTCTTCTATTTATAAAAGAAAAAAAATAGACTCTGATTTTCGGAAAGCTAAGTGAGTGAAAAGGGGCGGGGCGTTACAAATATAAATCAAGGTAGATACATCATATCATATTTGAAAAACATCTTATAAGTAGTAAAAACAATGCATGATGTCCATATCATAATCATGCTTGCTTATGTGTCATGTCATGGGTGTCAATGCCAAATGATATCTCACCCAATTCCCATATCCAATCACATCATAAATCAATATCAATCGTTTCCTTGATAAATTGTCATATCAAGGTTTACTTGGCCAATTACGTCCGCAGTATTTTGTGGCTGCAACCACCAGGTCACTGTATACCCATCAACAAATTAATCTAGATTACCGATGGAGTGTGGACTCCTCCCTCTGTGCAGGGTTTCGGGACTTTCCCAGGAGTTCTTTAGCCCAAATTACGACGTACCTATTTCTATCAATCCCTGACAAGGCTAAATCTCGACAGTTCACATAGCTTTATACAAGCTATTCTCAAGCCCAAGTCATGTCCGGACCGCTCAAAACTTGATTTGCTGGTCATATATACTCCTGTAACGCCCCGCCCTCTCCGAGAAATCAGAGTCTAATTTTTTTTTTTAAAATAATAATAGAATAACATCGGAAGAGAGTGGGCGGCGTCACGACGTGAGCTAAGTTCGGACTTTCCAAGTCTGACCCTTAATTGGCCACCCATGTGTGCGTGGACTAAACTCACGATAACAATCCACACATGGAAATGAACAAGTTATGAGAAATAACCTAGACTAACTACGGAATTAGGCTAAATAGATAGCAAGTCACAAGTCATTCTTTTCAGATTACTTAAACCAAATTAAGATTCATCAAGGCATTCTCAAACCATAGCAAATAACTACATTATTATATGTCCATAAAAATGTGTTCAAATAACAGCAATTATAAATCCAATCCAGCACTCAAGCATTTACGCTTAGCACCCCTCCTGGTCATCAACCTTATCTTGCCCCTTCCTTGTTCCTACATTCTCCTCTGAGGATAAAATTAGGGCGTTAGATCAACGCGCCCAGTAGGTTTTCCGATCAAGGCTACCACATGGTTAGATTATAAATCATGCATATATCAAATATATGATTATCAAAAACATATAAAACCATGTTATGTATGTATGCAAATGTAATGAGCCCCACCCCATTACACATACATATAGCCATCACTTGACGTGTCCTATATCAACATATTAATCCTCCTGGCGGGACTCTCATCGCCTAAGGAGGCCCCACAGTTGCATCACGGGCATTCCGACGGAGTGTGGGCTCTGATGTCCATAACCGACAGATAATCCTCTTGGCGGGACCCTCATCACCTAAGAAGGCCCCACAGTTGCATCACGGGTATACCGACGGAGTGTGGGCTCCGGTTTCCACAATCATCATCCCATGTCCATGCATGAGATGCCAATGTATATATAAAACATGTAAATAATATCCATCATTCAAAACCAATAAAATAAACATGAGTCTCATAAAAACCAAGATAAAACTGTGGTTACAAGTAGGTAGGAAACCTACTGAAGATTCACTTCAGTGTTCGATCTTTCTTAATCGTCACCCGTTCACGACTCGTACGCCGTTCACGCAAGTCTTGATACCTTATTTACATAGCAGCAAATCAAACATTCGTCCATGTAATTCCAACTTGGTCCAAGTCCCAAAAATGCACTATGTGGGGTTCGACCATACCCCATAGCCGAACCTCACCTATTTACAATTTGGTCTCTCTTTTATTTAATCCTTATTAGACATCATATACCACAAAAATACCTTGGTAGGGTTCGGCCATCCAACATGGCCGAACCATACCACTTTTGTTTGGGTCCGTACATCCAATCCCATGATCATTCCATCTTTGATCATTTCATCAATAATTACCTTTATGCCATTGCTACCAATAAATAATTTTATCATGCACTAACTTTAAAACCACCAATTATTTCTATGAAATTGATTCACAACACCATAACCATGGTCCATGGGGTTCGGCCATACATATGGCTGAACCCTATGGCTTTCACATTTGAATCTCTATGTTATAACTTAGCCATAGAAGCCCCAAGGTTCGGCCACGAAATTGCCAACCCATATATTGTCCAATTGTTCACGTAGAACCCTTTTTAAAAACTTCACATTGTTCCATAATCTTCAAACTTGAAACCCTTTGATTAAACAAAACAGTCCACATAAAATGGTCCATGGGGTTCAGCCATACACATGGCCGAACCCAATGGTTCCCTTGGCTCAATGTTTTGTAAGGGCCCGGAATTTTTAAATTAATAAAAAAATGTGGATATAAGTTATTTTAGTGATGGAAATTTGGAAAATTGGTGAAGTAAATGGTAAATGGGCCAAAATTTGGACAAAGGCCCAAGTATGGCCCAATAGACTAATGTGTGGATTTAAAGTTATTTAAATGGGTCAAGAATGGTCAAATTGGGTCACATACCCATTTGGGACCCGATGGGTCAAAGTAGTTAAGCTCTAAGGTAAATGGGCTAGATGGAAATGTAATTGGGCCATGGGCCCAATGGTGATCCATTTAGAGGGTATTCAATGAAATTAAATCACCTAAGTTAAGTTAAAAATTAAACCAAGGTGATGTGGCCAAGTGGGACCCACCTCCACCTCATCAAGTGAGGTGGCATGTGGGCCAATAATTGGTGGGGCCGGCCACCATGGTTGATTTGGTCAACCATGGGTGGATTTATAAAGATGGTGGCTTAAGTAAATGGGAATTAAAGTAACTAAAATATCTAAATATAAAATGATTAAAAAAATTATACAAATGAGGTGGTCAAAGTGGGGTCAAAGGGTGAAAACCAAATCACCTCATCCCAAACCCAAAATAAAATACGTTGGGGCTTTGTGGTGGTTTAGATAACCACCACCATAAAGCAAATTAAATATCTTTTAAATATCTTAGGGTTGGTGGGGTCTTTAATGTAAAGAAAAATGGGGATAAGTCTTGAGTTTCTTTTCCATTTTTTTATCCTCTCTTCATTTTCACTCCATTCTCATCCTCCATTGCCGTCCCATGTCCAAGTGAAGGAGAAAAAAAAAAAAGAGAAGGAGCTCAAGGAGAGAAGGAAAAAAAAAATAGACTCTGATTTTCGGTGAAAAAGGGGCGGGCGTTACAGTTGGTATCAGAGCGAATTCGGAAGAATGAATCTCTCGAAGTAAGATTTAAGACGGTTGCACGTCTCACTGACGGCTAAGAATCCCAACCGACTGACTCTTCGGAGTCCGCTGCACGGGGGCCGGGTTAATTTACTTCGATTGACTCAAACGGAAGTGTTTAATCTGAGAACAACAATTGACGGAAAGGAATGATAGCAAGGGAAGAAAGATTCATTCTATGAGAGATTTATTGAAACATAGCAAGATAGGGTTTACTTCCCCAGAAATGAGAAAACATCTAGGTTTTCCCCCAAATTGATGAAACAGTACTAGATTTATCAGACATAGTAAAGTAGGATGTACTTCCCCGGTATCCCCAATTTGAACAACAGACAATAGCAATTTAGAGATTCCCCACCAGAAACAAAGGAAAAACAAGTGTGCTTATTTGGCAACTTTCCCCAAACCAAATACATTGTGATATACATAAGAAATTCCCCAAAACTGAGATTGGTTTTATTGGAAATTGCAGTTGATGATTTTTGGGTTCTATTGTACTCTATGAATACAGGTATGTCAAATGAAGGGGACTGTACGGAATTATGGGATAAGGGACCCATAACTGTCTCATAGATTTGGTGTCTGCTTCCAGCATAGAAGTTAGCATGGACATGCAGGAGATGGCGGCACGGAAGGACAGGACGGGAGTCAAGCTCAGGAGCTTGGGAAGGCGGATTCATTATGTTGTTTAAGTTATGTTGGAAAAATGTAATTTGAGTAGCTTAGCTTGTCGGAATGTAATAAATTAGATTACTGGCTATGTTTTGGGATTTTATTATGGACATTATGGTTTAGAGGTATTATAGAAATTTAAATGAATGTTATCTTCCTTGCTATCTCAAATCTGTAGGATAGTCTTTGTTGTTAATTCCGCACTGAGAAGTAATATTCCTTGAGCTTACATCTACGCGTGAACCGTACTCGTGGACTTGGCTCCACGCACGCGTAGGGTTGGCCAGTTAAGGGCCGGGCTTTAGAAGCTCGGACTTAACTCGCGTCGTGACGTCCGCGCCCTTTGTCACTTTTATGGAAAAAAAAAAAAAAATAGACTCTGATTTTCGGTGAAAAAGGGGCGGGCGTTACATGTTTCCCTCCTATGTACTTACTTAGGTTCTACTATTTTAATCATGATAACCCCATGGTTCAGCCATCCAATGGCTGACCCAAAATAGTAACCATATCTCCATTTTAATCTCATTGAAACCCCATGATGTTGCATGGTTTCTATCTCTCCAAAGCCATAACAATCATCAAATTCTTTCATGGGGTTCGGCCATCCATGGTGGCTGAAACCAATGCTCTAAGTTTCCATCCTTTTCAACCTCATCATCATATTTCAAACCATTGATAAATTCATCATAACATGACCTAATTAAAACATGTAAATACTTCCACCACCGGTATGATTTGTGGACTTCACAACCATAGCCTAACCAAATGAATTTCATGGGGTTTGGCCAATCATGGTGGCCGAACCCAATGGTATATTTTTTTTTTACCATTATACACAACCTTTATCCAAGGTTAAATTCCCTGATACAATCGGCCATTCCATGGCCCAAAACATGGCACTGAATTCTATTGTTTAAACCTTTTTAAAACATGCAACTTAGGTCTAAATGTAACATTAAAATCAGTCCATTGTTTATCTTACAAAAACCATCCAAATAAACCCATTCTTTTCATCACTTTTATGAAACACCAACCAAGGTCTAACCCTTGATAGGTTCTGTAATACCTCGGAATTTTTAAATCAATGAATATGTGGATATTATTTATTTTAAGGATGGAAAATGGACAAAACCCTAATGGGTAAATTAGGGTTAAGAAAAATAAATGGAATAAGGACATTATGTAATTAAATTAATTAAGCATGGATATATGTGGATTTTGAAGGGGTTAATGGACCATAGGGTTCGGCCATGTAGTATGGCCGAACCCCATTGTAGAGGATTGATTAATTTATTAGGGTTTATAAGAATAGAAGCATGGAGAATGATTTAGGGTTTTAAGTTTTTATTGATTAAATATGGGTAATTTTACAGGGGTTGTTATGAAAAAAAAAAATCATGGAAAGATGGTTTATGAATTTTTTTAAAGGGTGAATGATTAAATGTTAGTAATTTTGTAAAGGGGTTTTAAATGAGAGAATCATGGGAAATGAAAATGATTTTAATGACCTCAAAAAGAACGGTAGATGGGGATGAGCCCTATGGTGATGTGTTAGTAATGTAATGGGTGTGAAATATGGAAATGGATGGAGAAGATTAATAGTTTTAAATGGACTTTAAGTGGAGTAAATAATGTTTTAAAGGGATAGAAGTAATGGAAAAGCATAGACCATGGGTTCGGCCATGGTACATGGCCGAACCCCATGGGAAAATTTTGATGGACTAAGTATTTTGGAACCATGGAAAACAAATGGGGAATGCAGCTAAGTTGATGGACTCAAAATATATTTGATGTTGATCAAAAGGAATGATTTAAATGCATAATGTAAAACCCCTCATGGGAGGACTTATGATGGAATCAAATGATGTAAATGGACTCAAGAAGAATGGAGAAAGAGACATCATGGGTTCGGCCATGGTGTATGGCCGAACCCATGACCCAATTGTAGATCATTTTTGGTCTAAGATTAATGTGTATGTATATGCTTAAATGAATGGAGATTAGGTTAATTAAATGGCTAATTTCTAATGTTATTATGTCATGGTTAATGAGACATCAATGGACCCATACTTATGGATCAATTATGGACCAAAATGCACAAGTGAATGATTAACCATGGAAGGAGTAGTGGCAAAACCGTAATTAATAGCCGAATTCAAGAACCCATGGAAGATGATCATGAACTTAGGGGCTCTAAGTAATAAACTTATGTATGGTTAAATAAAGCCTAGGGTGGCTGATTTTTAGATTCATGTGGTTTAAATATTTGATAGATTAAATGGGACCCACAAAACTGCATAGTGAGGTTCGGCCATAATGTATGGCCGAACCCCACTAAGGCTTGGATAATGGACTTAGATATGATAAAACCTGTACTTATTATTAGTATGTAATAAGGTATCGGACGTCGCAAGCGGTACGCGTATCGGTGACTGGATTATCGAACGGAAACGAAAAAGGACGCTAGTTGGTATTCGGTAGGATTCCTACCTTTTTGTAAGCCGTGGATTATGTGTATGTGATGGTTTCCTTGATTTATTTCGGTAATTATATGATTCATTTTAAGATGGGTTTTAATGCTATGGATTATATTTTAATGCTATGAGTTATATATTAAGGATATGAATTATATATATTACATAGCATAATGCACTTACATCTCATGCATGGCATGGGCGGGAAAATAAAGGAACCGGAGTCCATGCTCCGTCGGGGTGACCGAGAAGCAAACATGGGGATAGCTGATATTCTATAGCCGGAGTCCATGCTCCGTCGGGGTGACCGAGAAGCAAACATGGGGATATCATGATGGTATGGATGATGGGTGGGACACATGACATAAGACACCCATGGCATTGCATTCATGTTATGGTTTTTTATTTTATTACTATCTATATGCTTGTTATCACTAATCCATGTGTTAGTCCTACTCGGAGTCCTACTCGGCGCGTTGTCTAACGCCCTACTTCTACCCTAGCTAATGACGCAGGAGACGTCAGAAACGGTGGATGCGATGGGAGCCAAGTTTAGGAGCTTGGGAAAGCGGCTACTTAGTTTATTTAAGTTTTATTTTGGAAATGTAATTTAAGTAGCTTAGCTTGTCGGTATGTAATAATTTTAGATTTCTTGCTATGGTTTGGATTTTATTTTGGACATTATGATTATGAGATATTTTAGTAATTTAATGATGTTCTTCCCTGCTATCTAAAATTTGTAGGTAAGTCTCTATTATCATTCCGCATTTAATTTAATATTCCTCGAGCTTACTTCAACGTGTGAACCATTCTCTGTGGACTTCGTTCCACGCGCACGTAGGATTGGCCAGTTAAGGCTGGGCTTTAGAAGCTGAGACTTAACTCGCGTCGTGACGTCCGCGCCCTTTTGTCACTCTTTATTTAAAAAAAAAAAAATTTAGACTCTGATTTCGGTGAAAAGGGGCGGGCGATACAGGTTTGGCCAACCCATGGCCCAATCATGTTTCATTTATCCCATTTTATTAAACAAAATCCATGGAAATACTTACCAAATTTTCCAACCTTTTCCTCTTACCTTTGCTCTTTACTTCCTATCTTTCTTAGCCTCCTTTCCTTTGCTGGTTTATGCTTGATCAATTGGTGAAAACACCACTGCTGGTTCAACCAAGAGCAAGAGTTTGGAGAGAGGGAGAGAGATGAGGATTCTTAGGATTTTCCTTGTGTGAAAATCGGCCAAATGAGTGGTCTTCCTCTTTTCTAAATCAACCACTTAACCTCTCAATTTCCCTCATAAATTCTTGATTAAACCAAAGGGTCACTTGGCACAACCAAGACACCCATTGGCATCAGCCAATGCAACCATTCAGCTCCCCATGTATCTCATCCAATTCCCATGCATTTCCATTTAAAACTTAGCATGGAAACCACCATAACAAGTCTCCAGCGTGTGGGACTTGTTTTGGTTTGTTTGAGACCAAGACACCTCCTCATATTCCCTTCAACTCTCTGATTTTACAGCCCCTTTGATTTCCATTTTGACTCACCTAACTCAATGGCTTAACTCACCACATTAAATACCATACATTAATTACACTGTAGTCAACCCAACCATTTAATTTAAATGCAACTCATTCCAATCCAACTCAACCTGATTTGACTCACCATTGAGTTCATTTGAGGGCCCACACAGTCAGCCGTGGTCAATCTTGGTCAACCCGACCCATTGGGTCCCCATTTAGCTCCTTGACCCGTTTTGACAACATGACCCATTTATGGGCTGTTTTAGCCATTTGCATTTGGTTTTCACATGTGCATCAAGCCTACCCATTTATGCTCCACTTAATTTCCAATCATTTCAGCTTAACCCCATTAAATTTGGGCTCACCCAATGGTCTAATAAGTCCATTATGACCCATTGGGTCCAATTGGGTCCTTTGACCCAATTAACCATATTGACCCAAATTGATGTACATTACCCATCCAATCAAATTTGACATTTATAATGTGCTCATAGAGTCTTAAATTGAGTAATGGGCCCCACTATTTTCTCATTTAACATCATAATTAATAAATTTACCAATCCAGGGGCATTTTTGTAATTATCCATCTCATTGAGAAATTGGGGTGTTACAATATAACCCTCTTTTTAAAATTTTCGTCCCGAAAATCGAGCGAAGTAGGGTTCCCAAAATAAATTATATAAATAATTCGGGGTGAGCTGTTCTCATCTCCGATTCAAGTTCCCATGTGTCTTCTTCAACACTATGTCGGTCCCATACCACTTTTACGAACTGAATCGTTCTATTTCGCAACACCCTTTGCTTAGTCTCTAGTATCGTAACTGGTTTCTAGACGTATGTCACGTCGCTTTGTACTTCTATGTCTTGAACATTCAATACATGGGATGGATCGGGATTAACTTTCTCACCATCGACACGTGAAACACATCGTGTAGAGCTGCCAGTTGTGAAAGAAGTGCTATCTGATAAGCCACATTCCCCACTCTTCTCATGATGGGAAACGGTCCCACAAATCTTGGTGATAGTTTCCCCTTCTTCCCAAACCTCATGTGTCCTTTTCGTGGCGAGACCTTTAAGAATACCATGTCCCCCACTTCAAATTCCAGAAACCGTCTTCTTTTATCAGCATAGCTCTTTTGCCGACTCTGTGTAGTCAATAAGTGCTGACGTATCAACTGAATTTGTGTTGTAGTCTCCACGACTAGTTCAGGTCCAATCAGTGCAGGCTCACCAGCCTCTGTCCAGCACACTGGTGATCTACAAGGCCTACCATATAAAGCCTCGAATGGAGCCATCTGAAGGCTTGCCTGATAACTATTGTTATACGAGAACTCTACCAGTGGCAGGTGGTCCTCCCATCCACCCTTGAAATCTAACATGCACACTCTCAGCATGTCTTCCAAGGTTTGTATCGTCCTTTCTGACTGTCAACAGTCTGTGGATGGAAAGCGGTGCTAGTCAGTAGATCTGTCCCCATAGCTGACTGCATGCTTTGTCACACTCTGCCGGTAAACTGGCCATCTCTGTCAGATACTATAGTTCGGGGAATGCCATGTAGCCGAATAATTTCCCTGATGTACCGCCGACCCAACGTCTCAGATGAATCTGTCATCTTAAGAGGAATGAAATGCGCACACTTGGTCAGTCGGTCTACCACGACCCATATGGCATCATTGCCCTTTGAAGATCTCAGCAACCCCGTCGCAAAGTCCATGGAAATGTGCTCCCATTTCCACTCTGGCACTGATAAGGGTTTGAGTAACCCTGGTGGCTTTTGATGTTCAGTCTTAACTTGCTGACAAGTTAAACAATGTGCCACGAATTCTGCCACACCCCTTTTTAGTCTGTGCCACCAATAATGCCTTTTCAGATCGTGATACATTTTGTGCTGCCCGGATGAATGGAGAGCTTGGATTGATGTGCCTCAATCAGTAGCTCTTTCCTACAACTCTTTGGCACATATACTCTTCCCCGGAATAAAAGACCCTGTCCCGGTCGTAATTCCCATTCCGGAAAGACTACACCAGTGGACATCTTGGCCCGTATCTCTTCTACCTCCGGATCCATACGTTATTCTTGTTCAATCTTGGTGACCATGTTGGATTGTATAACCAGATTGTATATGGTCCCACGGTTGTTGTAATAGAGTTTAAACTCTCGGATGGTATTTAACATCTCCCATTCCGATCTGATCAAACATGCCATGGATGCATGTGATATACGGTTGAGGGCATCCGTTACCTTGTTTGCCTTGCCTGGATGGTATCGAAGCGCAAACTCATAATCCGCCAGATACTCCATCCATCTACGCTGCCTCAGGTTGAGCTCCTTCTGATCAAATAAATATTTTAAACTCTTATGATCAGAAAATACCTCAAATTTCTCGCCGTAGAGGTAGTGTCTGTAATAGCCCGGAATTTTTAAATCAATATATATGTGGCTATTATTTATTTTAATGATGGAGATTGGAAATTTGATGGAATAAATGGTGAATGGATCAAAATATGGACAATGGCCCAAGTATGGTCCAATGGACCATGGATTGGATTAAATTCATTTAAAATGGTCAATGATGGTTAATTGGGCCAAGGATGGTTAATTGGGCCAAGGATGGTCAAATTGGGCTCAATACCCATTTGGGACCCAATGGGTCAAGATGATGTAAGCTCTAAGGTAAATGGGTAGGAGGTGAATGTAATTGGGCCATGGGCCCAATGGTGGTCCAAGTAGTTGAAATGGATTTAATTAAATCACCTAAGTTAGTGGTGAATAGACCAAGGTGACATAGCTGAATGGGGCCCACCTCCACCTCACCAAGTGAGGTGGTGTGTGGACCAAGGATTGGTGGGGCCGGCCACCATGGTTGAATTGGTCAACCATGGGTGGATACATGGAGGGAATTTAAGGAGATGGAATTATATTAAATGGGAATTAATTAACTTAATGATCTAATTAATTAATTAAGCTAATCAAAAGGTGGTCAAATGGTCAAAGTTGGAAGACCAAACCACCTCATTTCAAAAGCCCAAAAACGTTGGCTAGTAGTGGTTTATCCCAACCACCACCACTAAGCATGGGAGCCCATGCTTGGTTGGTGGGAGGAGTTAATGATGGAGTATAACTTAAGCAACCTAGGGGATGAGATGGGTTTTCATCTCATCTCTCCATTCCACTCTCATTTCACTCTCTCCCTCTCTTGCTCCCTCTCATTTCCATCCCCCACACCCAAGGAGAAAAGAAGAGGAAAACTAAGAAGAGAAGAAGAGAAGAAAGGAGAAGAAAGTGCAAGCATAAGCCACCACTCCAAGATCAAGACTTAGTATCTTCTTTCTCACCATCTCCTCCCTTCCCTCTCTCAAACACACCCCATGTTGGCTGAACCCAAGCTTTGATGTTTTCATCTTGATCAAGCATCTTGGCCAAATAACAAAGGAGAAGAAGAAGAAAGAAGGCCAAGGAATCCAAGAGGAGAAAGAAAAGTCGGAGGAGCCGTCGGATCTGTAAGTATTTCTAAACAAGAGGTTAGATTTGTTTAAGGTTTAAGATTTGGGGTCCATTTCTTGGATTTAATGGTGGCCAAAACATCATGGGCCTTGGATCTCAAATCCATCCAAAAATGAAGTAAGAAATGGACAAACCCTAATGGGTAAATTAGGTTAAGGAAAATAAAGAGCTATTAAGGACCTTATGTATAAAATTTTTTTAAGCATGGAAGTATGGATGTTTGGAAGGAATCAAAGGCCATAGGGTTCGGCCATGTAGTATGCCCGAATCCCATGGTAGGTGATTAAGTGATTTATTGGGGTTTTAAAGAATGGAAGCCATGGAAGGATGATTATGATTTTTAGGGTTTAAATGATTAAATGTAGTAATTTTAAAGGGATCTTAAATGAGGATATTCATGAAGATGCAAAGGGTGTTATGGCCTCAAAAGGCATAGATGAATGATGGACCATGATCCATGGGTTTGACCATGGTGAATGGCCGAACCCTATGGTGAGGTATTGTAATTATTTTGGGTGTAAAATTATGGAAATTGATGGAGAAGATTGGTAATTTTTAAATGGACTTTAGGCATTATAAGTAAGGTTTTAAAAAAATAAAACCATGGACCATGGGTTCGGCCATGGTGTATGACCGAACCCCATGGAGAGATTTTGATGGTTTAAGTATTTTGGAAACCATGAAAAGAATGGGAAATATGGCATGACTAAATGAGTCATTAATGGACTAAAAAATGTACCAAATTGATGATCAAAGTTGATGATTTAAAGGTATGATTTAAATCCCCACATGGAGGGACTTGTAATGGATCTAAAGTGTAACAAAAGACCCAAGGAAAAATGGGGATTAGGTTAAATTAAAGGGGCTGATTTTAATGATACCCATGACCCATTTGTAGGTCAAATTATGGGTTAAATTTGGTATTATACATGTGTTTAAAATTGATGGGGATTAAGTTAACTTAAGGACTGAATTTTAATATGTTCATGTCATGATTGATGGATCATTAATGGATCTAAGTTTGTGATCAGTTATGGACTTAATTATGCATGGATGAATGAGTGATTAGTCATGGAAAAGAGGTAGTGGCAAAACCGTAAATATTGGCCAAAATGAAGAACCATGGGTTCGGCCATGTAATGGAAGATGATCATGGACTTAGGGGCTCTAAGTAACAACCTTACGTGTGATTAATAAAGCCTAGGGTACTGGTTTTTAGACCCATGTAATTAAAATAATTAATGGATTAAATGGGACCTACAAACCTAGTTAGTGAGGTTCGGCCATGGTGTATGGCCGAACCCCGCTAAGGTATGATTAATGGATTTAAATGGTTAAAACATGGGCTGATTATTCTTATGTAATAAGGTATCAAACATCGCAAGCCGTGCACGTATCGGTGACCGGATTATAGGATGGAAACGTAAAAGGACATTAGTCGGTATTCGGTAGGATTCCAACCTTATTGTAAGCCGTGGATTATGTGTGTATGGATGTTTTATTAATTTATTTTAGTAATCATGTGATATGCTTATGATGAGTTTTTAGACTATGATTTATATATAATATATGGCATATTGCAAGGTAATGAATTATATGTTAAGGTTATGAATTCTATAGTAAGGCTATGATTTATATATAACATAGCATAATGCATCTACATCTCATGCATGGCATGGGCGGGAAAATAATGAAACCGGAGTCCATGCTCCGTCGGGGCGACCGAGAAGCAAACATGGGGATAGCCTGATGTGCTATAACCGGAGTCCATGCTCCGTCGGGGCGACCAAGAAGCAAACATGGGGATAGCCTGATGTGCTATAACCGGAGTCCATGCTCCGTCGGGGCGACCGAGAAGCAAACATGGGGATAGCTTGATATGCTATAACCGGAGTCCATGCTCCATCGGGGCGACCGAGAAGCAAACATGGGGATATCTTGATGAGGTTTTTCTATCAAGGGGGATTTCATATATGATTGGAAAAAAGGACATTGTAAAATGGTAAAGATGATGGGTGGGACTCATGACATAGACACCCATGGCATGGCATTCATTTTATGGTTTTCATTATATTATTATCTATGTGCTTGTTATCACTAATCCATGTCTTAGCCCTACTCGGAGTCCTATTGGGCGCGTTGCCTAACGCCCTACTTCCACCTTAGCTAATGACGCAGGAGATGGCGGAATCGAAGGATGAGACGGGAGCCAGGCGTAGGAGCTTGGGGAAGCGAGCTACTTAGTTTATTTAAGATTTATTTTGGAAATGTAATTTGAGTAGCTTAGCTCGTCGGAATGTAATAATTTAGATTACTTGCTATGTTTTGGATTTTATTTTGGACACTGTGATTTTGAGGTATTTTAGTAATTAAATGAATATATCTTCCCTGCTATCTAAAAATCGGTAGGATAGACTCTATTATAATTTCTGCATTTAGTTTAATATTCTGCAAGCTTACTTCTACGTGTGAACCGTTCTTCGTGAACTTAGTTCCACGCACACGTAGGGTTGGCCAGTTAAGGGCCGGGCTTTAGAAGATCGGACTTAACTTTGTCACTCTTTATTTTCAAAAAAAAAAAAAATAGACTCTGATTTTAGTGAAAAGGGGCGGGCGTTACAGTTGGTATCAGAGCGAAATCGGAAGAATGAATCTCTCGAAGTAAGATTAAGATGGTTTCACGTCTCACTGACAGATAAGAATCCCAACTGACGGACTCTTCGGAGTCCGCTGCACGGGGGCCGGGTTAATCTACTTCGATTGACTCAAACTAAAGCATTCGATCTGAGAACAACATTCGACAAAAAGGAATGATAGCAAGGGAAGAACAATCACTCTAAGTTAGATCTATCAAACATAGCAAGATAGGGCTTACTTCCCCCGAAATAAGAAAACATCTAGATTTTTTTCCCCAAATTGATGAAACAGTGATGGATTTATCAAACGTAGGAAAATTTCCCCGATTTCACCAAATGGAACAAACATTGATACTTAGGGAATTTTCCCCAAAAACTAAGTGTGCTAATTTGGCAATTTCCCCAATTTGAGAAAGGCTACATGATACTTGAGAAGTTTTTCCCCAAAAATAAAAGAGTGTTTATTCAGTAATTTTCCCCAAAATACGTAAACACAAAACTTTATGAAGGAACTAAGTCGATAAATGTTTTTTAATGACTTAAGAAAATGCCTCCGAGGAGAAGAGCCCGACGAAACCCACGGGTAGAGGAAGAGGTGCCACCACCTCGTCAGGAAGAGGAGGTACAGCCACCCCATCAGGAGGAGGGACAAAATAGTGTGAACCTGCCGGTTGTGCCTCCCGAGTTGAAAGAATTGGTTCAAGCAGTGGTCACCTCTGTCCTGCAACAACACTTGAATGGGAATGCGACCAACAGCGACTCCAACAACCGGAACATGGTTAGAGATTTCCAGCAACAACGCCCTCCCTACTTCAGGGGAAAAGAAGGGGCTGTCGGAACAGAACATTGGTTGAAAAAAATCACTCAGATCTTGAATCTATTTTAGATTTCCAGTCATGCAGATAGGATCTTACTTGCTATATCTCAACTAATCGAGGATGCTGGTAATTGGTGGGAGGTTGTAGAAAAACAGCAAGCACTGGTGCCGGAAGGGGAAAGGATTACCATGACATGGGAAGGGTTCTCAGCTACCTTACTAGAGCAGTATTTTCCGGAGGAGGAAAGAGAGCACCAGACTCAAGCCTTCCTATCATTGGTACAAGGCAATATAACGGTGGTAAGATATCACAGGGAATTCCTTAGGCTATCCGTCTATGCATTTTATATGGTGGATACCGAGCACCGGAGGGCCCGTAAGTTTGAACGGGGCCTTCGACCGAGCATCAAGGCTAGGGTGACAATATTCAAGGCAGCCACACTGGCTGAGGAGGTCAGCAGGGCCACTATAGCGGAGCGAGAGTTGAATGAGATGGTGCGGTTTGACAACCGCCGAGGGCAGAGTGGGCGGGGTGCATTTCAACCCAACAAGAAGTTCCGCCCGAATTTTAGCAGAGCCTCACCCTCTACTGGATCTACAGGGGACTTTCGCCCCAATCAGCCCTTCCCATCAGCATCAGTCACTCAGGTTCCACGGGGTGGGAACACATGCTACTAGTGTGGCCAACAGGGCCACTTCAAGAGGGAGTGTCCACAGATTAGCAGACCCTCTTACTCCAGGGGTTCTTTCCATCCTCCAGCTAGACCAGCTCAGTAGCGAGGAGGCAGAGCATACAACCAAGCGGGGCGAGCGACAAACCCTACGGGATCTGGACGACTTTTTACCATAGCTCCTCTAGCAGCGGCGGATCACTCGGTGATTCAAGGTATGGCCGTAGTTGGTAGTTCCTATGCTGTTACATTGTTTGATTCTGGAGCTTCCTATTCATTTATATCTGCTGCATTCATATCTGCTACGGCCACATTAGTACAAAACCTATCCACATCACTTACCATTGTATCCCCCGTCGGAGACACATCTTTGGGACTCATATGCACGGCATTGATAAATGAACTCGCTGGATTTAGATTCGAGTTCAACTATTTGGTACTTGATATGGCTGAGTACGATGTTATATTTGGCATGGACTGGTTATCTACATTCCAGGCCCATATTGATTTCCATCTTCGTAGGGTGATATTTTGGTCACCCGAGGGAAAACGGTATACGGTACACGCTGACAGACAAGGCATTCCTAGAAGGTTGCAAGAAGAATTAAACCACCTTGTCTTGAACAACCTCCAATTAGATAGGGCACCAGTGGCTGAACTTCCAGCGGTAGTAGCAGATTATGCTGAGGTATTCCCAAAGGAGCTCCCTGGTTTGCCACCCAAGAGGGAGATAGACTTCGAGGTCAAGTTATATCCCGACGCTACTCCAGTATCACTGCCACATTAGAGGATGGCACCAGTTGAAATGACCGAGTTGAAGAAGCAGATTGATGAACTGCTCAGACTGGGTTTTATTCGGAACAGTACATCCGCATGGGGAGCCCCAGTATTATTTGTGAAGAAGAAAGACGGTACCCTTCGGATGTGTGTGG
Organism: Chimonanthus salicifolius; assembly: GCA_013350335.1. NCBI lineage: Eukaryota > Viridiplantae > Streptophyta > Magnoliopsida > Laurales > Calycanthaceae > Chimonanthus > Chimonanthus salicifolius. The sequence continues at coordinate 38,318,939 of CM023537.1, read as the reverse complement.
ACTACAGTAAATTGAACCAGCTGACTGTCAGGAACAAGTATCCCCTACCCAGGATTGATGATCTATTTGATCAACTTAGGGGTTCGTCTCACTTCTCCAAGATTGATCTGATGTCTGGGTACCATCAAATCCGGGTTAGGGAGGAGGACATAGAGAATACAGCCTTCAGGACACGGTATAGCTTATATGAGTATGTGATCATGCCATTTGGACTTACTAATGCACCGGCTGTGTTCATGGACCTGATGAATGGGATATTCCGCCCTTACTTGGACCAGTTTGTGATTGTATTCATTGATGATATTCTGGTCTATTCCAAGAGTCAGGAGGAACATGCTGAGCACCTGCGGATAGTCCTGGACACCTTGAGAAAGAACCAGTTGTATGCCAAAGCCAGCAAGTGTGAATTCTGGCTATCTGAGGTCAACTTCTTGGGGCACATTATATGGGAGGAAGGTATAGCCGTGGACCTGGCTAAGGTAGCAGTAGTAAGGGAGTGGAAGGCACCGACGAATGTGACCGAGATCCGCAGTTTTCTGGGATTGGCCGGTTACTACAGGAAATTCATCATGGACTTCTCCAAGATTGCAGCTCCACTTACCCGACTCACTCAGAAAGGAGTCAAATTTGAGTGGTCAGATCTGTGCAACCGAAGATTTGAGGAGCTAAAGGAGAGGCTTACAACCGCTCCTATTCTGATCTTGCCAGAAAGAGGCAAAAGTTATGAGGTATATTGTGATGCCTCAGGTGAGGGACTGGGGTGTACACTCAATCAAGGTAATCGTGCGGTGGCGTACGGATCAAGACAGTTGAAAATTCATGAACGCCATTATCCCACACATGATCTGGAGCTAGCAGCAGTGGTCTTCGCTCTCAAAAGCTGGAGACACTACCTTTATGGTGAGAAGTTTGAGGTGTTTTCAAATCACAAGAGTCCGAAATATTTGTTTGATCAGAAGGAACTCAACATGAGACAACGCAGATGGATGGAATACCTGGCGGATTATGAGTTTGCACTTCGGTATCATCCGGGCAAAGCGAAGAAGGTGGCGGATGCCCTCAGCCGCATGTCACATACGACAGTAGCCAGCTTGATCAGGACGGAATGGGAAGTGTTGAGTACCATCAGAGAATTCAAACTCTACCTCAATAATCACGGGACCATACATAATCTGATCATACGATCCAACATGGTCTCCGAGATTGAACGGGAACAATGGACAGATCCAAAGATGGAGGAGATATGGGCTAAGATGTCTACCGGTGAGGTTGTACCGGAGTGGGAACTACAAGCAAGACAGGGTCTAGTGTTCCGAGCCAGGACATACGTGCTTAAGAGCTGCAGAAGAGAGTTGTTGATTGAAGCACACCGAACCAAGCTCTCTATCCATCCAGGCAGCACCAAGATGTATCATGATCTTAAGAGGCACTATTGGTGGAGTGGACTTAAGAAAGATGTGGCAGAGTTTGTTGCTCGTTGCCTAACTTGTCAGCAGGTTAAGGCGGAACATCAGAAACCACCGGGTTTACTTGCACCCTTGCCAGTGCCAGAGTGGAAATGGGAGCACATATCCATGGACTTTGTAACAGGGTTGCCAATGTCATCAAAGGGCAACGATGCGATATGGGTCGTGGTAGACCGGTTGACTAAGTCTGCGCATTTCCTTCCCATCAAGATGACGGATTCATCGGAGACCTTGGGTCGACGGTACATCCGGGATATCATCAGACTACATGGTATTCCCCAGACTATTGTGTCCGACAGGGATGGCCGATTCACCGGCAAAGTATGGCAGGGCATGCAGTCGGCTTTGGGGACCGATATACTGAGTAGCACAACATTTCATCCACAGATTGATGGACAGTCAGAGAGGACGATACAAACTGTGGAGGATATGTTGAGAGCATGTATGCTAAACTTCAGGGCGGATGGGAGAATCATTTGCCACTGGTGGAGTTCTCTTACAATAACAGTTACTAGGGAAGCCTCCAGATGGTTCCATTTGAGGCCTTGTATGGTAGGCCATGTAGATCACTAGTGTGCTGGACAGAGGTCGATGAGCCTGAACTGATTGGACCCGAGTTGGTTGAGGAGACTACAGCACAGATCAAATTGATACGGCAACACTTACTCACTGTGCAGAACCGTCAGAAGAGCTACGCCGACAAGAGGAGAAGGTTCCTCTAGTTTGAGGTGGGAGACTTGGTGTTCTTAAAAGTCTCACCACGAAACACATGAGATTCTGGAAGAAAGGGAAACTATCGCCTAGATTTGTGGGACCATTTCCAATCCTGAAGAGGGGGGGGGGGGGGGGGGGGTAGCTTATCAGTTGGTGCGCCCTCCACAGTTATCATCTTTACATGATGTGTTCCATGTGTCTATGTTGAGGAAGTACAACCCCGATCCTTCACATGTACTGAGTGTGCAAGACGTCGATGTGCAAAGCGAAGTGACATATGTGGAGAAGCCAATCAGAGTGATCGGGAGAGAACAACGCGTGTGGCGGAACCGCGCTATTCAGTTGGTCAAGTTGGTATGGGAACGACATGGCAATGAGGAAACCACCTGGGAACTTGATTCAAAGATGAGAGCCGCTCATCCGGAGCTCTTTGTATGAATTGTTTTGAACCTCCACTTCGCTTGAATTTTTGGGACGAAAATTTCAAAAGAGGATTGTATTGTAATAGCCCAAAATTTTTAAATCAATATATATGTGGCTATTATTTATTTTAATGATGGAGATTGGAAATTTGATGGAATAAATGGTGAATGGATCAAAATATGGACAATGGCCCAAGTATGGTCCAATGGACCATGGATTGGAATAAATTCATTTAAAATGGTCAATGATGGTTAATTGGGCCAAGGATGGTCAAATTGGGCTCAATACCCATTTGGGACCCAATGGGTCAAGATGATGTAAGCTCTAAGGTAAATGGGTAGGAGGTGAATGTAATTGGGCCATGGGCCCAATGGTGGTCCACGTAGTTGAAATGGATTTAATTAAATCACCCAAGTTAGTGGTGAATAGACCAAGGTGACATGGCCGAATGGGGCCCACCTCCACCTCACCAAGTGAGGTGGCGTGTGGACCAAGGATTGGTGGGGCCGGCCACCATGGTTGAATTGGTCAACCATGGGTGGATACATGGAGGGAATTTAAGGAGATGGAATTATATTAAATGGGAATTAATTAACTTAATGATCTAATTAATTAATTAATTAAGCTAATCAAAAGGTGGTCAAATGGTCAAAGTTGGAAGACCAAACCACCTCATTTCAAAAGCCCAAAAACGTCGGCCAGTAGTGGTTTATCCCAACCACCACCACTAAGCATGGGAGCCCATGCTTGGTTGGTGGGAGGAGTTAATGATGGAGTATAACTTAAGCAACCTAGGGGATGAGATGGGTTTTCATCTCATCTCTCCATTCCACTCTCATTTCACTCTCTCCCTCTCTTGCTCCCTCTCATTGCCGTCCCCACACCCAAGGAGAAAAGAAGAGGAAAACTAAGAAGAGAAGAAGAGAAGAAAGGAGAAGAAAGTGCAAGCATAAGCCACCACTCCAAGATCAAGACTTAGTATCTTCTTTCTCACCATCTCCTCTCTTCCCTCTCTCAAACACACCCCATGTTGGCCGAACCCAAGCTTTGATGTTTCCATCTTGATCAAGCATCTTGGCCAAAGAACAAAGGAGAAGAAGAAGAAAAAAGGCCAAGGAATCCAAGAGGAGAAAGAAAAGTCGGAGGAGCCGTCGGATCTGTAAGTATTTCTAAACAAGAGGTTAGATTTGTTTAAGGTTTAAGATTTGGGGTCCAATTTCTTGGATATAATGGTGGCCAAAACATCATGGGCCTTGGATCTCAAATCCATCCAAAAATGAAGTAATAAATGGACAAACCCTAATGGGTAAATTAGGTTAAGGAAAATAAAGAGCTATTAAGGACATTATGTATAAAAATTTATTTAAGCATGGAAGTATGGATGTTTGGAAGGAATCATAGGCCATAGGGTTCGGCCATGTAGTATGGCCGAACCCCATGGTAGGTGATTTAAGTGATTTATCAGGGCTTTTAAAGAATGGAAGCCATGAAAGGATGATTATGATTTTTAGGGTTTAAATGATTAAATGTAGTAATTTTAAAGGGATCTTAAATGAGGAAATTCATGAAGATGCAAAGGGTGTTATGGCCTCAAAAGGCATAGATGAATGATGGACCATGAACCATGGGTTTGGCCATGGAGAATGGCCGAACCCTATGGTGAGGTATTGTAATTATTTTGGGTGTAAAATTATGGAAATTGATGGAGAAGATTAATAATTTTTAAATGGACTTTAGGCATTATAAGTAAGGTTTTAAAAAAATAAAACCATGGACCATGGGTTCGGCCATGGTGTATGGCCGAACCCCATGGGGAGATTTTGATGGTTTAAGTATTTTGGAAACCATGAAAAGAATGGGAAATATGTCATGACTAAATGAGTCATTAATGGACTAAAAAATGTACCAAATTGATGATCAAAGTTGATGATTTAAAGGTATGATTTAAATCCCCTCATGGAGGGACTTGTAATGGATCTACAGTGTAACAAAAGACCCAAGGAAAAATGGGGATTAGGTTAAATTAAAGGGGCTGATTTTAATGATACCCATGACCCATTTGTAGGTCAAATTATGGGTTAAATTTGGTATTATACATGTGTTTAAAATTGATGGGGATTAAGTTAACTTAAGGATTGAATTTTAATGTGTTCATGTCATGATTGATGGATCATTAATGGATCTAAGTTTGTGATCAGTTATGGACTTAATTATGCATGGATGAATGAGTGATTAGTCATAGAAAAGAGGTAGTGGCAAAATCGTAAATATTGGCCAAAATGAAGAACCATGGGTTCGGCCATGTACCATGGCCGAACCCCATGGAATATGATCATGGACTTAGTGGCTCTAAGTAACAACCTTATGTGTGATTAATAAAGCCTAGGGTACTGGTTTTTAGAACCATGTAATTAAAATAATTAATGGATTAAATGGGACCCACAAACCTAGTTAGTGAGGTTCGGCCATGGTGTATGGCCGAACCCCACTAAGGCATGATTAATTTATTTAAATGGTTAAAAACATGGGCGGATTATTCGTATGTAATAAGGTATCGGACATCGCAAGCCGTGCACGTATCCTAACTGGATTATCGGGCGGAAACGTAAAAGGACATTAGTAGGTATTCGGTAGGATTCCAACCTTATTGTAAGCCGTGGATTATGTGTGTATGGATGTTTTATTAATTTATTTTAGCAATCATGTGATATGTTTATGATGAGTTTTTAGACTATGATTTATATATAATATATGGCATATTACAAGGCAACGAATTATATGTTAAGGTTATGAATTCTATATTAAGGCTATGATTTATATATAACATAGCATAATGCATCTACATCTCATGCATGGCATGGGCGGGAAAATAATGAAACCGGAGTCCATGCTCCATCGGGGCGACCGAGAAGCAAACATGGGGATAGCCTGATGTGCTATAACCGGAGTCCATGATCCGTCGGGGCGACCAAGAAGCAAACATGGGGATAACCTGATGTGCTATAACCGGAGTCCATGCTCCGTTGGGGCGACCGAGAAGCAAACATGGGGATAGCTTGATATGCTATAACCGGAGTCCATGCTCCGTCGGGGCGACCGAGAAGCAAACATGGGGATATCTTGATGAGGTTTTTCCATCAAGGGGGATTTCATATATGATTGGAAAAAAGGACATTGTAAAATGGTAAGGATGATGGGTGGGACTCATGATATAGACACCCATGGCATGGCATTCATTTTATGGTTTTCATTATATTATTATCTATGTGCTTGTTATCACTAATCCATGTGTTAGCCCTACTCGGAGTCTTACTGGACGCGTTGTCTAATGCCCTTCTTCAACCTTAGCTGATGACGCAGGAGATGGCGGAATTGAAGGACAAGACGGGAGCCAGGCGTAGGAGCTTGGGGAAGCGAGCTACTTAGTTTATTTAAGATTTATTTTGGAAATGTAATTTGAGTAGCTTAGCTCGTCGGAATGTAATAATTTAGATTACTTGCTATGTTTTGGATTTTATTTTGGACACTGTGATTTTGAGGTATTTTAGTAATTAAATGAATATATCTTCCCTGCTATCTAAAAATCGGTAGGATAGACTCTATTATAATTTCTGCATTTAGTTTAATATTCTGCAAGCTTACTTCTACGTGTGAACCGTTCTTCGTGAACTTAGTTCCACGCACACGTAGGGTTGGCCAGTTAAGGGCCGGGCTTTAGAAGATCGGACTTAACTTTGTCACTCTTTATTTTCAAAAAAAAAAAAAATAGACTCTGATTTTAGTGAAAAGGGGCGGGCGTTACAGTTGGTATCAGAGCGAAATCGGAAGAATGAATCTCTCGAAGTAAGATTAAGATGGTTTCACGTCTCACTGACAGATAAGAATCCCAACTGACGGACTCTTCGGAGTCCGCTGCACGGGGGCCGGGTTAATCTACTTCGATTGACTCAAACTAAAGCATTCGATCTGAGAACAACATTCGACAAAAAGGAATGATAGCAAGGGAAGAACAATCACTCTAAGTTAGATCTATCAAACATAGCAAGATAGGGCTTACTTCCCCCGAAATAAGAAAACATCTAGATTTTTTTCCCCAAATTGATGAAACAGTGATGGATTTATCAAACGTAGGAAAATTTCCCCGATTTCACCAAATGGAACAAACATTGATACTTAGGGAATTTTCCCCAAAAACTAAGTGTGCTAATTTGGCAATTTCCCCAATTTGAGAAAGGCTACATGATACTTGAGAAGTTTTTCCCCAAAAATAAAAGAGTGCTTATTCAGTAATTTTCCCCAAAATACGTAAACACAAAACTTTATGAAGGAACTAAGTCGATAAATGTTTTTTAATGACTTAAGAAAATGCCTCCGAGGAGAAGAGCCCGACGAAACCCACGGGTAGAGGAAGAGGTGCCACCACCTCGTCAGGAAGAGGAGGTACAGCCACCCCATCAGGAGGAGGGACAAAATAGTGTGAACCTGCCGGTTGTGCCTCCCGAGTTGAAAGAATTGGTTCAAGCAGTGGTCACCTCTGTCCTGCAACAACACTTGAATGGGAATGCGACCAACAGCGACTCCAACAACCGGAACATGGTTAGAGATTTCCAGCAACAACGCCCTCCCTACTTCAGGGGAAAAGAAGGGGCTGTCGGAACAGAACATTGGTTGAAAAAAATCACTCAGATCTTGAATCTATTTTAGATTTCCAGTCATGCAGATAGGATCTTACTTGCTATATCTCAACTAATCGAGGATGCTGGTAATTGGTGGGAGGTTGTAGAAAAACAGCAAGCACTGGTGCCGGAAGGGGAAAGGATTACCATGACATGGGAAGGGTTCTCAGCTACCTTACTAGAGCAGTATTTTCCGGAGGAGGAAAGAGAGCACCAGACTCAAGCCTTCCTATCATTGGTACAAGGCAATATAACGGTGGTAAGATATCACAGGGAATTCCTTAGGCTATCCGTCTATGCATTTTATATGGTGGATACCGAGCACCGGAGGGCCCGTAAGTTTGAACGGGGCCTTCGACCGAGCATCAAGGCTAGGGTGACAATATTCAAGGCAGCCACACTGGCTGAGGAGGTCAGCAGGGCCACTATAGCGGAGCGAGAGTTGAATGAGATGGTGCGGTTTGACAACCGCCGAGGGCAGAGTGGGCGGGGTGCATTTCAACCCAACAAGAAGTTCCGCCCGAATTTTAGCAGAGCCTCACCCTCTACTGGATCTACAGGGGACTTTCGCCCCAATCAGCCCTTCCCATCAGCATCAGTCACTCAGGTTCCACGGGGTGGGAACACATGCTACCAGTGTGGCCAACAGGGCCACTTCAAGAGGGAGTGTCCACAGATTAGCAGACCCTCTTACTCCAGGGGTTCTTTCCATCCTCCAGCTAGACCAGCTCAGTAGCGAGGAGGCAGAGCATACAACCAAGCGGGGCGGGCGACAAACCCTACGGGATCTGGACGACTTTTTACCATAGCTCCTCTAGCAGCGGCGGATCACTCGGTGATTCAAGGTATGGCCGTAGTTGGTAGTTCCTATGCTGTTACATTGTTTGATTCTGGAGCTTCCCATTCATTTATATCTGCTGCATTCATATCTACTACGGCCACATTAGTACAAAACCTATCCACATCACTTACCATTGTATCCCCCGTCGGAGACACATCTTTGGGACTCATATGCACGGCATTGATAAATGAACTCGCTGGATTTAGATTCGAGTTCAACTATTTGGTACTTGATATGGCTGAGTACGATGTTATATTTGGCATGGACTGGTTAGCTACATTCCAGGCCCATATTGATTTCCATCTTCGTAGGGTGATATTTTGGTCACCCGAGGGAAAACGGTATACGGTACACGCTGACAGACAAGGCATTCCTAGAAGGTTGCAAGAAGAATTGAACCACCTTGTCTTGAACAACCTCCAATTAGATAGGGCACCAGTGGCTGAACTTCCAGCGGTAGTAGTAGATTATGCTGAGGTATTCCCAACGGAGCTCCCTGGTTTGCCACCCAAGAGGGAGATAGACTTCGAGGTCAAGTTATATCCCGACGCTACTCCAGTATCACTGCCACATTAGAGGATGGCACCAGTTGAAATGACCGAGTTGAAGAAGCAGATTGATGAACTGCTCAGACTGGGTTTTATTCGGAACAGTACATCCGCATGGGGAGCCCCAGTATTATTTGTGAAGAAGAAAGACGGTACCCTTCGGATGTGTGTGGACTACAGTAAATTGAACCAGCTGACTGTCAGGAACAAGTATCCCCTACCCAGGATTGATGATCTATTTGATCAACTTAGGGGTTCGTCTCACTTCTCCAAGATTGATCTGATGTCTGGGTACCATCAAATCCGGGTTAGGGAGGTGGACATAGATAATACAGCCTTCAGGACACGGTATAGCTTATATGAGTATGTGGTCATGCCATTTGGACTTACTAATGCACCGGCTGTGTTCATGGACCTGATGAATGGGATATTCCGCCCTTACTTGGACCAGTTTGTGATTGTATTCATTGATGATATTCTGGTCTATTCCAAGAGTCAGGAGGAACATGCTGAGCACCTGCGGATAGTCCTGGACACCTTGAGAAAGAACCAGTTGTATGCCAAAGCCAGCAAGTGTGAATTCTGGCTATCTGAGGTCAACTTCTTGGGGCACATTATATGGGAGGAAGGTATAGCCGTGGACCTGGCTAAGGTAGCAGCAGTAAGGGAGTGGAAGGCACCGACGAATGTGACCGAGATCCGCAGTTTTCTGGGATTGGCCGGTTACTACAGGAAATTCATCATGGACTTCTCCAAGATTGCAGCTCCACTTACCCGACTCACTCAGAAAGGAGTCAAATTTGAGTGGTCAGATCTGTGCAACCGAAGATTTGAGGAGCTAAAGGAGAGGCTTACAACCGCTCCTATTCTGATCTTGCCGGAAAGAGGCAAAAGTTATGAGGTATATTGTGATGCCTCAGGTGAGGGACTGGGGTGTACACTCAATCAAGGTAATCGTGCGGTGGCGTACGGATCAAGACAGTTGAAAATTCATGAACGCCATTATCCCACACATGATCTGGAGCTAGCAGCAGTGGTCTTCGCTCTCAAAAGCTGGAGACACTACCTTTATGGTGAGAAGTTTGAGGTGTTTTCAAATCACAAGAGTCTGAAATATTTGTTTGATCAGAAGGAACTCAACATGAAACAGCGCAGATGGATGGAATACCTGGCGGATTATGAGTTTGCACTTCGGTATCATCCGGGCAAAGCGAAGAAGGTGGCGGATGCCCTCAGCCGCATGTCACATACGACAGTAGCCAGCTTGATCAGGACGGAATGGGAAGTGTTGAGTACCATCAGAGAATTCAAACTCTACCTCAATAATCACGGGACCATATATAATCTGATCATACGATCCAACATGGTCTCCGAGATTGAACGGGAACAATGGACAGATCCAAAGATGGAGGAGATATGGGCTAAGATGTCTACCGGTGAGGTTGTACCGGAGTGGGAACTACAAGCAAGACAGGGTCTAGTGTTCCGAGCCAGGACATACGTGCTTAAGAGCTGCAGAAGAGAGTTGTTGATTGAAGCACACCAAACCAAGCTCTCTATCCATCCAGACAGCACCAAGATGTATCATGATCTTAAGAGGCACTATTGGTGGAGTGGACTTAAGAAAGATGTGGCAGAGTTTGTTGCTCGTTGCCTAACTTGTCAGCAGGTTAAGGCGGAACATCAGAAACCACCGGGTTTACTTGCACCCTTGCCAGTGCCAGAGTGGAAATGGGAGCACATATCCATGGACTTTGTAACAGGGTTGCCAATGTCATCAAAGGGCAACGATGCGATATGGGTCGTGGTAGACCGGTTGACTAAGTCTGCGCATTTCCTTCCCATCAAGATGACGGATTCATCGGAGACCTTGGGTCGACGGTACATCCGGGATATCATCAGACTACATGGTATTCCCCAGACTATTGTGTCCGACAGGGATGGCCGATTCACCGGCAAAGTATGGCAGGGCATGCAGTCGGCTTTGGGGACCGATATACTGAGTAGCACAACATTTCATCCACAGATTGATGGACAGTCAGAGAGGACGATACAAACTGTGGAGGATATGTTGAGAGCATGTATACTAAACTTTAGGGCGGATGGGAGGATCATTTGCCACTGGTGGAGTTCTCTTACAATAACAGTTACTAGGGAAGCCTCCAGATGGTTCCATTTGAGGCCTTGTATGGTAGGCCATGTAGATCACTAGTGTGCTGGACAGAGGCCGATGAGCCTGAACTGATTGGACCCGAGTTGGTTGAGGAGACTACAGCACAGATCAAATTGATACGGCAACACTTACTCACTGTGCAGAACCGTCAGAAGAGCTACGCCGACAAGAGGAGAAGGTTCCTCGAGTTTGAGGTGGGAGACTTGGTGTTCTTAAAAGTCTCACCACGAAACACATGAGATTCTGGAAGAAAGGGAAACTATCGCCTAGATTTGTGGGACCATTTCCAATCCTGAAGAGGGGGGGGGGGGGGGGGTAGCTTATCAGTTGGTGCGCCCTCCACAGTTATCATCTTTACATGATGTGTTCCATGTGTCTATGTTGAGGAAGTACAACCCCGATCCTTCACATGTACTGAGTGTGCAAGACGTCGATGTGCAAAGCGAAGTGACATATGTGGAGAAGCCAATCAGAGTGATCGGGAGAGAACAACGCGTGTGGCGGAACCGCGCTATTCAGTTGGTCAAGTTGGTATGGGAACGACATGGCAATGAGGAAACCACCTGGGAACTTGATTCAAAGATGAGAGCCGCTCATCCGGAGCTCTTTGTATGAATTGTTTTGAACCTCCACTTCGCTTGAATTTTTGGGACGAAAATTTCAAAAGAGGATTGTATTGTAATAGCCCAAAATTTTTAAATCAATATATATGTGGCTATTATTTATTTTAATGATGGAGATTGGAAATTTGATGGAATAAATGGTGAATGGATCAAAATATGGACAATGGCCCAAGTATGGTCCAATGGACCATGGATTGGAATAAATTCATTTAAAATGGTCAATGATGGTTAATTGGGCCAAGGATGGTCAAATTGGGCTCAATACCCATTTGGGACCCAATGGGTCAAGATGATGTAAGCTCTAAGGTAAATGGGTAGGCGGTGAATGTAATTGGGCCATGGGCCCAATGGTGGTCCACGTAGTTGAAATGGATTTAATTAAATCACCCAAGTTAGTGGTGAATAGACCAAGGTGACATGGCCGAATGGGGCCCACCTCCACCTCACCAAGTGAGGTGGCGTGTGGACCAAGGATTGGTGGGGCCGGCCACCATGGTTGAATTGGTCAACCATGGGTGGATACATGGAGGGAATTTAAGGAGATGGAATTATATTAAATGGGAATTAATTAACTTAATGATCTAATTAATTAATTAATTAAGCTAATCAAAAGGTGGTCAAATGGTCAAAGTTGGAAGACCAAACCACCTCATTTCAAAAGCCCAAAAACGTCGGCCAGTAGTGGTTTATCCCAACCACCACCACTAAGCATGGGAGCCCATGCTTGGTTGGTGGGAGGAGTTAATGATGGAGTATAACTTAAGCAACCTAGGGGATGAGATGGGTTTTCATCTCATCTCTCCATTCCACTCTCATTTCACTCTCTCCCTCTCTTGCTCCCTCTCATTGCCGTCCCCACACCCAAGGAGAAAAGAAGAGGAAAACTAAGAAGAGAAGAAGAGAAGAAAGGAGAAGAAAGTGCAAGCATAAGCCACCACTCCAAGATCAAGACTTAGTATCTTCTTTCTCACCATCTCCTCTCTTCCCTCTCTCAAACACACCCCATGTTGGCCGAACCCAAGCTTTGATGTTTCCATCTTGATCAAGCATCTTGGCCAAAGAACAAAGGAGAAGAAGAAGAAAAAAGGCCAAGGAATCCAAGAGGAGAAAGAAAAGTCGGAGGAGCCGTCGGATCTGTAAGTATTTCTAAACAAGAGGTTAGATTTGTTTAAGGTTTAAGATTTGGGGTCCAATTTCTTGGATATAATGGTGGCCAAAACATCATGGGCCTTGGATCTCAAATCCATCCAAAAATGAAGTAAGAAATGGACAAACCCTAATGGGTAAATTAGGTTAAGGAAAATAAAGAGCTATTAAGGACATTATGTATAAAAATTTATTTAAGCATGGAAGTATGGATGTTTGGAAGGAATCATAGGCCATAGGGTTCGGCCATGTAGTATGGCCGAACCCCATGGTAGGTGATTTAAGTGATTTATCAGGGTTTTTAAAGAATGGAAGCCATGAAAGGATGATTATGATTTTTAGGGTTTAAATGATTAAATGTAGTAATTTTAAAGGGATCTTAAATGAGGAAATTCATGAAGATGCAAAGGGTGTTATGGCCTCAAAAGGCATAGATGAATGATGGACCATGAACCATGGGTTTGGCCATGGAGAATGGCCGAACCCTATGGTGAGGTATTGTAATGATTTTGGGTGTAAAATTATGGAAATTGATGGAGAAGATTAATAATTTTTAAATGGACTTTAGGCATTATAAGTAAGGTTTTAAAAAAATAAAACCATGGACCATGGGTTCGGCCATGGTGTATGGCCGAACCCCATGGGGAGATTTTGATGGTTTAAGTATTTTGGAAACCATGAAAAGAATGGGAAATATGTCATGACTAAATGAGTCATTAATGGACTAAAAAATGTACCAAATTGATGATCAAAGTTGATGATTTAAAGGTATGATTTAAATCCCCTCATGGAGGGACTTGTAATGGATCTACAGTGTAACAAAAGACCCAAGGAAAAATGGGGATTAGGTTAAATTAAAGGGGCTGATTTTAATGATACCCATGACCCATTTGTAGGTCAAATTATGGGTTAAATTTGGTATTATACACGTGTTTAAAATTGATGGGGATTAAGTTAACTTAAGGACTGAATTTTAATGTGTTCATGTCATGATTGATGGATCATTAATGGATCTAAGTTTGTGATCAGTTATGGACTTAATTATGCATGGATGAATGAGTGATTAGTCATAGAAAAGAGGTAGTGGCAAAATCGTAAATATTGGCCAAAATGAAGAACCATGGGTTCGGCCATGTACCATGGCCGAACCCCATGGAATATGATCATGGACTTAGTGGCTCTAAGTAACAACCTTATGTGTGATTAATAAAGCCTAGGGTACTGGTTTTTAGAACCATGTAATTAAAATAATTAATGGATTAAATGGGACCCACAAACCTAGTTAGTGAGGTTCGGCCATGGTGTATGGCCGAACCCCACTAAGGCATGATTAATTTATTTAAATGGTTAAAAACATGGGCGGATTATTCGTATGTAATAAGGTATCGGACATCGCAAGCCGTGCACGTATCCTAACTGGATTATCGGGCGGAAACGTAAAAGGACATTAGTAGGTATTCGGTAGGATTCCAACCTTATTGTAAGCCGTGGATTATGTGTGTATGGATGTTTTATTAATTTATTTTAGCAATCATGTGATATGTTTATGATGAGTTTTTAGACTATGATTTATATATAATATATGGCATATTACAAGGCAACGAATTATATGTTAAGGTTATGAATTCTATATTAAGGCTATGATTTATATATAACATAGCATAATGCATCTACATCTCATGCATGGCATGGGCGGGAAAATAATGAAACCGGAGTCCATGCTCCATCGGGGCGACCGAGAAGCAAACATGGGGATAGCCTGATGTGCTATAACCGGAGTCCATGATCCGTCGGGGCGACCAAGAAGCAAACATGGGGATAACCTGATGTGCTATAACCGGAGTCCATGCTCCGTTGGGGCGACCGAGAAGCAAACATGGGGATAGCTTGATATGCTATAACCGGAGTCCATGCTCCGTCGGGGCGACCGAGAAGCAAACATGGGGATATCTTGATGAGGTTTTTCCATCAAGGGGGATTTCATATATGATTGGAAAAAAGGACATTGTAAAATGGTAAGGATGATGGGTGGGACTCATGATATAGACACCCATGGCATGGCATTCATTTTATGGTTTTCATTATATTATTATCTATGTGCTTGTTATCACTAATCCATGTGTTAGCCCTACTCGGAGTCTTACTGGACGCGTTGTCTAATGCCCTTCTTCAACCTTAGCTGATGACGCAGGAGATGGCGGAATTGAAGGACAAGACGGGAGCCAGGCGTAGGAGCTTGGGGAAGCGAGCTACTTAGTTTATTTAAGATTTATTTTGGAAATGTAATTTGAGTAGCTTAGCTCGTCGGAATGTAATAATTTAGATTACTTGCTATGTTTTGGATTTTATTTTGGACACTGTGATTTTGAGGTATTTTAGTAATTAAATGAATATATCTTCCCTGCTATCTAAAAATCGGTAGGATAGACTCTATTATAATTTCTGCATTTAGTTTAATATTCTGCAAGCTTACTTCTACGTGTGAACCGTTCTTCGTGAACTTAGTTCCACGCACACGTAGGGTTGGCCAGTTAAGGGCCGGGCTTTAGAAGCTCCGACTTGACTAGCGTCGTGACGTCCCGCGCCCTTTGTCACTCTTTATTTTCAAAAAAAAAAAGACTCTGATTTTAGTGAAAAGGGGCAGGCGTTACAGTGTCTCCAACTTTTGAGGGCGTAAACCACTGCAGCTAATCCCAAATCATGTGTGGGGTAAAGACGTTCATGTATTTTCAACTGCCTTGACCCATACGCCACCACACAATTACTCTAACTGAGTGTGCATCCCAGTCCCTCTCCCGAGGCATCACAGTATACTTTGTAACACTTGCCACTTACCGGTAAAACCAAAACAGGGGCAGTGGTAAGTCTTGTCTTCAGCTCTTCAAATCTTTTATTACACAGATCTGCCCACTCGTATTTGACTCCTTTCTGAGTGAGTCGAGTCAATGGAGACTCTATTTTGGAAAAATCCATGATAAATCTTCTGTAATAACCAGCCAATCCCAAGAAGCTACGGATTTCAGTTACATTCTTGGGCGCTTTCCAATCTTTCACTGCTGCCACCTTAGCCGGATCCACGGCTATACCTCCCTCAGATATAACATGTCCCAAAAAATTTACTTGAGATAGCCAGAACTCACACTTACTGGCTTTGGCATACAACTTATTCTGCCTCAAAGTATTCAGGACTAACTGTAGATGCTCCGTATGTTCCTCCTGACTCTTGGAATAGATCAGAATATCGTCAATGAACACGATTACAAACTGATTTTCATATGGACGGAAGATTCTGTTCAATAAGTCCATGAATACAGCCGGCGTATTTGTGAGTCCAAATGGCATGACTACAAATTCGTATAGTCCATACCGTGTCCTGAAGGCTGTCTTTTCTATATTTTTCTCCCTAACTCGGATTTGATGATAACCAGACATCAAATCAATCTTTAAAAATGGCTGGAACCCCTCAATTGATTGAACAAATCATCGATCCTGGGTAGAGGGTGCTTGTTCCGGACTTTTAACTGATTCAGTTTCCGATAATCAACACACGTCCGTAGTGAACCATCCTTCTTCTTTACGAACAATCCTATAGCTCCCCATGACGATGTGCTGTGTCGGATGCATCCCAGCCTAAGCAGTTCATCGATCTGCTTCTTTAGCTCCGACATCTCTACTGGCGCCATCCGATAGTGTGGTAGAGATACTGGTGAAGTACCAGAATACAACTTGATTTCAAAGTTCATCTCCCTCATAGGCGGTAAACCAGGGAGTTCCTTTGGAAACACATCCGCAAATTCTTTTACAATTACTGGAAGTTCAGTAATTGGTGCTTTATTTATAATGATATTATTCAATACCACGTGGTTCAACCCTTCCTGCAGTCCACTCTGTTTGTCTGCACGAACCACGTATTGCCTTCCTTCGGGTGACGAAAATGTCACTCTTCGGCGATAACAGTCAATGTTGGTCTGGAACTTAGCCAACCAATCCATGCCGAATATTATATCATACTCAGACATGTCAAGCACCAGATAATTGAACTCAAATCTAAGTCCAGCTAGTTCAGTGTTAACTGCCGTGCATATAAGTCCCAATGCCGAGTCTCCGACAGGGGACACAATTGTAAGTGTTGTGGCTAATTTTTGAACTAGAGTACCGGTAGCAGCTATAAATGATGCAGTTATGAAGGAGTGTGAAGCTCCAGAATCAAATAGTGCATATGCATAAGAAATACTCACTACTGCCATACCTTGTATCACCGAATGATCCTCATCTTCTAGAGAAGTTAAAGTAAATAATCATCCAGCTCCAGTAGGGTTGGGCGCCTGTCTCGCCCCATTATATGTCCTGCCTCCTCTGGAGTTAACCGGTCTGACTGGTGGACGAGATGATCCTCTGGAGTGTGAAAGCCTGTTGAGTTTTGGACAATCTTTCATAAAGTGACCTGGCTGATCACAGTGATAGCAGGTGCTCACTTTTCTAGAAACCTGAGTGACTGCTACAGATTGGGAGGGCTGATTGGGACGAAAGCCCCCAGCAGATCCAACAGATGGCGAGGGTCTACTGAAGTTCGGTCGGAACTTCTTGTTGGGTTGATAAGTACCCCTCCCACTCGGTGTTCGACGGTTGTCCACTCGTGTGAACTCAGGCAATTCTTGCTCAACAATGGTAGCTTTGCTAGCCACTTCCGCCAGCGTAGCCGCTTTGAACACGGCCACTTTGGCCCTAATGTCTGGCCGCAATCCACTCTCGAACTTGTGAACCTTCCGATACTCCGTGTCCACAATGTAGAACGCATAACATGATAAGCTCATGAACTCCCGATGATACTCAGCTACTGTCATGGAGCCCTGCACCAATGACAGAAATGCTTGAGTCTGTCATTCCCTCTCCTCCTCCAGGAAATAGTTTTCTAGGAACGTCGCTGAGAATTGCTTCCAGGTCATTTCAGTCTCTCCCTTTCTGGCACAAGCGTCGATTGTTTCTCCACTACTTCCCACCACTTACCAGCGTCATCTATCAGCTGTGACGTGGCCAATAGAATCTTGTGGGCGTGACTCTTAATGTTAAGTAGAGTCAATATCTGGGAGATTTTCTTCAGCTAGTTCTCTGCTCCAACAGGCCCCTCTCTCCCCTTGAAATAAGGTGGCCGCTGTTGTTGGAAGTCCCTGACCATATTCCGGTCACTGGCCTCACTGGTGCTTCCACCTCCATTCAGATGTTGTTGGAGGACGGAAGTAACTACAGCTTGTACCAAGCTTTGTAATTCATGCGGCACATATGGTATTGGTGTTTGTACGCCGCTGTTGTTGTTCCCCTCTTCCTCCTTATCATGGAGTGATTTCTCAGACCCATGCTGAGGTTCTTCCCCATCTTTGTCACGTACAACTTTCTCCTTTATAATTTGAGATAACTCCTCTTCATGTGGAATGAAGGATATCTCTTTTTCCTTTCCTTGATCGTCTTGTCGGTTCTTCCTTTTTGAAGCCCCTTCGCCTAATCCAATTTGTAATACTTTCTCCTTTCCCTTCTGATTCTTTGGGATCTTTTTCTGTGGTGCCATCTTTCCCTAATTCATGAAAACATTATTGGCTTAGTTTTCTTCAGAACATACATTTAATACTAGCAATCCTCATAGAATCATAAAATGGCAAACTTTATATATATTCATAATTCATTTTTGTACAAGGGTTGATAAGGTAAAACAAACCCTTAGAATAACAAAATGCACCTTACAAAATATTCCCCTTTCCCTGTCTCTCTTTTCTACCTCTTAACCTAATCTTCCGTGGAAGATTCTGCATCATCAACGAACCTAAAGCGATTATCAGGACATGTCATCGCCATGTGTCCCAGTACTCCACATGTCACACAGGGTATTACCCCTGGTCCTCCAATATAAGGACAATTAGTCCTTGCCTCTCCGTGCCCATGTAGTCCACAAGCCGGGCAAACCATGTCTAGAGGGTGAGGACAATACCTACAGTTGTGCCTGTCTTGGTTGCACAACTCACACGTTTCGTAGGGATCTATCTCCCCAAGCGATTCCATTATTATAGGAACATCTTCCATAGGATCCTCCGGTAAAGGTGCTAGATCCTCTTCAACTTCCTCGGGAGGTTCCATTATCCAAGGAATGTCTTCCATAAGATCCTCCGGAACAAGTGCTAGGTCCACGTCATCTTCCTCGGGAGGTTCCTCCTGAAGGTCCATGTTGACTTCCATGCTGGTATTGTTGGAAGCCGACACCAAATCTATTGGACAACTAGGTGTCCCTTTATCCCATAACTCTGTACATTCCACGTTGCTTGACATATCTGTGCCACAACATATAAAACATATAAATCAACAACAACCGTTCCAATAAAGAACCACTCTTGGTTTTGGGGGATTTTTCATGTATAATCTCATGTGCTTTGTTTGGGGAGATTGCCAAATCTTCACACTTTGTTTTCTTTTGTTCCTGGGGAAATCTCTAAATTCCTATTGTTTGTTTCTCAGTGTGCGGATATCAGGGGAGTACATCCTACTTTGCTATGTTTGATATGTCCAGTTATGATGACTATACTTACTTTCCTATCTTTCATTGTCGTTCTCAGATTGATTGTTCAGTCTGAGTCACTCGAAGTAAATTAATCTGACCCCCAGTCAGCGGACTCCGAAAAGTCGGTCAGTTGGGATTCTTATCTGTCAGTGAGACATGAAACCATCTTAATCTTACTTTGATGATTCAACTTCCTATTTCGCTCTGATACCAACTGTAAACGCCCCGCCCTCTCCGAGAAATCAGAGTCTAATTTTTTTTTTAAATAATAATAGAATAACATCGGAAGAGAGCGGGCGGCGTCACGACGCGATCTAAGTTCGGACTTCCTAAGTCCGACCCTTAACTGGCCGCCCATGTGTGCGTGGACTAAACCCACGATAACAATCCACACATGGAAATAAACAAGTTATGCGGAATAACCTAGACTAACTGCGGAATTACGCTAAATAGATAGCAAGTCACAAGTCATTATTTTCAGATTACTTAAACCAAATTAAGATTCATCAAGGCATTCTCTAACCATAACAAATAATACATTATTACATGTCCATAAAAATGTATTCAAATCACAGCAATTATAAATCCAATCCAGCACTCAAGCATTTACGCTTGGCTCCCCTCCTAGTCATCAACCTTCTCTTTCCCCTTCCTTGTTCCTTCATTCTCCTCTGAGGATAGAATTAGGGCGTTAGATCAACTCCCCCAGTAGGTTTTCCGATCAAGGCTACCACATGGTAAGATTATAAATGATGCACATATCAAATATATGATTATCAAAAACATATAAAACCATGCTATGTATGTATGCAAATGTAATGAGCCCCACCCCATCACACATACATATAGCCATCACTTGACGTGTCTTATATCAACATATTAATCCTCTTGGCGGGACTCTCATCGCCTAAGGAGGCCCCACAGTTGCATCACGGGCATTCCGACGGAGTGTGGGCTCTGGTGTCCATAACCGACAGATAATCCTCCTGGCGGGACCCTCATCACCTAAAGAGGCCCCACAGTTGCATCACGGGTATACCGACGGAGTGTGGACTCCGGTTTCCACAATCATCATCCCATGTCCATGCATAAGATGCCAATGTATATATAAAACATGTAAATAATATCCATCATTCAAAACCAATAAAATAAACATGAGTCTCATAAAAACCAAGATAAAACTGTGGTTACAAGTAGGTAGGAAACCTACTGAAGATTCACTTCAGTGTTCGATCTTTCTTAATCGTCACCCGTTCACGACTCGTACGCCGTTCACGCAAGTCTTGATACCTTATTTACATAGCAGCAAATCAAACATTCATCCATGTAATTCCAACTTGGTCCAAGTCCCAAAAATGCACTATGTGGGGTTCGGCCATACCCCATAGCCGAACCTCACCTATTTACAATTTGGTCTCTCTTTTATTTAATCCTTATTAAACATCATATACCAAAAAAAAACCTTGGTAGGGTTCAGCCATCCAACATGGCCGAACCATACCACTTTTGTTTGGGTCCGTACATCCAATCCCATGATCATTCCATCTTTGATCATTTCATCAATAATTACCTTTATGCCATTGCTACCAGTAAATAATTTTATCATGCACTAACTTTAAAACCACCAATTATTTCTATGAAATTGATTCACAACACCATAACCATGGTCCATGGGGTTCGGCCATACATATGGCCAAACCCTATGGCTTTCACATTTGAATCTCTATGTTATAACTTAGCCATAGAAACCCCAAGGTTCGGCCATGAAATTGCCAACCCATATATTGTCCAATTGTTCACTTAGAACCCTTTTTAAAAACTTCACATTGTTCGATAATCTTCAAACTTGAAACCCTTTGATTAAACAAAACAGTCCACATAAAATGGTCCATGGGGTTCGGCCATACACATGGCCGAACCCAATGGTTCCCTTGGCTCAATGTTTCCCTCCTATGTACTTACTTAGGTTCTACTATTTTAATCATGATAACCCCATGGTTCAGCCATCCAATGGCTGACCCAAAATAGTAACCATATCTCCATTTTAATCTCATTGAAACCCCATGATATTGCATGGTTTCTATCTCTCCAAAGCCATAACAATTATCAAATTCTTTCATGGGGTTCGGCCATCCATGGTGGCCGAACCCAATGCTCTAGGTTTCCATCCTTTTCAACCTCATCATCATATTTCAAACCATTGATAAATTCAGCATAACATGACCTAATTAAAACATGTAAATACTTCCACCACCGGTATGATTTGTGGACTTCACAACCATAGCCTAACCAAATGAATTTCATGGGGTTTGGCCAATCATGGTGGCCGAACCCAATGGTATATTTTTTTTTTACCATTATACACAACCTTTATCCAAGGTTAAATTCCCTGATACAATCGGCCATTCCATGGCCCAAAACATGGCACTGAATTCTATTGTTTAAACCTTTTTAAAACATGCAACTTAGGTCTAAATGTAACATTAAAATCAGTCCATTGTTTATCTTACAAAAACCATCCAAATAAACCCATTCTTTTCATCACTTTTAAGAAACACCAACCAAGGTCTAACCCTCGATAGGTTCTGTAATACTTCGGAATTTTTAAATCAATGAATATGTGGATATTATTTATTTTAAGGATGGAAAATGGACAAAACCCTAATGGGTAAATTAGGGTTAAGAAAAATAAATGGAATAAGGACATTATGTAATTAAATTAATTAAGCATGGATATATGTGGATTTTGAAGGGGTTAATGGACCATAGGGTTCGGCCATGTAGTATGGCCGAACCCCATGGTATAGGATTGATTAATTTATTAGGGTTTATAAGAATGGAAGCATGGAGAATGATTTAGGGTTTTAAGTTTTTATTGATTAAATATGGGTAATTTTAAAGGGGTTGTTATGAAAAAAAAAATCATGGAAAGATGGTTTATGAATTTTTTTAAAGGGTGAATGATTAAATGTTAGTAATTTTGTAAAGGGGTTTTAAATGAGAGAATCATGGGAAATGAAAATGATTTTAATGACCTCAAAAGGAATGGTAGATGGGGATGAACCCTATGGTGATGTGTTAGTAATGTAATGGGTGTGAAATATGGAAATGGATGGAGAAGATTAATAGTTTTAAATGGACTTTAAGTGGAGTAAATAATGTTTTAAAGGGATAGAATTAATGGGAAAGCATAGACCATGGGTTCGGCCATGGTACATGGCTGAACCCCATGGGAAAATTTTGATGGACTAAGTATTTTGGAACCATGGAAAACAAAAGGGGAATGTAGCTAAGTTGATGGACTCAAAATATATTTAATGTTGATCAAAAGGAATGATTTAAATGCATAATGTAAAACCCCTCATGGGAGGACTTATGATGGAATCAAATGATGTAAATGGACTCAAGAAGAATGGAGAAAGAGACATCATGGGTTCGGCCATGGTGTATGGCCGAACCCATGACCCAATTGTAGATCATTTTTGGTCTAAGATTAATGTGTATGTATATGCTTAAATGAATGGAGATTAGGTTAATTAAATGGTTAATTTCTAATGTTATTATGTCATGGTTAATGAGACATCAATGGACCCATACTTATGGATCAATTATGGACCAAAATATACATGGACAAGTGAATGATTAACCATGGAAGGAGTAGTGGCAAAACCGTAATTAATGGTCGAATTCAAGAACCCATGGAAGATGATCATGAACTTAGGGGCTCTAAGTAATAAACTTATGTATGATTAAATAAAGCCTAGGGTGGCTGATTTTTAGATTCATGTGGTTTAAATATTTGATAGATTAAATGGGACCCACAAAACTGCATAGTGAGGTTCGGCCATAATGTATGGCCGAACCCCACTAAGGCTTGGATAATGGACTTAGGTATGATAAAACCTGGACTTATTATTAATATGTAATAAGGTATCGGACGTTGCAAGGGGTGCGCGTATCGGTGACCGGATTATCGAACGGAAACGAAAAAGGACGCTAGTTGGTATTCGGCAGAATTCCTACCTTTTTGTAAGCCGTGGATTATGTGTATGTGATGGTTTCCTTGATTTATTTCGGTAATTATATGATTCATTTTAAGATGGATTTTAATGCTATGGATTATATTTTAATGCTATGAGTTATATATTAAGGATATGAATTATATATATTACATAGCATAATGCACTTACATCTCATGCATGGCATGGGCGGGAAAATAAAGGAACCGGAGTCCATGCTCCGTCGGGGTGACCGAGAAGCAAACATGGGGATAGTTTGATATGCTATAACCGGAGTCCATGCTCCGTCGGGGCGACCGAGAAGCAAACATGGGGATAGCTTGATATGCTATAACCGGAGTCCATGCTCCGTCGGGGCGACCGAGAAGCAAACATGGGGATATCATGATGGTATGGATGATGGGTGGGACACATGACATAAGACACCCATGGCATTGCATTCATGTTATGGTTTTTTATTTCATTACTATCTATATGCTTGTTATCACTAATAAATGTGTTAGTCCTATTCGGAGTCCTGCTGGGCGCGTTGTCTAACGCCCTACTTCTACCCTAACTAATGACGTAGGAGACGGCAAAAAAGGTGGATGCGACGGGAGCCAAGTTTAGGAGCTTGGGAAAGCGGCTACTTAGTTTATTTAAGTTTTATTTTGGAAATGTAATTTAAGTAGCTTAGTTTGTCGGTATGTAATAATTTTAGATTTCTTGCTATGGTTTGGATTTTATTTTGGACATTATGATTATGAGACATTTTAGTAATTTAATGATGTTCTTCCCTGCTATCTAAAATTTGTAGGTAAGTCTCTATTATCATTCCGCATTTAATTTAATATTCCTCGAGCTTACTTCAACGTGTGAACCATTCTCCGTGGACTTCGTTCCACGCGCACGTAGGGTTGGCCAGTTAAGGCCCGGCTTTAGAAGCTTAGACTTAACTCGCGTCGTGACGTCCGCGCCTTTTGTCACTCTTTATTTAAAAAAAAAAAAAATTAGACTCTGATTTCGGTGAAAAGGGGCGGGCGATACAGGTTCGGCCAACCCATGGGCCAATCATGTTTCATTTATCCCATTTTATTAAACAAAACCCATGGAAATACTTACCAAATTTTCCAACGTTTTCCTCTTACCTTTGCTCTTTACTTCCTATCTTTCTTAGCCTCCCTTCCTTTGCTGGTTTATGCTTGATCAATTGGTGAAAACACCACTGCTGGTTCAACCAAGAGCAAGAGTTTGGAGAGAGGGAGAGAGATGAGGATTCTTAGGATTTTCCTTGTGTGAAAATCGGCCAAATGAGTGGTCTTCCTCTTTTGTAAATCAGCCACTTAACCTCTCAATTTCCCTCATAAATTCTTGATTAAACCAAAGGATCACTTGGCACAACCAAGACACCCATTGGCATCAGCCAATGCAACCATTCAGCTCCCCATGTATCTCATCCAATTCCCATGCATTTCCATTTAAAACTTAGCATGGAAACCATCATAACAAGTCCCCAACATGTGGAACTTGTTTTGGTTTGTTTGAGACCAAGACACCTCCTCATATTCCCTTCAACTCTCTGATTTTACGGCCCCTTTGATTTCCATTTTTTCTCGCCTAACTCAATGGCTTAACTCACCACATTAAATACCGTACATTAATTACACTTGAGTCAACCCAACCATTTAATTTAAATGCAACTCATTCCAATCCAACTCAACTTGATTTGACTCACCATTTTAGCCATTTGCATTTGGTTTTCACATGTGCATCAAGCCTACCCATTTATGCTCCACTTAATTTCCAATCAATTTAGCTTAACCCCATTAAATTTGGGCTCACCCAATGGTCTAATAAGTCCATTATGACCCATTGGGTCCAATTGGGTCCTTTGACCCAATTAACCATATTGACCCAAATTGATATACATTACCCATCCAATCAAATTTGACATTTATAATGTGCTCATTGGGTCTTAATTTGAGCAATGGGCCCCACTATTTTCTCATTTAACATCATAATTAATAAATTTACCAATCCAGGGGCATTTTCGTAATTATCCATCTCATTGAGAAATTGGGGTGTTACAACTCCCTCCCATGCCATGCATGAGGTAATGTATGCAATAAAGCCATTTCATTTTAAAACACATCAATCATTTGAAAATCAGTTCGTAAACATAATATACAATTTGTTCAATCAAAGTAATCATCATATTTGGAATAAAAACCAACATCATATCATAATCCATAGTGTTCTCAATAAGGCAGGAATCCTACCAATGTCAACACACTATCCTTGCTGTCTTACGAAGATAATGTTGATGATCGTGTGAAACGAATCACAACCCCTTTTCGAATCTCTTCACCTTATCAAATTCAATCACATATATTAATTTGATTTTCCATTTTAATTTCATCACCCCTTACATGCTACAAGAGGCTCTGTAAGATAATAAAAAAAGCTAAATTTACAATTCAGTCGACTGACCTTGGGTCAAATCTTCTGTGTTCTCAGCCAGTACACATTCAGTCGACTGAATCACAGATTCAGTCGGCTGACTTTGGATCAGATCATTTGTGTGTTCGTCCAGTATAAATTCAATCGACTGAATCAAAGATTTAGTCGGCTGAAATACTAACAAATCGTTTACGTGTTTGTTACGTATACTTCAATCGACTGAATTATAAGATTCAGTCGGCTGAAACACACCAGATCACTTACTTGTTTGGTACGTATACGTTCAGTCGACTGAATCAAATATTCAGATGGCTGAAATACCGTTAGACCCCATCTGTGTTTAGCCAGTGTATTTTCAGTCGACTGAATCATAAGATTTAGTCTGCTGAAACACCCAGATATCTCTTATGTGCTCGGCCAGCACACTTTCAGGTGACTGAATCATAAGATTCAGTCGGCTGAAATACCCAGATATCCTTCGTTTGGTTTGCCAACACACTTTCAGTCGACTGAATCTTGAGATTCAGTCGACTGACTTTTTGTCAGTTCTCTACGTTTGCATATCTTGTACAACCTTCTCCATAAAATTCATTCTTTATCATATCTAAACATGGGTTTCATCTTTCCTATTTTAATTAGTAAATTTACTCTAACTGCTAATCAAGATTTGTTCTTTTCCATAATTCATTCAATTCTTAGTATCATGTCATGGATTCGAATATCACCTTATTTTTGTTTCAACCCATTACCATTTCTTGGATGAATTTCCAACTCCATGGCCTTATAACAATTTGGTCATCCATTCCAACCAATTATGGAACTCATGGGTTCGGCCACACCTGTAACGCCCCGCCCTCTTTCACTACCGGAAATCAGAGTCTATTTTTTTTCTTTTTTGAAATAAAGAGTGACAAGAGAACGGGACGTCACGACGCGAGCTAAGTCCGAGCTTTCAAAGCCCGACCCTTAACTGGCCAACCATATGTGTGCGTGGAACTAAGTCCACGAGAACAGTTCACACGTAACAAGTTAAACTTGCAGATATAAACTTTATGCGGAATTATAATAGAGTTTATCCTTCCAATTATTAAATAGCAAGGAAGTACATCACTTAATTAATAAATAACTTAACTTAGAATGTCCAAAAGTAAAGTCCAAGCCATAGCAAATAGTCTAAGTTATTACCGTCCAACGAGCTAATTACTCAAATTACATTTCCATAAATAAAACTTAAATAAATCAATCAAGCTCCTAAGCTTGGCTCCGATCACGTCCTTCGCCTTGTCCATTTCCTGTGTCATCATCTAAGGTAGAAGTAGGGCGTTAGACAAAGCACCCAGTAGGTACTCCGAGTAGGGTCAATACATGGATTTGTATAACAAAACACATAAATATAAATAATATCAAAACCATGCAAGTCAATGCCATGCCATGGGTGTCATATGCCATGAGTCCCACCCATCAACCATATCATGATCACATAGTATCCCTCTTGATGGAAAATCCTCATCAAGGTATCACAATAACATAGTATCCCTCTTGATGGAAAATGCAGATCAAGGTATCCTCATGAATGCCTTACGGACATCCCGACGAAGCGTGGAACTCCAGTTACAATCACAATCACATAATATCCCTCTTGATGGAAAATCCTCATCAAGGTATCACAATCACATAGTATCCCTCTTGATGGAAAATTCTCATCGAGGTATCACAATAACATAGTATCCCTCTTGATTGAAAATCCTTATCAAGGTATCACAATCACATAGTATTCCTTTTGATGGATAATGCACATCAAGGTATCCCCACGAATGCGTTACGGACGCCCCGATGGAGCGTGGAACTCCAGTTACAATCACAATTACATAATATCCCTCTTAATGGAAAATCCTTATCAAGGTATCACAATCACATAGTATCCCTCTTGATGGAAAATCCTCATCAAGGTATCACAACTCCATAGTATCCCTCTCATGCCATGCTTGAGATGCAAGTGAAAGCATGCTATGTAATAATAAACATCATAGCGTTAAAATCCCATCATTAAGACATAACATTTGATATCAAAATAATTCAAGTAAAAAAAACATCATATACACATATTCCATGGTTTTCAATGAGGTAGGAATCCTACCAATGACCAACTAATGTGCCTTGCGTTTTCGTCCGAAAACCGCTCACAGATCGCGTCAAGCCGTTCGTACACCACTTGTGAGATCCCGTTACCTTATCACATATCAATAAATCAAAACAATGATCCCTTTTGATTTCTAACCATGTTTAAGTCCACAAACATGCCTTAGTGGGGTTCGGAAATACTACATGGCCGAACCTCACTCATTTGGTTTTGGGTTCCTTTTTTTTAATCCTTATCATTCTAATCATGTGGTTTCAAGATCATGCCATATTTTTGATTCATTAATCAATTACACATGAGTTAATCATTTAATATTAATAAACCCTAAGTCCACAAAAAAACATTCTCCATGGGGTTCGGCCATACACCATGGCCGAACCCATGGTCCTTCATTTTCACCCCATTTACATCTTTAGCCATTATTTCCATCACCTAATTTATTTACCCATGCTTAGGTCCAAAACATAGATCCATTAACTAAAAATTTCATGCATGGATCCACAAATGATCCATCAACGTAGACCCATAATTAAATCCCTCCATTTTCTAGCTTAATCATTCATTTATTTAAACATGTATAAATCTCTAAATGGCCCATTAAAATTGTCCATGGGGTTCGGCCATACACCATGGCCGAACCCATGATGTCTCATCTCCATTTTCTCCTTTAAATCATTTACAACATTAGGTCCATACATCAAGTCCCTCCATGGGGGGGTTTAATCATATACTTAGGTCATCATTTTACAACCCAAAGTCCATCAATATCTTTCCATGGGGTTCGGCCATGTTGTATGGCCGAACCCATGGTCCATGGTTCTTCACCATTTACAATATTCGAGACCATTAAAATCATTAACATTACTCCATTACTTCCCTCCTTTAAAACCCTTTAAAATCACCAACATACATCCATTTAAAACCTTTTAAAATCATTAATACCCTTCCATGGGGTTTGGCCATACAACATGGCCGAACCCTATGGTTCATCATTTTCTCTTACCATCAAATACCAATGGTTAGATCACTTGATGGGGTTCGGCCATACACCATGGCCGAACCTCATCCAATCCCATTTTAGTCCTCATGATCCATACACATAGAAATCTAGGGGTTGGCCATGCAAGGGCCAAACCATGATCTTTGATCATATACATTATCTTAGACATGCATGAGGTCCTTTCCATGTATCCATAACATTTAGGGTTCGGCCGTGCAAGGCCAACCCATGATCCATGATCATAGTCCTTATATTGTTCATGCAAGAGGTCCTTAGCCATATATACATAATGTCCTTAATATTCCATCATTTACATAGCCTATCTTACCCATTAGGGTTTGTCCATTTTCTATCTCATTTCTTGGATGGATTTTAAATCCATGGCCCATAATATTTTGGCCAACTCTCCAATCCCAAAATGGGATTCCATGGTTTCCTTTAACTCCTTCAAATTAATAAAATCTTGTCAAGTGATACTTATCGATTCCGCGACTCCTCCGCTTTCTTCCGTTCCGTCTTGTTCCTCCGCTCTTCTCCTTAGTCTTTCTTCTTTCTTCCTTCTTAATCTTCGGCCAAAGTGTGAGCTTGAGAGGGAGAGGGCCTAAGATAAAACCCCCAATAAAATGATTCGGCCTTGGTGAATGTTTGAGAGAGGGAGAGGAGGAGAGAATGTAAAAATCCCAAGTCTTTTTCTTGTCTTGTGAGAGGGTCAGCCCTAGGGTTCTTGTGAGAGGGAGAGAAGCTTGAGATGAAAAATGCTTTAAGTGTTCCTTGTCTTGAGAGGGGATCGGCCTTGAGAGAGAGGGAGAGAGTGAGATGAGATCAATGAGATTCAAAAGCCTCTTTTCCCTCTTGTCTAGGGTTTGCTTGGGTTAGACTCCACCCTCATCAATGTGGAGTCTTCCCCATGGGCTCTTTGACCAAACAACAGGGTGCATGCCCTCCACATGGCACACACCACTCTCCTCCCCAACGGTTTTGGCTTGGTTTCCTTGGGTGGTTTGGTGGTTTCCATTAGATGAAACCACCACCTCTCTTTTGCCCAATGCATGGTCTTGCATGTCTTGTAACGCCCCGCCCTTTTCCACTCTTCCAAAAATCAGAGTATATTTTTTTTTTATAAATAAGGTAAGTAAAGCTGGAAGAGATCGGGGAGCGTCACGACGCGAGCTAAGTTCGGACTTCTAAAGTCCGACCCTTAACTGGCCACCCATGTGTGCATGGACTAAGTCCATGAAAACCAATCCACACATAGAACTAAGTAAAACTTGCGGAATATACATAACTGAATTGCGGAATAAGTCAAATATGCGGAACTAAACTGTTTAGATAGCAAAGTACAAGTCATCTCTCCAAACTTACTTAAATCAAATAACCAACATCAAAACCATTCACAACCATAGAAATATCTAGTTATTACATATCCATGAAAATTATCCAAATAAGAGTACATAAGAAACCATTCCAACACCCAAGCTCCTATGCTTAGATTCCTTCGTGATCCTCGACCTTTCCTTTTCCCTTTCCTGCGTCATCCACTAAGGTAGAAGTAGGACGTTAGACAACGCGCCCAGTAGGTATTCCGATTAGGGCTAACACATGGGTTAGTATATAAAATCCAGATGTAATATACCATATCATACTTATAAAACATCATATCCAAAATTATGTATGATAACAGAGATCCAATCATACAGATAAAGACTAGTAAACTTGCATGATAATAAAGATCATATCATGCCGATTCAATGCCATGTCATGCTAGCATATGTCTTATGCAATGAGTCCCACCCATCACATACATATAATCTCTTGATAGTATTATCATCTCTTGATAGTATGCTCGTCTCTTGATAGTATTCACCACATCAAATTAGTCCTCATGACTTACGGACGCCCCGACGGAGCGTGGGTCTCCGGTTAAAGTATCCCTCACTGTATGGGCGCCCGACGGAGTGTGGATCTCCGGTTAAAATACCCCTCACGACTTAAGGACGCCTCGATGGAGCGTGGGCCTCTGGTTACATTCCATCCCTCCCATGCCATGCATGAGATGCAAATGCCAATCATGCTACAAAATATTACAAAACATAGCATGAAAATCCCATAATTGCAACATATTGTTTGATACCAAAATAACTTATCAAACATGAAATAAACTCGTCAAAAGTACACAATACATATCCATGGTTTCAATGATGTAGGAATCCCACCAAAAGACCGCTCAAGTGTCCTTTGCTTCTTAACCCGGCAACTGCTCAAAATCTTGCACCGTTTGTGAGGTCCTGTCACCTTGTTTATTGTAACGACCCGACCCGACAACAGGGCTTAGGGCTTGACTCAGTAAGATATTGTCCGCTTTGGGCCTCGTACACAGCTCAAACCCGCACGGTTTTGCATTTGGGCCGAAGCCCACATGGCCTGGCCCAAAAGGCCTCTTACTTGAGTTCCATGGGGTGGCCACTTGAAACCCCTAATTTTTCCATCCCCCAAACCGATGTGGGACTTTTTTTCACTTTTCCCACATTGGTTTTGGGGGGGTGGGTATCACAATCACCCTCCCTAAAGCCTCGAGCCATCCCCGGCTCGACTCCGGTCCGCTTGACAACTCCAGGGAAGGATGATAGGCCCACACAGTCCGGTATTGAACTCGGCTCTGATACCATATTTGTAACGACCCGACCCGACAACAGGGCTTAGGGCTTGACTCAGTAAGATATTGTCCGCTATGGGCCTCGCACACAGCTCAAACCAGCACGGTTTTGCATTTGGGCCCAGGCCCACATGGCCTGACCCAAAAGGCCTCTTACTTGAGTTCCATGGGGTGGCCACTTAAAACCCCTAATTTTTCCATCCCCCAAACCGATGTGGGACTTTTTTTCACTTTTCCCACATTGGTTTTGGGGGGGTGGGTATCACATTTATATATCAACAAGTCAAGATAATATCTATATAATTTCCAATTATAAGTCCTTACACACACTTTGTGGAGTTCGGCCATACACCATGGCCGAACCTCACTTACTTTGTTTGATCCCTCTTTGATCTATTACTCCATCACCAGTTAGCTAATCCTTTAACAATTACTCATCTACCATTGGTAACCACCTAAGTCCACAAAATACAAGCTTGTGGGGTTCGGCCATACAACATGGCCGAACCTCACTTCCTTATTTTGGTGCCTTTCTTATAGTCCTTTGATCATTAATTTAAAACCAAGATCAAACTACCTTGATTCATACATCTAATCAATTGTACCACAATTATTTAACTTTGATAATAACCTAAGTCCATAAAAATATCCCCCATGGGGTTCGGCCATACACCATGGCCGAACCCATGGTCCATCATTTTTGGCCGTATTTACATTTTTGCCACTCCTTCTTCCTTTTGTTTAATATTGCTAATAGCCCATGTCCATATAACAATCCACCTTAGTGGGGTTCGGCCATACCCCATCCATCAAAGGATGGTTCTTATAATTCCATCCACTGGAATATTTCTAGACTTTTCAAACCACACACACCATACTTAGCACTTGGTGGGGTTCGGCCATACACCATGGCCGAACCTCACCCCTTTTATTTTGGTGCTCCCCTTTGTCATCCTTTATGATGAACATAAATATCCAAATCCCTCATTCTTTCAGCTATGTTAAACCATTTTCAAACATTAAAGATTTAATCATAACTCTAACCATACTCATTCTCCTTTTATCCCATAAAATGGTCCATGTGGTTCGGCCATGTGTTCTCTTGACTCAATCCTTCCCATAATTATTCATGGTTTTGACATAGTAATTTAGCCATAAGAAAAATATGGTTCAGCCATACATTGGGCGACCCAAGACATACACCTTATCTTCATATTTAACACCTTAACACTTCCATACCTTGTATGGTTTTTATCTCTCAAAACTATAAAAAATAACCATATACTTATCAAATCCTTTCATGGGGTTCAGCCATCCATTGGCCAACCCAAAACATACATCTTATTTCTAATTAAGATATCTAAAAATCTCCATAATATTGCATAGTTTTTAACTTTCAAAATAACCCAATCACTTCATGGGGTTCGGCCATCCAAAGTGGCCGAACCCTGTGATCCACTTTTTATCCTTTTTAAACAGCACTATCCAAGGTTTAAACCCTTGATGGATTCGGCCATATCATGGCCAAATCATGCTCCCTTTTACTAATTTATTTAACTAAGCTTTTATGAAACACTTACCAATCCTCTTAGCCTCTCTTCTTGTCTTTTGATCCTTGCTTCCTTCCTTCTTTCTCCTTTAATTCTTTAGCCGATTATGTGCTTAATCAATGGTGAAAACACCAAGGGCTGGTTCGGCCAAGGGGGTAGATTTTTGAGAGAGGGAGAGAGATGAGAATTTCTATCTTCTTAAGATGTAAAATTCGGCCAATGGTGTATTGCACCTCTTTTGTATATCAGCCCCTTAAACCACTCATTTACCCTCATGATTATTGGTTTAATCAAAGAGTCCCATGGCTTAACTATGGGACACTTGGCCTAAGCTTAGACCACCCTTTCATCTCCCCATGTTGGGCCTTGGGTTTCCATTATGAGATGGAAACCCTCCAAGCTCCCAAGGTGATTCTTATCTTAATCCATTAAATTCCATGCATGGAAAACTACTCCCCATGTACCCAACGTGTGGGACTTGTCTTTGTGGTGTTTGAGATCAAGGCAACTCCTCACCTCCCACTTGACTCACTTGAATTAATGGTCTCTTTGGTTTCCAATTTAACTCACCCAACTCATTAGCTTAACTCACCCCATTTAATACCACACATTTAATACACTTGAGTCAACTCCATTGTTTGATTCAAATCCAAGTCACTTCAGCCCCAACTCAACGTGATTTAACTCAACTCTTTTAGTTCACTTGGTGGTCCACTCGGTCAACCTGGTCAACATGGTCAACTCGACCCATTGGGTCCCATTTGAACCTCTTGATCCAATTAGGCGCCATGACCCATTTATAGGTGGTTTTCCCATTTAAATTTGGTTTACGTATTTGCACATAGCTTACCCATTTACCCTTCATTGAACTCCCATTCAATTCAGCCTAACCCAATTAAACTTGAGCTTACCCAATGGTCAAACAAGTCCACCATGACCCATTGGGTCCCAATTGGGTAGTTGTCCCATTTAATCACACATACCCAATTATTTCCAACTCGAATTCTATCCTTGATCCATTGGATCATAATTGGGCTATTGACCCAATTCTTAGCCATTTATTTCCATTGATCCACTGCTACCATCCGTTGGGCAATTGACCCAACATTTATCAAGCCTTACCCATTTACTTCTTACTAGCTCATATATGATCCATTGGGTCCCAATTGGACTTTTGACCCAATTGGCAATCTTAAATAATTCTTACCCATTTATTTCCATTGATCCACATCTACCTTCCGTTGCGTAATTAACCCAACATTTACCCATCTAAGGTTCATATCTTTTTAATTCACCATTTCAATGGCATTTTCGTGAATATTGATATCTTTGAAAAATCGGGGTGTTACAATATAAACTTCTTTTTAAAATTTTCGTCCCGAAAATCGAGCGAAGTAGGGTTCCAAAGCTTCCGCTGATTCTACGTTAACTACATTTCCAGCTTCACCCTCTTGGAATTCCATCGGCTAACTAAAGAGTCAGGTGATCAGTCTATCTCGGCTGTCGCCCATAGCTTCCCATTCAAGTTTCACCAGACTCTTATCTTTTCCGTTAAATATATCTCCAAAATTTTGCACATAAGTCACTATGTGGCTAACACCTTTTGTTTAAATCTCTTACAATGCCAATACCTGGCATCAATCCAAACCACCATGAAACTCTCATCCATGGGAAGATGATATCCATCCATAGATCCATCACATTTACCATGGGGCCACTGTATCTATTGTTGGATCTATATATCCACCAATAGTCGTCATCATCTATCAATAGGGAATACTATAGTAAGTGTAGTGGGCATTTGTTGTACTATGGTGCTAGTAACAGATGCGAAGGCAGTAGATCAAATAACGCATAAGCATATGAACTGCAAATTACTGTCATACCTTGAATTACCGAATGTTCCACTATCTCTAGAGGAGAAGTCAAAGTATTCAGTCGTTCAAATTCTTGTGATTGAGCTGGTTGAGCCGGAGTAAGGAGAGAACCCCTAGAGTGAGGAGATCTTTTGTTCTGTGGACGCTCTCTTTTGAAATGGCCTTGCTGACCACATCGAAAACAGGAACGAGGAGGCCTACCATTCTGTGGACAATCTCTTTTGAAATGGCCCTGCCAACCACATCAGAAATAGGAACGAGGAGATCTACCATTCTGTGGACAATCTCTTTTGAAATGGCCCTGCCGGCCACATCGAAAACAGGAACTTCCAGTGGAACCAGTAATGGTTGAAGATCTCCATAAGTAGGGTCTGACTTTTTTTTTACGAGGGCAAAAAATATTTCCCCCACCTCGAACTTTTTGGTCCTGTGTTTTATTCGGGTTTGTGTCTCCATTTTCGCTCACGAGTTGTTGTAGAACGGAAGTGACCACCGCCTGTACTAGGTTCTGTAATGCCGGAGGTACTTCAGGAATGTTTGCACTGTCCTGACCCTCTGCATTATGCTCTTCTTCCTTTTCTTGGTTCTGTTGTGTTTGTCTTCCTTTTGGAGGCATTTTCCTAAGTCATGGAAACATCGGTTGACTTAGCTTCTATTTAAGTTTTGTGTTCTTCATAGTTTGGGGAAATTACCAAATCAGCACTCTTTGTTTTCCTTTGTTTTTTGGGGGAATCTCTAAATACCTATTGTTTGTTGCTCCATTTGGGGATATCGGGGAAGTGTATCCTATTTTGCTATGTTTGATATATCCACTTATGATGACTGTACTTGCTTTGCTATCTTTCATTGTTGTCCTCAGATTGATTGTTCAGTCTGAGTCTATAGAAGTAAAGTAATATGGCCCCCAATCAGTGGACTCTGAAGAGTCAGTTAGTTGGGATTCTTATCTGTCAGTGAGACACGTCTTAATCTTACTTCGAAAATTCAACTTCTCGTTTCGCTCTGATACCAACTGTAACGCCCCACCCTTTTCCACTCTTCCAAAAATCAGAGTCTACTTTTTTTTTTATAAATAAGGTAAGTAAAGCAGGAAGAGAGCGGGGAACGTCACAACACGAGCTAAGTTCGGATTTCTAAAGTCCGACCCTTAACTGGCCACCCATGTATGCATGGACTAAGTCCATGAAAACCAATCCACACATAGAACTAAGTAAAACCTGTTGAATATACATAACTGAACTGCAGAATAAGTCAAATATGCGGAACTAAACTATTTAGATAGCAAAGTACAAGTCATCTCTCCAAACTTACTTAAATCAAATAACCAACATCAAAACCATTCACAACCATAGAAATATCTAGTTATTACATATCCATGAAAATTATCCAAATAAGAGTATATAAGAAACCATTCCAACACCCAAGCTCCTATGTTTAGCTTCCTTCGTGATCCTCGACCTTTCCTTTTCCCTTTCCCGTGTCATCCACTAAGGTAGAAGTAGGGCGTTAGACAACGCGCCCAGTAGGTATTCCGATTAGGGCTAACACATGGGTTAGTATATAAAATCCAGATGTAATATACCATATCATACTTATAAAACATTGTATCCAAAATTGTGTATGATAACAGAGATCCAATCATACAGATAAAAACTAGTAAACTTGCATGATAATAAAGATCATATCATGCCGATTCAATGCCATGTCATGCTAGCATATGTCTTATGCAATGAGTCCCACCCATCACATACATATAATCTCTTGATAGTATTATCATCTCTTGATAGTATTCTCATCTCTTGATAGTATTCACCACATCAAATTACTCCTCACGACTTACGGACGCCCCGACGGAGCGTGGGTCTCCGGTTAAAGTATCCCTCACTTTACGGACGCCCCAATGGAGTGTGGATCTCCGGTTAAAATACCCCTCACGACTTACGGATGCCTCGACGGAGCGTGGGTCTCCGGTTACATTCCATCCCTCCCATGCCATGCATGAGATACAAATGCCAATCATGCTACAAAATATTACAAAACATAGCATGAAAATCCCATAATTGCAACATATTGTTTGATACCAAAATAACTTATCAAACATGAAATAAAATTGTCAAAAGTACATAATACATATCCATGGTTTCAATGACGTAGGAATCCTACCAAAAGACCGCTCAAGTGTCCTTTGCTTCTTAATCCGGCAACTGCTCAAGATCTTGCACCATTTGTGAGGTCCCGTCACCTTGTTTATATATCAACAAGTCAAGATAATAACTATATAATTTCCAATTAAGTCTAAGTCCTTGCACACACTTTGTGGGGTTCAGCCATACACCATGGCCGAACCTCACTTACTTTGTTTGATCCCTCTTTGATCTATTACTCCATCACCACTTGGTTAATCCTTTAACAATTAGTCATCTACCATTGGTAACCACCTAAGTCCACAAAGTACAAGCTTGTGGGGTTCGGCCATACAACATGGCCGAACCTCACTTCCTTATTTTGGTGCCTTTCTTATAGTCCTTTGATCATTAATTTAAAACCAAGATCAAACTACCTTGATTCATACATCTAATCAATTGTACCATAATTATTTAACCTTGATAATGACCTAAGTCCATAAAAATATCCCCCATGGGGTTTGGCCATACACCATGGCCGAACCCATGGTCCATCATTTTTGGCCGTATTTACATTTTTACCACTCCTTCTTCCCTTTGTTTAATATTGCTAATAGCCCATGTCCATATAACAATCCACCTTAGTGGGGTTCGGCCATACCCCATCCATCAAAGGATGGTTCTTATAATTCCATCCACTGGAATATTTCTAGACTTTTCAAACCACACACACCATACTTAGCACTTGGTGGGGTTCAGCCATACACCATGGCCGAACCTCACCCCTTTTATTTTGGTGCTCCCCTTTGTCATCCTTTATGATGAACATAAATATCCAAATCCCTCATTCTTTCAGCTATGTTAAACCCTTTTTAAACATTAAAGATTTAATCATAACTCTAACCATACTCATTCTCCTTTTATCCCATAAAATGGTCCATGGGGTTCGGCCATGTGTTCTCTTGACTCAATCCTTCCCATAATTATTCATGGTTTTGACATAGTAATTTAGCCATAAGAAAAATATGGTTCAGCCATACATTGGACGACCCAAGACATACACCTTATCTCCATATTTAACACCTTAACACTTCCATACCTTGTATGGTTTTTATCTCTCAAAACTATCAACAATAACCATATACTTCTCAATTCCTTTCATGGGGTTCGGCTATCTATTGGCCAACCCAAAACATACATCTTATTTCTAACTAAGGTATCTAAAAATCTCCATAATATTGCATAGTTTTTAACATTCAAAATAACCCAATCACTTCATGGGGTTCGGCCATCCAAAGTGGCCGAACCCTATGATCCACTTTTTATCCTTTTTAAACAGCACTATCCAAGGTTTAAACCCTTGATGGATTCGGCCATATCATGGCCAAATCATGCTCCCTTTTACCAATTTATTTAACTAAGTTTTTATGAAACACTTACCAATCCTCTTACCCTCTCTTCTTGTCTTTTGATTCTTATCAAAGGTGAAAACACCAAGGGCTGGCTCGGCCAAGGGGGTAGATTTTTGAGAGAGGGAGAGAGATGAGAATTTCTATCTTCTTGAGATGTAAAATTCGGCCAATGGTGTATTGCACCTCTTTTGTATATCAGCCCCTTAAACCACTCATTTACCCTCATGATTATTGGTTTAGTCAAAGAGTCCCATGGCTTAACTATGGGACACTTGGCCTAAGCTTAGACCACCCTTTCATCTCCCCATGTTGGGCCTTGGGTTTCCATGATGAGATGGAAACCCTCCAAGCTCCCAAGGTGATTCTTATCTTAATCCATTGAATTCCATGCATGGAAAACTACTCCCCAAGTACCCAACGTGTGGGACTTGCCTTTGTGGTGTTTGAGATCAAGGCAACTCCTCACCTCCTACTTGACTCACTTGAATTAATGGTCTCTTTGGTTTCCAATTTAACTCACCCAACTCATTAGCTCAACTCACCCAATTTAATACCACTCATTTAATACACTTGAGTCAACTCCATTGTTTGATTCAAATCCAAGTCACTTCAGCCCCAACTCAACGTGATTTAACTCAACTCTTTTAGTTCACTTGATGGTCCACTTGGTCAACCTGGTCAACATTGTCAGCTCGACTCATTGGGTCCCATTTGAACCTCTTGATGCAATTAGGCTCCATGACCCATTTATAGGTGGTTTTCCTATTTAAATGTGGTGTTGCACATAGCTTACCCATTTACCCTTCATTGAACTCTCATTCAATTCAGCCTAACCCAATTAAACTTGAGCTTACCCAATGGTCAAACAAGTCCACCACGGTCCATTGGGTCCCAATTGGGTAGTTGACCCATTTAATCACACATACCCAATTATTTCCAACCCGAATTCTATCCTTGATCCATTGGATCATAATTGGGCTATTGACCCAATTCTTAGCCATTTATTTCCATGGATCCACATCTACCATCCGTTGGGCAATTGACCCAACATTTATCAAGCCTTACCCATTTACTTATAACTAGCTCATATATGATCCATTGGGTCCCAATTGGACTTTTGACCCAATCGGCAATCTTAAATAATTCTTACCCATTTATTTCCATTGATCCACATCTACCTTCCGTTATGCAATTAACCCAACATTTGCCCATCTAAGGTTCATATCTTTTCAATTCACCTTTTCAATGGCATTTTCGTGAATATTGATATCTTTGAAAATCGGGGTGTTACATATCCTCATTTTAAGCTTCTTGTCTAGCCAAGGGGGAAGCATACCCTCCACATGGCATACCACCCGTTATGCCCAACGGCTTTGGCTTGGTTTCCTTGGGTGGTTTGGTGGTTTCCATGAGACGGAACCACCTCGTCTCTTTGGACCAATCTATTGTCTTGCATGTCCTCTATTTAAGATTCTTGTCTTGCATACCACCCCCATGTCCAACGGTTTTGGTTTGGTTTCCTTGTGTGGTTTGGTGGTTTCCATGAGATGGAACCACCACCTCTCCTTTGGCCAATGTATGGTTTTGCATGTCCTCCATTCAAGCTTCTTGTCTAGCCAAAGGGGGAAGCATGCCCTCCACATGGCATACCACCCCTTATGCCCAACGGTTTTGGTTTGCTAGTGGTTTCCATGAGATGGAAACCACCCTCCTTGACTCACTCCTTTTTCTATGTGACTCACCCCCATTTGTCTCACCTTATTTTAATGTAACTCAACTCCCAACTCAAGCATTGATTTTATTTCCATCTAACTTAGGTGATTCAATTAAATAATTTAATTCCACTTATTTCATTTGATTCACTTTAATTCATCTATAAACTCACCCATGGTTGACCAAGTCAGCCATGGTGGTCTGCCCAACATGTGTCTTGGTCCACACGCCACCTCACTTGATGAGGTGGAGTTGGGTCCCACTTGGCCTTGCCACTTGGATCATTCCTTATACACTTGCCACCTCACTTGATGAGGTGGACCCCATGCTTTTTTTTTTTTATCATAATTGGGTCCAAGACCCGATTAAATCTATTCCTTACGCATTTACCCTAATCGTCAATCCATCTTGACCCATTGGGTCCCAATTGGGCATTTGACCCAATTGACCATCATTGACCCAATTAGATGGAATTAATCTTATCCATGGTCCATTGGACCATACTTGGGCCATTACCCCAACTTTGATCCATCTAACATTCATTCTATCTATGAATCTAAATCCATTCCTTACCCATTTACCCTAATCATCAATCCATCTTGACCCATTGGGTCCCAATTGGGCATTTGACCCAATTGACCACATTGGCCCAATTAAATAAAATTAATCATATCCACGGTCAATTGGACCATACTTGGGCCATTGCCCCAACTTTTATCCATCCAACATCCATCTCCTCAATGAATCTTAATTTTCAACGATTAAAACAAATAATGTAACGCCCTGCCCTTTTTCTCACGTTTTCTGAAAATCAGAGTCTATTTTTTTTTTTTTTTTGAAATAGAAGAGTGAGAGAGGGCGCGGACGCCATGACGCGAGTTAAGTCTGAGCTTCTAAAGCCCGACCCTTAACTGGCCAACCCCGCGCGTGCGCGGAACTAAGTCCACGAGAATGGTTCACGCGTGGGAAGTAAGCTCGCGGATTATAGTTATTGCGGAACATGATAATAGAGTCTATCCTACCGGTTTTTAGATAGAAGGGAAGATACAACATTGAATTTACCAAAATGCCCCTATGTTCATGATTATATCACAAAATGTATCGTCCATAAGTAACGTCCAAACCATCGCAAGAAATGTAAATTTATACAACCTGACAAGCTAAGTTACTTTAAAATTACATCTCCAAAATATAAACATAATATAAGCTAGGACTGCGCTTTCCAAGCTCCTAAGCTTGGCCTCCGGTATGTCAACTGCTTCCTGCCTCTCCTGCGTCATCAGCTAGGGTAGAAGTA
The DNA here is from genome assembly GCA_013350335.1 of Chimonanthus salicifolius. Classification (NCBI taxonomy): domain Eukaryota; kingdom Viridiplantae; phylum Streptophyta; class Magnoliopsida; order Laurales; family Calycanthaceae; genus Chimonanthus; species Chimonanthus salicifolius. The sequence goes on along the minus strand of CM023537.1, from coordinate 38,277,562 downwards.
GGGCGTTAGTCAACGCGCCCAGTAGGACTCCGAGTAGGGCTAGCACATGGATTAGTGATACACACATATCGATAACATAAAATACAACAAAATAAGTATGTGATGAATGCTATGTCATGGGTGCTTATGTCATGTGTCCCACCCATTATCCGTATGATCATACAATATCTTGTTCCCCATGTTTGCTTCTCGGTCGCCCCGACGGAGCATGGACTCCGGTTATCGAACTATCCCCATGTGTGATTCTCGGTCGCCCCGACGGAGCATGGACTCCGGTCATAGCCCTCAGGCTATCCCCATGTCTGATTCTCGGTCGCCCCGACGGAGCATGGACTCCGGTTTGTTTATTTTTTTCCACCCATGCCATGCATGAGATGTAGTGCATTATGCTATGTAATATATATATGTAATCCATATACTCAACATATCATACATAGCCATATAATGCATAATATTAAAATATAATCCATATGATTCATAACTTAAAACTCATCATAAGATAAATCATAATCATAAATCTATCATAAACCAAATCAAAATAATTTAAAACACCATCACATATCCATCGCTTACAAAGAGGTAGGAATCCTACCGAATACCGTGTCGCGTTCCGTTACGCTTCCCTTTCGATAATCCGGTCGCCGATCGCGTACCGTTTGCATATGTCCGATACCTTATTACATTTACCGAATTAGTCCCTACGTTATCCACGATTAAGTTCATAATTGATCCATCTACTTAGACTCAATAATGACCATTAATTTAGGTTACAAATTTATCGAAAATCAGCCCTTTAACTTAGACTCATTTTTCGTGGTTTAAAATCCGATTTTTGGCCAATTTAGATATTCCAATTTAGCGGCCTACAACGCAGCAACTAATCGCTTTACTTAACCATTCACAAAATATCCAATTTTTATGTCTAATCCCTATAGGGTTCTTCAATGCGGCACTTATTTACCGTTTTGCCACTTTCTCTTCCATGTTTAATATTTCACCCCTTCATGTATATTTTAAGTCTAGATTTCATCCCTAACTTAGACCTATTTATGATTCCATATCATATCCAAATTCAGCCACCCATTACTTAATTTTTGAAAAACATTTAACCCCATATAACGTTTCACATTTGGCCCTAAAGGTGGCCCACAATCATGACCTCCAAATGGGTCATGGGTTCGGCCATACACCATGGCCGAACCCATGATGCTTATTTTCCATTCCCTTGGGTCCATATTACTCCCTTCAATCCAATCTCCAATGAATTTTAAATTATCCATTCAAGTCCCCATTTTCATTCCATTTAAACCCTCACATATCATTTTTATAAATCCATTAAAATCTAGCATTCTTCTACATTATTTTCCATTTATTAAATCCACTAATCACTACCCTAAGGTTCACCTTTATGGATACCATTTTCAAAGACTAAGTTTTGTCCCAAAATAATCCAATTTAAAATCACAAAACTTTAATCATTTTGGCCCTTTAAATCAAACTCCTAAGCATTGATACATGCATTTAATCTTAGCCTAAAATTGATCAAAATTTGGGTCATGGGTTCGGCCTTACACCATGGCCGAACCCATGATGTTTCTTTCCCCATTTTTCTTGGTTTCATTTACCCTTTTAAACATACCTCTAATTAAAACATCCATTTAAATCACCAACATCACATATCATACTTGAACCATCCATACAATCCATCCATTTTTCTTAACCATTTTCTATACTTTTCCGTCATAAAGAGACTTATTAAATACCACCAAGGGTTCGGCCGTACACCATGGCCGAACCCATGGTTCATGGCTCATCATCCATTGATGCCATCCTTAGACCAATGTTTTTGTCCAAAAGAAATCCCTTTTTGAAATCAATAATCCTCATTCATTTTGGCCCTCTAAAATATATATCATTCACTTTGTAAATCCATTTAAATTTCATCATTAACTTAACCTAATTTCTTCATTATCTTCAAACCTAATAATCTTAATAAATCACTCATTATTCATCATGGGGTTCGGCCATGCTACATGGCCGAACCCTATGATCATTCATCCATTCCATTCTATGCCTTTAAATCCTCTTTAAAATCACTATTAAAATCACTTGAAAACTAATTATCATACATCATTCTCCACCATTTCAAACCTTCAAACCTTAATTAAAAATCATCCCACATTGGCCATGGGGTTCGGCCATGCTACATGGCCGAACCCTAAGGTCCATTCAATCCATTAAAACTTCCATCTTGTCCATACTTAATCCATTCATTTCATTTTTTCCTTAGACCATCTCTTCCATTTCTTTGCCTTCCATTTGATGGATTTTAGATCCATTCCATAACCTAAAATAATTTGGCCACCATCATATGGCAAGGATGGATTTCAAAATTTAAAAACCCTAAATAATAAATTTCTTGTTTAGAACATACTTACTATCCGACGACTCCTCCGGTCTTTGTCGCTCCCGTCAACTTCCTTGGCCTCTTTTCTCCTTCCTTTCCTTGTTTGATTGGCTATATGAGCTTGATCAATGGTGGGACATGCTTGGATTGGCTAAGGTAAATGAGGTTAGGTTAAGAGAGAAAGAGAGTATGGAGATGAGGGAGAGATCTTCAAGGTTCTTGATCTTGGGGTGGCCCAAGACTTATCTTTTTCTTCTCTTTTCTTCCTCTTTCTTTCTAAGTTTTTCTTCTAAGTTTTCTTTTCTCCTCTCTTGCAAGGTGAAAAACGAATTTCCTTGTGTGTGTGGAGGGCTAGAGTCAAATGGGTCGTTTGAAATGAGATGGAGGTGGTTGGAGTGACTTAGACTCCTCATTAATTTTCCCCACCCACCAAGCATGGGCTAGCTTGACTTGGGTGGTGGTGGTTGAGACCCAACCACCAAGCATGGCTCCCATGTCCTCTTTGACTTGTTTATGTTGACCCTAACTAATCAACTTAATTAAGTTAAGCCCTCACTTAGGTTGATTAATTTTCATCTAATTTAATTCCCTTAAATTATCTATCTAATAAATCCACCCATGGTTGACCAAGTCAACCATGGTGGACGGCCCCCACATATACCTACCCCACCCGCCACCTCACTTGATGAGGTGGAGGTGGGCCCCACTTGGCCATGTTATTTTAATTCCCTTGATTTTAACTTAGGTAATTTTACAATAATTTTAATCAATTTAATTTACCTTAATCCACCTTAGTCTTCTTAATTTTATCCATGGTTGACCAAGTCAACCATGATGGTTGGTCCCACTTTCTCCTTGGTCCACACGCCACCTCAATGGGTGAGGTGGAGGTGGGCCCCATTGGCCATGTTGCCTTGGTCCATTTATCACCTAATTTAGGTGATTTAAATTTTATTAATTATATCCCTTTTATTGGATCATCATTGGGCCCATGGCCCAGTTTGATTCTTGTCTTACCCATTTATCTTAGGGCTTAGTTACCTTGGCCCATTGGGTCCCACATGGCTCTTTGACCCAAATTGACCAATTACATGTATCAATTTCAATTCAAGGTTTATTGGGTAACCATTGGGCCCATGGCCCAATTAGATTCCCTCATCTTCCACTTACCTTAGGATTTGAACCGATTTTGATCCATTGGGCCCCACATGGCTATCGGGCCCACTTTGACCATCGTTGACCTGATTAGTCCCCATTGACCCATTTAATGGATTTCATCCAACCCGTGGCCCAATTGGGCCATCCTTGGGCCATTGTCCCAAAATTTGGTCCATTTGGCATTTTATTACATCAAACTTCAATTTAAAATGAATAAATGCCAATATATATATATATATTTATCAAAAATTCGGGTTATTACAAATAATAGCCAATATATTTATTGCATTAAAAATCCGGGCTATTACAACACCATGGCCAAACCTATGATTTCCTTGGAATCATTCCTATGATATTAAGCCTTAAACATACCTTCTTTCCGTCTCCTTCTTTTCTTTTTGATCTGTCTTTTCTTCCTTAGTCCTCCTTCTTCTTTCTTTGCTCTTCCAAGTCTCCAAGTGTAGAGGAGAGGTAGGGGAGAGAGAGAGGAGAGGAGAGGAAAATCCTTTGTTCACAATGGAGGGGTCGGCCAAGGGATGTGAGCAGTCCCTTTTGTTTGTGTTTTTATGTAACAACCTTAGACACTTCACTCTCCCTCATTAAGGTTTGTCTAACCAATGTGTCCCTTGGCTTAACCAAGGAGATCTTTGGCTTAAACTAAAGAGACCTTTGGTTTCATGCCTCTTGAGATGAAAACTCTTCATCTTCTCAACTCAAGCCACAACTTAATTCACTTGAACTCACTTGTGGTTGACCAAATCAACCATGTCATGGCCGGCCATGCATGTGGTCACTTGGTCTCCACATGGAACTTGGGTCCCATCATGGCCATTTCACTCGATGATGTGGCACCTTGCTTAATTGGCTTCCATGTGATGACATGCATGCCACATCACTCCCATGCCACCTCACGTGATGAGGTGGATTTTAATGCGTTAAATACATTAATTATCTAATTCAAATAGTTTAATTAAACTTACCCAATTACTTTAAAATTAAACTCATCTATGATCCATTGGGTCTTAATTGGGTAATTGACCCATTTACTTTATACTTACCCAATTACTTTAAAATCAAGTTCACCCATGATTCATTAGGTCTTAATTGGGTAATTAACCCATTTCCTTGCCCATCTAATGTCCATTTCAACCATTTACTCTCCAATTCATTTAATTCGCAATTGAAATGGACCAATCTAATACATTTATAATCTAAGGAAAATCTGGGGTGTTACAAAACACCTTGAGATGAAATCAGCTATATCTTTCATTAGTCCACACCACAAGTATTGTCTTTTAAGATCTTGGTACATTTTTGTACTTCCGGGGTTTATGGAAAATTTGGACTTGTGGGATTCTGTCAATAATTCTTCTCTGCCTTCCTCTTGCACATAGACTTGGGCTCTAAACATAAAGCCCTGTCCAGGTCGTAATTGTCAATCCTACAAAATCTCTTCTGCAGCCAGTTTAGCCCGTACTTCTGCCATTTTTTTATTCGATCTCTGTGCTTGTTCGATTTTCAATACCACTTTTAGGATTCTTAATGTAAATTCATTAATCTGGATCCATTTATGAGAGTCTAGATTAATTCAATATTCTAGATTTTAGGTGTTTGGTTAATTATTTAATTCTAGAAAAGAAAGTCTGCAATTAAAGAGGCCAGAAAAGAACAAGAATTGAATTTCAAGACCATGGGCCAGAAATCCACTGCAAATGGGCCAAGCTATGTTTCAAGTGTAAGACATTGGGCCAGGCTATGCAAGTACATGCGCAATTCAAAAAATGGGCCAGGCCAATGTGAAGCAAGCCCAAGTCCATGTATTCCAATCCAAGCCCAAAGAAGAAATCCAAGTCCAAGGTCCAATTTCTCCATGATCCAAATTCAAATTTCACCCATGTCCATAGCCCATTCACACACCCATCTACATATCTTCCACACCATTCATTAATCATCTTTTAATCCACACCATTCATCTCATTTCATAAGTTTAGGAAACCTTAGAGCCACCTACCGATTCCAATACATGCATTCATAATATTAGATCTAGGCCATCCAATCCATCTATCATCTAGATTAACCTTAGAATCTTAAAATTCCATGCATCATCTCATCTCATCCATCCATTAGTTGTAACACCCCGGATTTTCATTTCATGAATATATATGGAAATTGTCTATTTAATTTGTGAATTAATGGAATTTGAAATTAAATAATGGAGATGGACCTTAGGTGGGTAAGAATTGGATAATAGCCCAATTATGATCCAATGGATCAAGGATAGAATTCGGGTTGGAAATAATTGGGTATGTTTGCTTAAATGGGTCAACTACCCAATTGGGACCCAATGGGTCATAGATGAACTAATTAGAAGTAAATAGGTAAGGTTTGATAATTGGGTCCAATAACCAATTAAGATCCAAGGCATGAGATCCACCTCATCAAGTGAGGTGGCATGTATGTGACATGGCTAAGTGGGACCCCAAGTTCCATGTGTCATGGTTGACTTGGTCGACCACCAAATGAGTTCAAGTTTAATGAAGGTGTGGCTGAATTAAATTGGATTAAGTTCAATTGAGTGAGTTCAAAATGGAATCAAGGAATTGAGTAAATGAATGAGTACAAGTCTTGAGTTTAAAACAATTAAAAATATTGGAGTTAAGGTGAGTTGAATGGGAAGTTGATGGGACTTTCATCTTAAGTGAGTGGAGTGCGAAGATGGAGGGTTTCCATCTCAAAGGAGGAAACCCAAAAGGCATATTCAAGGTGTATACATGTTGGGGAGGTGGAGAGTTTCATCTCATGGGATGAAACTCCAAAGGAAACATTAATGAGGGAGGTGAAGGGTTTTGGTTGTTACAAAAAGGGCATAACCCAAGAGACACACACCTTGGCCGATCCATCTCTTCGCAACCAAGAGATTTCTTTTCTTCATCTCATCTCTCTGTCCCTCTCTCAAGCTCTCTCTTGGCCGACCCCTCACAAGACAAGAAAAGGAGTTAGAGTTTTCTCCCATTGTCTCCTCCTCTCCCTCTCTCAAACCTTCTCCTTGGCCGAACCACTCTTAGGGTTTTCATCTTAATCAAACAACACAATTTGGCCGAAGATCAAGGAGGAAGAGAAAAGAAAGACTAAGGAAGGAAAAGATCGGAGGAGCAAGGCAGAACAAAAGAGAACGGAGGAGTCACAGAATCGGTAAGTGGTACTTGACAAGATTTATAAATTAAAGGAGATTAAGGGAACATTCCATATAGATTGGAAATGGTTGGCCAAAATGTTAGAGGCCATGGATTTAAGATCCATTCAAAGAAAGGCCAAATGAGTTCTGTCATGATGTATGACCGAACCCCATCAAATGATCAAATCATGGACATGTGGTATTTAAGATGGGAAATGATAAAATAAGGAACCATGGGTTCGGCCATGTTGTATGGCCGAACCCCGTGAATGACTTTTTCATGGACATGGGAAGATGGAAACAAAGGACCATGGGTTCGGCCATGTGTATGGCCGAACCCATGAATTATTTTGATGAGTCATTTGGTGGATCTATGTATGTTAAGTGATTGAATGACCAAATTAAGAAATGAGGGTTAAGATGGTAAGAAGATGGAATGAAAGAACCATGGGTTCGGCCATGTTGTATGGCCGAACCCCATGGATGATATTTGATGGACTTAGGTGTTGTTTTTATCAAGTTAAATGATTAACTTAGGTGATGGGATTAATAAATCAAAGAATGGATGGTGGTGGACCCATTTTGTGTAAAATAAAACAAGGACTAAAAAGGGGGTCAAAACCAAAGAGTGAGGTTCGGCCATGTTGTATGGCCGAACCCCACAAGTGAGTTTTGGTGGACAGTGGACAGTGGGTAGTGGACAATGGACAGTGGGCAGTGGACAGTGGGTAGTGGACAGCGGGTAACTTGCTGATTTTATAAATGAAATATTTATATGATTTTCCAAATGGTTAGGTTAAATTGGAAGGATGAAGGGAATGGTTTAAATCAATTGGAATAATTAAATTGGTTATTTTATGGAATTAAATGGATCACCAAATTGATGTATGTATATGTTAAATGTAATAAGGTAACGGGACTTCACAAACGGTGAACAATCGGCTTGACGCGATCGGTGATCGATTTTTGGACGGAAACACAAGGACCCGTTATTTGGACGTTGGTAGGATTCCTACCTTATTGAAAACCATGGAATATGTATATGTGATGATTTTAATTCATGTTTTGATGAGTTATTTTGGTATCAAATGATATGTTTCAACTATGCGATTTTAATGTTATGATGTTTATTATTACATAGCATGTTGGCACTTGTATCTCATGCATGGCATGGGAGGGATCAAATGAAGGGAGTCCACGTTTCCATTCGGGTTTCCGATAAATCAATCGTGGGGAGGAATCCGCACTGATTCCGGGTTATGATAATTGTGATGTTTGAGGAGTCCACGATCCATTCGGATTTCCGATAAATAATCATGGGGAGTGTAACGCCCGTCCCTTTTCACTAAGCTACTTAGCCGAAAATCAGAATCTATTTTTTTTTTTCAAATAAAGAGTGACAAAGAGCGCGGGACGTCACCACGCGAGTTAAGTCCGAGCTTCCACAGCCGGCCCTTAATTGGCCAACCCTACGTGTGCGTGGAACTAAGTCCACGAAGAACGGTTCACCTGTAGAAAGTAAGCTCGCGGAATATTTAACCAAATGCGGAATTATAATAGAGTCTATAGTACCACTTTTAGATAGCAAGGAAGTTATGTCACATAAATTACTAAAATACCTCAAAATTATAATGTCTAAGATAATGTCCAAACCATAGCAAGAAATCTAAATTATTACAGTCCAACGAGCTAAGCTACTCAAATTACATTTCCAAAATAAACTTAAGTAAATAAACTAGCTCGCTCCTCCAAGCTCTTACACTTGGCTCCGGTCACTTCCTTCATTTCCTCCACTTCCTGCGTCATCATCTAAGGTGGAAGTAGGGTGTTAGACAACGCGCCCAGTAGGTACTCCGAGTAGGGCTAACACATGGATTAGTGATAACAAGCATATAGGGAATAATATAACAAAACCATGAAATTAATGCCATGCCATGGGTGTTTTATGTCATGAGTTCCACCCATCATCCTTACCATTGTACAATGTCCTTTTTCAATCATACATAATGTCCCCTGGATGGAAAAACCTCATCAAGATAAATCAACACAAGTGTCCCCCTTGATGGCAAAGCCTCATCAAGGTATAATAACAAATACAAATATCCCCCTTGATGGAAAAACCATCATCAAGGTATCATAAATACAAGTATCCCCCTTGATGGCAAAGCCTCATCAAGATAATCATAAACACATAGTAACCTTCTTGTTTGGATAGCCTCATCAAGATAATCACAAACACATAGTAACCTTCTTGTTTGGATAGCCTCATCAAGGTAATCATAAACACATAGTAACCTTCTTGTTTGGATAGCCTCATCAAGATAATCATAAACACATAATATCCCCATGTATGTTTATCGGTCGCCCCGACGGAGCATGGACTCCGGTTCCATTCTTATCCCTCCCATGCCATGCATGAGATGTAAATGCAATATGTCATATAATATATAAATCATAGCCATAAAAACCCATCTTAAACATATCATATGATTACCAAAATAATTCAAGAAAACATCCATACACATATAATCCATGCATACAATAAGGTTGGAATCCTACCAAATACTGACTAGTATTCCTTTGCGTTTCCGTTCCGAATTCGGTCGCCAATTGCGTACCGCTTGCGATGTCCCGATACCTTATTATACATTATCAATTAGACTCATGTTTTAATCATGTCCAAGTCCATTATTCAAGCCTTAGTGGGGTTCGGCCATACACCATGGCCAAACCCTACTAATTAGGTTTGTGGGTCCCATTTAATCCCTTAACCATCTTAAACTTGTGGGTTTAAAATCCAGCGACCTATGCTTCATTTAACCATACATAAAGTCATCATTTAAAGCACCTAAGTCCATGATCAACCTCCATGGGGTTCGGCCATACACCATGGCCGAACCCACGGTTCTTCATTTTGGCTCATATTTACGTTTTATGCCACTCCTCTTCCATGGTTAAATTACCTCTTCTATCCATGCACACTTAAGTCCATGACTGACCCATAAACTTGGATCCATTAATGACCCATCAACCATGTCATAAGATCATTAAAACAGCCCCTTTACTTAACCTAATCCCCATTAATTTAAACACATACATAACTCCAAATTTAGCCGATCAAATGGCTCACAAATGGGCCATGGGTTCGGCCATACACCATGGCCGAACCCATGATGCCTTCTCCTCATTTTTCCTTGGATCCATTACAACATTTTTGATCCACAAAGAGTCCTTCCTTGAGAGGGTTTCCATCATCCATTTAGATCACCATTTTAGATCATCTTTAGGTACATTTTTTCGTCCATCATTGCTACCAATATTACCCCATTATTTCCCATATTTTTACACCTATTAAAATACTAATACATCACCTTAGGGTTCGGCCATACACCATGACCGAACCCATGGTTCATGGTTCATCTTCCTCTACCACTTTTGAGGCCATAAGAACCATTCACATTTCTCCATGGATTTCCCTCATTAAAACCATTAAAATTTTGCTAACATTTAATCATTAAAACCTTAAAATCATTAATCATCAGTCCATGGTTTTAATCCTAAAAACCCCACTAAAATTACTTAATTACCTACCATGGGGTTCGGCCATACAACATGGCCGAACCCTATGGTCCATGATTCCTTCAAAAATCACATCTCCATGCTTTGAATAAACCTTAAATATATAATGTCCTTAATGTCCATTTATTTTTCTTAACCCATCTCACCCATTAGGATTTGTCCATTTCTCATCCTTTCCTTGGATGAATTTTAGATCCATGACCCATAATATTTTGGCCATCATTTAATCCAAGAAAATGGATTCCATGATCTCTTTTTAACCCTTAAAAATGTAAATTCTTGTTTGGAGATACTTACCAATCCGGCGGCTCCTCCGGCTTCCTTTTGCTCCTCTTGGTTCCTTGGCCTTCTTTTTTCTTCTTCTCCTTATTGTTCGGCCAAGATGAAGGTAGATTGAGAGAGGAAAAAGAGGAGAGCAAATGAGCTATCCTAAGGTCTTGAGAGTGGTGGTCGGCCAAGCTTGGGTGCTCTTGTTTCTTTTCTTCTTCTAAGTCTTTCCTTCTTTCTCTTCTTTCCCCTTGGTGTTTTCTTTTCTTTTGGTCTTGGGAGAGGGAGGGACGGTTTTGGAGAGTGAGAGATGGAGAGATGGAAATGAGATGGGAATGAGATGAGAATGGGGTGGAGGAATGAGATGAAAACCCATCTCATCCCTTTGGTTTGCTTGGGTCACACTCCTCCATCATTTCCATTCACCAACCAAGTATGGGCTCACATGCCTTAGTGGTGGTGGTTGGGATGAAGCCACCACCATGCCAACGGTTTTGGGGTCTTTAGATGGGTGGTTTGGTCTTCCCATCAAGTCTATTGACCAACATCATGGAGAGGGGTATGGGTTCTCATGCCTTTGGTGGTGGTGGTTGGGATGAAACCACCACCCTTGGCCAATGGTTTTGGTGTGTTTGTTTGAGTGGTTTGGGTGGTTTCAATGAGATGAAACCACCCATTGACTTACCCCTTTGACTCCTCATTTGACCCATTCCTAAGTATTTAATTAATTCATTTGATTAATTTGATACTTTAATTTAGGTCCCTTAATTACATCATTTAATTCCATCTAATTTCCTCAATTCTCCTCCTACCCATTTACCTTAGAGCTTAAATCATCTTGACCCATTGGGTCCCAAATGGGTATTGGGCTCAATTGACCATCCTTGGCCCAATTAATCATCATTGACCCAATTAAGTGAACTGATTCTAATCCATGGCCCAATGGACCATACTTGGGCCATTGTCCAAATTTTGATCCATTTAACATCTATTCCATCTAAATTCCCAATTTCCATCATTAAAATGAATAATAGCCAACATATATATTGATTTAAAAATCTGGGCTATTACAATACAATCCTCTTTTGAAATTTTCATCCCGAAAATTCGAGCGAAGTAGGGGGTTCAAACAACTCATACAAAAAGCTCCGGATGAGCGGCTCTCATCTCTTACTCAAGTTCCCAGGTGGCTTCCTCATTGCCATGTCGTTCCCATACCACCTTGAAGAACTAAATGGCGCGGTTTCATAGCACCCTTTGTTCTCTCCCGATCACTCTGACCGGCTTCTCCACATACGTCATGTCGCTTTACACATCGACGTCTTGTACGTTCAACACATGTGAAGGATCGGGGTTGTACTTCCTCAACATGGACACAAGGAATACATCAAGTAAAAATGATAACTGTGGAGGAAACACCAATTGATAAGCTACCTCCCTCACTCTCTTCAGGATTGGAAACGGCCCCACAAATCTAGGCGACAGTTTCCTTTTCTTCCCAAATCTCATGTGTCCCTTCCGTGGTCAGACTTTTAAGAACACCAAGTCTCCCACCTCGAAGTCGATGAACCTTCTCCTCTTGTCAGCATAAATCTTCTGACGACTCTGCGCAGTGAATAGGTGTTGTCGTATCAACTTGATTTGCGCCGTGGTTTCCGCAGCTAACTCGGGTCCAATCAGTGCAGGCTCACCGGCCTCTATCCAGCACACTAGTGATCTACATGGCCTACCATACAAGGCCTCAAATGGAGCCATCTGGAGGCTTGCCTGGTAACTGTTGTTGTACGAGAACTCCACCAGTGGTAAGTGATCCTCCCATCCACCCTTAAAGTCTAGCATACATGCTCTCAACATATCCTCCAATGTCTAGATCTGTCCGTTGCTCCTATTCAATCTTTGGAGACTATGTTGGACCGTATGATCAGATTATACATACTCCCATGGTTCCTTATGTAAAAGTTGGACTCTCGGATGGTGTTTAGCATATCCCATTCCATCCTGATCAAACTGGCCACTGATGCATGTGATAAGCGGCTGAGGGCATCTGCCACCTTGTTCGCCTTGCCAGGATGATATCGGAGTGTAAAGTCATAGTCTTGTAGATATTCCATCCACTTGCGTTGCCTCAAGGTGAGTTCCTTCTGATCAAATAAGTACTTCAGGCTCTTGTGATCTGAGAACACCTCAATCTTCTCACCATATAAATAGTGTCTCCAGCTTTTGAGAGCGAAGACCACTGCGGCTAACTCCAAGTCATGCGTGGGGTAGAGGCATTCATTTATTTTCAATTGTCTTGAACCGTATGCCACCAGATGATGACTTTGCATGAGAGAGCATCCCAGCCCCTCTCGAGAAGCATCACAGTATACCTCGTAACACTTGCCACTCACCGGCAAAACTAAAACAGGGGCAGTGGTAAGTCTTGTCTTCAGCTCTTCAAACCTTTGATTGCACAGATTTGTCCACTCATATTTGACCCCTTTTTGAGTGAGTCGAGTTAGTGGAGATGCTATCTTGGAGAAACCCTTAATAAATCTCCTGTAGTAACCAGCCAATCCCAAGAAATTACGGATTTCGGTCACATTCTTTGGCGCCTTCCAATCTTTCACTGCCGCCACCTTAGCCGGATTCACGGCTATACCTCCTTCAGATATAACATGCCCCAAGAAATTTACCTCCAATAGCCAAAATTCTCATTTACTTGCTTTGGCGTACAACTTATTCTTCAAGGTGTCCAAGGCTATCCTTAGATGTTCTACTTGCTCCTCCCGAAGGTGGGAATAAATCGAGGTATCGTTAATGAATACGGATGAAAGATTTGTTCATTAGATCCATGAATATAACCCCTCCATGCGTATAATCCATTCATGGTCATAACTAATACCTTCGTAGGACTAATATGTCTATCATAATGCCAATGTCCGGCATCAATCCAAATCACCATGGAAACCCCTATCCATGGGAAGATAGTATCTATCCATAGAACTGTCGCTTTTACCATGGAACCGTTGTATCTATCGGGGGATCGATATACCCACCAATTGTCGTCATCGTCTACCAATAGGGAATACTATAGTAAGTTCAGTGGACATTTGTTGTGCTAAAGTGCTAGTAACAGATGTGAAGGCAGTAGATACAAGAGAGTGGAATGTTCCCAAATTAAATAACGCATAAGCATATGAACTACGAACTACTGTCATACCTTGAATCACCGAATGATCCACTATATCTGGAGGAGAAACCAAAGTATTCAGTCGTCCAGATTCTATCGGAGTAGGCGCCTATCCTGTCGGGTCATGTGCTCTAGGTCCTTGTGGCTGAGCTGGTCGAGTTGGACGACGGAAGGAACCCCTGAAGTGAAAAGATTTATAGTTCTGAGGACACTCTCTTTTGAAATGGCCCTACTTACCACACTGGAAACAGAGACCTTTAGTAAAGGCTAAAGTTCTCCCAACGTTAAGTTTGAGTCTCTTGTGAGGGCGAAAGGTATTTACCCCACCCTGACCTCTTCGGTCCTATGTTTCATTTCCGTTCAAGAGTTGTTGTAAAACCGAAGTGACTATAGCTTGCACTAAGTTTGGTAGCTCGGGGCTTATCACTGGAATATTTATGCCATTCTGCTCCTTTTCTTGGCATGGCTGCTGTACTTCTTCCTCCTAATGAGGTCGTTGTACCTCTTCCTCTTGATGAGGTTGTTGTACCTCTTTCTCCGGATGAGGCTGCTGTACCTCTTTCTCGGGATGAGGCAGCTGTACCTCTTCCTCTACACACGGTTTTGTCGGGTTCTTCTCTTCGGAGGCATTTTTCCTAAGTCATTGAAACATCGTCGACTTAGTTTCTTCGTAAAGTTTTGTGTTTATGTATTTTGGGGAAAAGTTGCCAAATAAGCACTTTTTGTTTTGGGGGAAAAACTTCCTAAGTATCAAATATTCCTTTTCAATTTGGGGAAAAATTACCGAATAAGCATACTTTGTTTTGGGGGAAAAAGAACTTCCTAAGTATCAAATATTGTTTCTCATTTTTGGTGGAAATAAACCCTATCTTGCTACATTTGATAAATCCAACTTAGAGTGATTGTACTTCCCTTGCTATCATTCCTTTTCGTCAAATGTTATTCTCATATTGAATGCTTCAGTCTGAGTCTAATGAAGTAAATTAATCTGGGCCCCGTGCAGCGTGTATCGCCCCGCCCTCTCCGAGAAATCAGAGTCTAATTTTTTTTTTAAATAATGCATTAACTCTGGAGGAGAGCGGGCGGCGTCACGACGCGAGCTAAGTTCGGACTTCCCAAGTCCGACCCTTAACTGGCCACCCATGTGTGCATGGACTAAACCCACGATAACAAACCACACATGGAACTAAACAAGTCATGCAGAATAAACTAGACTAACAACGGAAATAGACTGAATAGATAGCAAGTACAAATCTCAAATATTAAAATAACTTATCCAACCATCCATTGTCTATATCATAAACAAACCATAGCCAAAGTATCAACTTATTACATGTCCATTAAATGTAACTCATAAACAATAATAAAGACATCCCAATCGTAAATCAAGCGCTCAAGCTTGGCTCCCCTCGAGCTCCGCGACCTTCTCTTTCCCTTTTCCATTTCCTGCATTATCCTCTATGGATAGAATTAGGACGTTAGATCAACGCGCCCAGTAGGATTTTCGATTAGGGCTACCACATGGTTAGTATATAAAAACATGCATATATCATAATATATATGGTCACGAAAACAGGTAAATCGATGCTATGTAAATATGCACATGAAATGAGTCCCTCCCATATTCATAGGCATCACTTGGCGAGAAACTCACTGTCAAGGTAAATCATAATAACATTTCTCTTGGCCGGACCTGCATCGCCTAAGGAGACCAATGTATTTCTCATCTTCATAACATTTCTCCTGGCGGGACCTGCATCGCCTAAGGAGACCAATGTACTATCATCATCATGATACTACTCCTGGCGGGACCTGCATCGCCTAAGGAGACTTTCCACAAATCATCATCCCATGACCTGCATGAGATGCCAATGCATTGTGTGCCATTTGTAAATACATAACTCATCATTCAAAACACAATTGAAACATAAATCAAATACAACATTTCCCATAAAACATAATAAAACCAAATCATAATTGTGGTTACAAGTAGGTAGGAAACCTACTGAAGATTCATTTCAGTGTTCGATCTTTCTTAATCATCACCCGTTCACGACTCGTACTCCGTTCACGCAAGTCTCGATACCTAATTTACATAACAGCAGATCAAACATTCATCCATGTAATTCCAACTTTTGTCTAAGTCCCAAAAATGCATTATGTGGGGTTCGGCCATACCCCATGGCTGAACCTCACCTATTTACAATTTTGCCACTATACACCCTTTACTTAATTTTCCTTTAAAAACCAAAGTACATCACCAAACCACCTTAGTATTAAGTCCATGATCTTTAAATTTGAAAACCACTTGATCCAACAAAAACTGTCCATACAACATGGTCCATGGGGTTCGGCCATACACATGGCCGAACCCAATGGTTCAATAATTTTAACGTATTTACTTAGCTTAGGCTCCACTCTTTTACCAAGATAAATACATGGTTCAGCCATCCAATCGCTGACCCAATACAATAACCTTTTCTCCATTTTTAATCACATGAACCCCCATAGAATGACCCATGGGGTTCGGCCATTCACATGGCCGAAGCTTATGGTTCTTTTGATGCAATTTTTCCAACACTTCCACATTATTTATCTACTGCATCTTAGCCATAAAAACAGCAAGGTTTAACCATCCATTGCCGACCCCATAACAATTACTTAATTCCATTTTTCAATCCTTTAAAAAATCTTCACACATGGTATGGTTTTTATCCCCAAAAACCATACTATTTATCAATAACTTTCATGGGGTTCGGCCATCCAAAGTGGCCGAACCCTATGCTCTAAATTTCCATCCTTTTAAACCTCCTCATCATACTTTACATCATTAATTAATTCGGCCACAACATGACCTAATTAACACATGTAAAAATCACCATGGTTTGACATGGTTTTTGACTGTTAAGAACATCAAACCAATCCACTCTTTTCATGGGGTTCGGCCAACCAAGATGGCCGAACCTAATGACATATTTTTTATCCTTTTTAAGCAATCTTATCCAAGGTTAAATTCCCTGATGTAATCAGCCATTCCATGGCCCAAAGTATGACACTTAAGACCATGATTTAACCTTCCAAAAACCATCAAAATACCAACATAAATTTCATGGGGTTCGGCCACCTTGATCCATTTCATCATTTTATACCCAAGGTTTAGACCCATGATGCATTCGGCCATTCATGACATCCAAGTCCATGTTTTAAACCTTTTCACAACATGTATCATAAGTCTAATTAAACATCTAAAACAGTCCCTTATTTGCATGATTTTATCTTACAAAAACCATCCTCATGATCATAACATTTCATGGCATTCGGCCAGCCAAGGTGGCCGAACCCCATGATCCATGTTTTCCTATCTTTTAAGCATCAATTTATATACTTCATACCCTTGGTAGATTCGGCCAACCCATGGCCAAATCATGTTCCATTAATCCCATTTTATTAAACAAAAACCCATGGAAATACTTACCAAATTTTCCAAGCTTTTCCTGTAACGCCCCGCCCTCTCCGAGAAATCAGAGTCTAATTTTTTTTTTTTTAATAATAAAACATCGAAAGAGAGCGGGCGGCGTCACGACGGGAGGTAAGTCCGGACTACCCAAGGCCCGACCCTTAACTGGCCACCCATGTGTACATGGACTAGACCATGATAACAAAATCACACATGGAACTAAACAATAACTTGCGAAATAAACTAGACTAACTGCGGAAATAGAATGAATAGATAGCAAGTAACAGTCACAACTAATACTTAACATAAGACAACCATCCATAGTTAATAACCTAATCAAACCATAGCAAAGTATTAACTAATTACATGTCCATAATAAAGTATCGAATAACAGCAACTATAAATTCATTCCAGCATTCAAGCATTTACGCTTGGCTCCCTCCCTTATCATCAACCTTCTCTTTCCCTTTCCTTGTTCCTGCATTCTCCTCTGAGGATAGAATTAGGGCGTTAGATCAACTCGCCCAGTAGGTTCCCGAATCAGGGCTACCACACGGTTAGCTTGTAAAACATGCATATATCAAATATATGATTACCAAAAGAAGGTAAAACAATGCTATGAAATATGCACATGTAATGAGTCCCTCCCAACATGCATAATCATAGCCATCACTTGACGTGACTCGCACCGTCAAGGTAAATCACAATAACATTTCTCCTGGAGGGACCTGCATCACTTAAGGAGACCAATGTATTTCTTAGCATCATAACATTTCTCTTGGCGGGACCTGCATCACCTAAGGAGACCAATGTCTTATCATTATCATAATTCTACTTCTGGCGGGACCTGCATCGCCTAAGGTGGTTCAGAGTTGCATCACAACGTATCACCGGAGAGTGGGCTCCGGTTTCCACAATCTTCATCCCATGCCATGTATGAGATGTCAATGCATTGTATGTCATTTGTAAACACATGATTTATCATTCGAAACCACATTTTAAACATAAATCAATTACAGCATATCTCATAAAAACGTAATAAACCAAATCATAGTTGTGGTTACAAGTAGGTAGGAAACCTACTGAAGACTCTCTTCGGTAATTGATCTTTCTTAATCGTCAGTCGTTCACGACTCGTATGCCGTATACGCAAGTCTGGATACCCTATTTAAATAGCAGCAAACCAAACATTTATCATGTAATTCCAACTTGTCAATGTCCCAAAAAATGTACTATGTGGGGTTCGGCCATGCCCATGGCCGAACCTCACCTATTTATCCTTTTGATCTCTTATTCGTTTAATCCCTATTAAACATCAAATTGTACAAAAATACCTTGGTAGGGTTCGGCTATATAGCATGGCCGAACCATACCCCTTTGATTTGGGTCCATACAACCATACCTATGATCATTTCACCCATATTTACCGTTATACCATTGGTTCCAATACTCAATTATATCCCATTTTAACCTTTAAAACTACCGATCAATTCCATGATCTTTACATCGAAACCTTTTAATTCAATAAGAACATTCCACATAAAATAATCCATATGAAGTGGTCCCTGGAGTTCGGCCCTATACATGGCCGAACCCAATGACTCCTTTGGTCCAATAACTTTAACCTAGGTCTTTAACTTAGGCTATACCCTTTTTCCAAGGTTATTACATGGTTCAGCCATCCATAGGCTGAGCCAAATTAGTAACCATAAACCCAATTAAAACCCATACAAACAGCCCATAAGGCAGCCCATGGGGTTCGGCCATGCACAAGGCCGAACCCAATGGTTCTCTTGATTTAATTGGTCCATCATCTATCCATGATTTGAATCAGCAATTTAACCCTAACATTGACATGGTTCAGCCATATATTGGCCAACCAATAACAGCAAATTAATCTTCATCAAATCACAAAAAACACCATAATCTTATATGGTTTTTAACTCACCAAAATCATCAAATACTTTCATGGGGTTCGGCCATCCAAGGTGGCCGAACCCTATGTCCATGTCTTGGTCCTTATGAACATGTTTTAGGTCTCATTTAAACATGTAAAAATCAGTATAACATTACCGGGTTTTTACCTCTCAAAACCCTCCAAATCAGTCCATTACTTTGCATGGTTTTCACTTTATGAAAACACAAACCAAAAGACCATAACACTTCATGGGGGTTCAGCCATCCAAGATGGCCGAGCCTAATGGTCAATTTATCAATTTATATCCATGGTACCTTCAGTCCTTCATGACCTTCAAGTCCATGTTTTAACCTTTTTAAAACATGCACTTTAAGTCTAATAAAACATCTAAAAACAGTCCCATACTTGTATGGTTTTAAATTCCAAAAACCATCCAAATCAACCAATTATTTTCCATGGGGTTTGGCCATCCCAAGTGGCCGAACTCCATGTTCTAAATTTCCATCCTTTAAACCTTATAAACACACTTTACAACCTTACTTAATTCGGCCACAAAATGACCCAATCATGTGTATAAATCAGCATGGCTTGACATGGTTTTTGACCTTTAAGAACATCAAATCCAATCCACATTTTTCATGGGGTTCGGCCAACCAAGATGGCCGAACCCAATGGCATATTTTCTTATCCTTTTAAGCCATCTAATCCAAGGTTAAAACCTTGATGCATTCGGCCATAACCATGTCCCATTACTTGCTCCATTTGTTCCATTTTATTAAACCAAAATAACAACTAAACACTTACCAAACTTCCTTGCTTTTAATCTTTACTTCCAATCCTTCTTTACCTTCCTTCCTTTGCTGTTTTACGCCTGACCAGTTGTGCAAACACCTCTGCTGTTTCAGCCAAGAAACGAATTTGGAGAGAGGGAGAGAGAGATGGGAATTCTTTGGATTTTGAATATGAAAATCGGCCAATAATGGTGGTCTTTTCCTTTTGTAATTTCAGCCCCATCTTCCATTAATTTTCCCTCATTTAATTTTGCCAAAAACGATGGGATATTGGGTGTCATTCAAGACACCCCTTCACCCAAACGTTGCAACCTTTCATTCACAACACATGCATCTCATGAGATGCATGTTGCCGCCCAACCTTGGTGTCCCTTGGCTTTGCCAAGTCACCTCTTCATTCCAACGGCTGAGATTTGTTTTCCCAAGTGTTGTGTGAGATTAAGACACCTTTCCATATCCTCTTGACTCACTTGATTCATGGTATTTTTATTCTAACTCAACTCATCCAACTCATCACATTTAATGCACCAAGTTTGAGTCAACTCTTTTCTTAAATCAAACTCACTCCAAATCAATCCAAGTCAAGCTGAACTAACTCACACTTGAGCTCATCTGAGGGCCCACACGGTCATCCGTGGTCAACCTAGTCAACCCGACCCATTGGGTCCCCAATCAGCCCTTTGACCCTTTTTGACAACATGACCCATTAATGGGCTGATTTTGCCACTTTTAAATGGTTTTCACTTGTGCATTTGGCTTACCCATTTTTGCTCTACTTGATTTCCAATCAGTTTAGACTATCCCCTAAATTTGGGCTTAAACATTGGTCAAATCATCCATTATGTCCCATTGGGTCCAATTGGGCCCTTTGACCCATTTAGCCATTTTCGACCCAATTGATGTACATTACCCATCCAATCAAACTTGACATTTATAATGTACTCATATGATCTTAATCTGAGCAATGGGCCCCGCCATTTCTTTATTTGACATCTCAATATAATTAATTTAACAAACCAGGGGCATTTTCGTAATTATCCACTTCGTTGAGAAATTGAGGTGTTACAATATAACCTTTTTTTTTTTAAATTTTCATCCCGAAAATCGAGCGAAGTAGGGTTCTCAAAGTAAATTACATAAATAATTCGGGGTGAGCTATTCTCATCTCCGATTCAAGTTACCATGTGGCCTCTTCATCACCATGTCGGTCCCATACCACTTTTACGAACTGAATCGCTCTGTTTCGCAACACCCTTTGTTCGGTCTCCACTATCCTAACCGGCTTCTCGACGTACGTCACGTCGCTTTGCACTTCAATGTCTTGGACATTCAAAACATGGGAAGGATCCGGATTATACTTTCTTAGCATTGACACATGAAACACATCATGCAGAGCTGCAAACTGCGAAGGAAGTGCTAACTGGTAAGCTACATCCCCCATCCTTCTTATGATGAAAAACGGTCCCACATATCTTGGCGACAGCTTCCCCTTCTTTCCGAACCTCATATGTCCCTTCCGTGGCGAGAACTTTAGAAATACCATGTCCCCCACTTCAAACTCGAGAAATCTTCTTCTTTTGTCAGCATAGCTCTTCTGCCGACTCTGTGTAGTCAACAAGTGTTGACGTATCAGCTTAATTTGTGTTGTAGTCTCTGCAACTAACTCGGGTCCGATCAATGCAGGCTCTCCAGCCTCTGTCCAACATACCGGTGACCTACACGGTTTACCATATAAAGCCTCGTAAGGAGCCATCTGAAGCTTGCCTAATAGCTGTTATTATAGGAGAATTCTACCAGTGGTATGTGGTCCTCCCATCCACCCTTGAAATCTAACATGCATGCTCTCAGCATGTCTTCCAAGGTTTGTATTGTTCTCTCGGACTGTCCATCAGTCTGTGGTTGGAAAGCGGTGCTAGTCAACAAATCTGTCCCCATGGCTGACTGCATGCTTTGCCATACTCTGCCGGTAAAGCGGCCATCTCTGCCCGATACTATCGTTCGGGGAATGCCATGTAGCCGAATGATTTCTTTAATATACCGCCGACCCAACGTCTCAGATGAATCCGTCATCTTGATAGGAATGAAATGTGCGGACTTGGTCAGTCGGTCTACCACGACCCATATGGCGTCATTGCCCTTTGAAGACCTCAGCAACCCCGTCACAAAGTCCATGGAAATGTGTTCCCATTTCCATTCTGGTACTGCTAAGGGTTTGAGTAACCCTGGTGGCTTTTGGTGTTCAGTCTTAACTTGCTGACAAGTTAGACAATGTGCCACGAATTCCGCCACATCCCTTTTTAGTCCATGCCACCAATAATGCCTCTTTAGATCATGTTACATTTTGGTGCTGTCCGGATGAATAGAGAGCTTGGACTGATGTACCTCAATCAGTAGTTCTTTCCTGCAACTCTTTGGCACATATGTTCTTCCCCGGAATAAAAGACTCTGTCCTAGTCATAATTCCCATTCCGGTACAATGGTGCCAGTAGACATCTTGGCCCATACGTCCTCCACTTCCGGATCTGCTCTTTGTTCTTGTTCAATCTTGGTGACCATGTTAGATTGTATGACCAGATTGTATATGGTCCCACGGTTGTTGTAATAGAGTTTAAATTCTCGGATGGTATTTAACATCTCCCATTCCGATCTGATCAAACATGCCACGGATGCATGTGGTATACGGCTGAGGGCATCCGCTACCTTGTTTGCCTTGCCTGGATGATATCTAAGCGCAAACTCATAATCCGCCAGATACTCCATCCATCTTCGCTGCCTGAGGTTGAGCTCCTTCTTATCAAAAAGATATTTTAAGCTCTTATGATCAGAAAATACCTCAAATTTCTCGCCGTAGAGGTAGTGTCTCCAACTCTTGAGGGCGAAAACCACTGCAGCTAATTCCAAATCATGTGTGGGGTAAAGACGTTCATGTATTTTTAACTGCCTTGAACCATACGCCACCACACAATTACTCTGACTGAGTGTACAACCCAGTCCCTCTCCCGAGGCATCGCAATATACCTCGTAACACTTGCCACTTACCGGCAAAACTAAAATAGGGGCAGTGGTAAGTCTTGTCTTCAGCTCTTCAAACCTTTGATTACATAGATCTGTCCACTCGTACTTGACTCCTTTCTGTGTGAGTCGAGTCAATGGAGATGCTATTTTTGCAAAATCCATGATAAATCTTCTATAATAACCAGCCAATCCCAAGAAGCTACGAATTTCAGTTACATTCTTGGGCGCTTTCCAATCTTTCACTGCTGCTACCTTAGCCGGATCCACGGCTATACCTCCCTCAGATATAACATGTCCCAAGAAATTTACTTGAGATAGCCAGAACTCACACTTATTGGCTTTGGCATACAGCTTATTCTGCCTCAAAGTATTCAAAACTATCCGCAAGTGCTCTGCATGTTCTTCCTGGCTCTTGGAATATATCAGAATAACGTTAATGAATACGATTACAAACTGGTCCAGATACGGACGGAAGATTCTGTTCATTAAATCCATGAACACCGCTGGCGCATTTGTGAGTCCAAATGGCATGACTACAAACTTGTATAGTCCATACCGCGTCCGGAAGGCTGTCTTCTCTATATCCTCCTCCCTAACCCGTATTTGATGATAACCAGACATCAAATCAATCTTTGAAAAATGGCTAGAACCCTTCAATTGATCGAATAATCATCAATCCTGGGTAGAGGGTACTTGTTTCGGACTATTAGCTGATTCAGCTTCCGATAATCAACACACATCCGTAGTGAACCATCCTTCTTCTTCACAAACAGCACTAGTGCACCCCATGATGATGTACTGTTCCGGATGCAACCCAGCCTAAGCAGTTCATCAATCTATTTCTTTAGCTCTGACATCTCTGCTGGTGCCATCCGATAGTGTGGTAACGACACTGGTGCTGTGCTAGGGTACAACTTGATTTCAAAGTTAATCTCCCTCATAGGTGGTAAACCAGGGAGTTCCTTTGGAAATACATCCTCAAATTCTTGTACAATTGCCGGAAGTTCAGTAACTGGAGCTTTATTTATGGTGATATTATTCAATACCACGTGGTTCAACCCTTCCCGTAATCCACTTTGTTTGTCTGCGCTATGTATTGCTTGCCCTCAAGTGACCAAAATGTCACTCTTCGGCGATAACAGTCGATGTTGGCATGAAACTTAGCCAACCAATCCATGCCGAATATTATATCATACTCAGACATGTCAAGCACCAGATAATTGAACTCAAATCTGAGTCCAGCTAATTCAGTGTTAACCGCCATACAAAGAAGTCCCAATGCCGAGTCTCCGATAGGGGACACAATTGTAAGTGTTGTGGCTAATCTTTGAGCTAATGTACCGGTAGCAGTAATAAATGATGCACCTATAAAGGAGTGTGATGCTCCAGAATCAAATAGTGCATATGCATAAGAACTGCTCACTACATCCATACCTTGTATCACCGCATGATCTTCTTCTTCTGGAGAAGTTAGAGTAAATAATCGTCCTGCTCCAGCAGGGTTGGGCGCCCGTCTAGCCCGATTATATGTCCTGCCTCCTCTGGAGTTAGCCGGTCTGACTGGTGGACGAGACAATCCTCTAGAGTATGCAAGTCTGTTGAGTTTGGGACAATCCCTCCGGGGATGACCCAGTTGATCACAGTGATAGCAGGTGTTCACTCCTCTAGAAGCTTGAGTGACTGCTACAGATTGGGAGCGCTGATTGGGACAAAAGCCCCCAGTTGATCCAACAGATGGCGAGGGTCTGCTGAAGTTCGATCTGAACTTCTTGTTGGGTTGATACGCACCCCTCCCACTCGGCGCTCGGCGATTGTCCACTCTTGCAAATTCCGCCAATTCTTGTTCCACAATGGTAGCCCTGCTAACCACTTTCGCCAGTGTGGCTGCTTTGAACACGGTTACCCTGGCCCTAATGTTTAGCCGTAACCCACGCTCGAACTTGCGAGCCCTCCGATATTCCGTGTCCACAACATAAAATGCATAAATTGACAGGCTGAGAAATTCTTGGTGATACTCAGCCACCGTCATCGAGCCTTGCACTAATGTCATAAAGGCCTGAATCTGATGTTCCCTCTCTTCCTCCAGGAAATAGTGTTCTAAGAATGTCGCTGAGTATTGCTCCCAGGTCATAGCAATTCTTTCTCCTTCTGGCACGAGTGCCTGCTGTTTCTCCACTACTTTCCACCATTTAGCAGCGTCATCTATCAGCTGTGACGTGGCCAATAAGATTTTGTGAGCATGACTCTTGATATTTAAAAGAGTCAGTATGTAAGAGATCTTTTCCAACCAGTTCTCAGCTCCAATAGGCCCTTCTCTGCCCTTGAAGTAAGGTGGGCGTTGTTGTTGAAATCTTTGACCATGTTATGGTCATTAGTTTCACTCGTGCTTCCACCTCCATTCATATGTTGTTGGAGGACAGAAGTGACTACTGCCTGTACCAAGCTCTGTAGTTCATGCGGTACATGTGGTATAGTCACGTTGCTGTTGTTGTTTCCTTCTTCCTCCCGTTGATATGAAGGATCACTATCGTCCTCGTCTTGCCGAGAATGTTGCGATTCTTCCTCATTGTGTGATCTTTCATGGTCTCCTCACTGCGTGATCTTTCATGCACTGATCTCTCCTCATCATGAACCGACCGTTCCTTGCCATGTACCGATTGCACCTTCTTATATACAACCTTCTCACGTTGAGGTATCACTTTCCCTTGCGGCGTGATTATTAACACTTCCTCCTTCTTTTTACCGTCTTGTCGCGTCCTTCTCTTTGATGCCCCTTCACCTACTCCAATTTGTAATACTTATTCTTTTCCTTTTTGATTATTTATGATCTTTTTCTGGGGCGCCATTTCTTCCTATTCATGGAAACATCAAAGACTTAGTTTCTATCATAACATACATTAATTGCCATAAATCCTCATTAAAATCATAAAATCGCATACTTAATATAAATTCATAATTCATCTTTGTAGAAAGGTGTGTAGGGTGAAACAAAACCCTATAAAAAAAAAATACACCCTTACAATATAACCCTTTTTTTTAATGTCCCTTCATACTACTTCCTAGCCTAGTCCTCCGTAGAAGATCCTGCATCATCCGTGAACCTAAAGCGGTTATCAGGACATGTCATCGCTGTGTGCCCCAACACTTCACACGTTGTACAGGGTATTAGCCCAGGTCCTCCATTATAAGGACAATTAATCTTAGCCTCTCCGTGCCCATGCAGTCCACAAAACGAGCAGACGATGCCTAGCGGGTGCGGACAATACATACAGTTGTGCCCGTCTTGGTTGCACAACTCACACGTATCGTAGGGATCTATCTCCCCAAGCGATTCCAATATTACAGGAACATCTGCCATAGGATCCTCCAGAAAAGGTGCTAGATCCTCTTCTTTTTCCTCAGGAGGTCCCATTATCCAAGGAATATCATCCATCAAATCCTCCGGAAAAGGTGCTAAGTCCACATCATCTTCCTCTGCAGGTTCCATCATCCCAGGAATGTCATCCATCAGATCCTCCGGAACAGGTGCTAAGTCCATATCATCTTCCTCAGGAGGTCCCTCCTGAAGGTCCACATTGACTTCCATGCTGATACTGTTAGAAGTCGATACCAAATCTACTGGACTGCTAGGTGTCCCTTTATCCCATAACTCTGTGTATTCCTCGTTGCTTGACATATCTGTGCCACAACATTTAAAACATATAAATCAACAACAACCGTTCCAATAAAGAACCAGTCTTGATTTTTGGGGATTTTTCATGGATAATCTCATGTGTTTTATTTGGGAAGACTGCCAAATCATCACTCTTAGTATTCTTTTGTTTCTGGGGAAATCTCTAAATTCCTGCTGTTTGTTTCTCAGTGTGGGGATTTCAGGGGAGTGCATCCTACTTTCTATGTTTGACATATCCAGTTATGATGACTGTACTTTACTTGCTATCTTTCATTGTCATTCTTAGATTGATTATTCGGTCTGAGTCACTCGAAGTAACTTAATCCGGCCCCCAGTCAGCGGACTCCGAAGAGTTCGGTCAGTTGGGATTCTTATCCGTCAGTGAGACATGAAACCGTCTTAATCTTACTTCGATGATTCAGCTTCCCGTTTCGCTCTGATACCAACTGTAACGCCCCGCCCTCTCCGAGAAATCAGAGTCTAATTTTTTCTTTTAATAATAAAACATCGAAAGAGAGCGGGCGGCGTCACGACGGGAGGTAAGTCCGGACTACGCAAGGTCCGACCCTTAACTGGCCACCCATGTGTACATGGACTAGACCACGATAAAAAAATCACACATGGAACTAAACAATAACTTGTGGAATAAACTAGACTAACTGCGGAAATAGAATGAATAGATAACAAGTAACAGTCACAACTAATATTTAACATAAAACAACCATCCATAGTTAATAACCTAATCAAACCCATAGCAAAGTATTAACTTATTACATGTCCATAATAAAGTATCAAATAACAGCAATTATAAATTCATTCAAGCATTTACGCTTGGCTCCCCTCCTTATCATCAACCTTCTCTTTCCCTTTTCTTGTACCTGCATTCTCCTCTGAGGATAGAATTAGGGCGTTAGATCAACGCGCCCAGTAGGTTCCCGAATCAGGGCTACCACACGGTTAGCTTGTAAAACGTGCATATATCAAATATATGATTATCAAAAGCAGGTAAAACAATGCTATGAAATATGCACATGTAATGAGTCACTCCCAACATGCATAATCATAGCCATCACTTGACATGACTCGCACCGTCAAGGTAAATCACGATAACATTTCTCCTGGAGGGACCTGCATCGCCTAAGGAGACCAATGTATTTCTCAGCATCATAACATTTCTTTTGGCGGGACCTGCATCGCCTAAGGAGACCAATGTCTTATCATTATCATAATTCTACTCCTGGCAGGACCTGCATCGCGTAAGGAGGTTCAGAGTTACATCACAGCGTATCACCGGAGAGTGGGCTCCGGGTTCCACAGTCTTCATCCCATGCCATGCATGAGATGTCAATGCATTGTATGTCATTTGTAAACACATGATTTATCATTCGAAACCATATTTTAAACAAAAATCAATTACAACATATCTCATAAAAACGTAATAAAACCAAATCATAGTTGTGGTTACAAGTAGGTAAGAAACCTAGTGAAGACTCTCTTCAGTATTTGATCTTTCTTAATCGTCAGTCGTTCACGACTCGTATGCCGTATACGCAAACCAAACATTTATCATGTAATTCCAACTTGTCAATGTCCCAAAAAATGTACTATGTGGGGTTCGGCCATGCCCATGGCCGAACCTCACCTATTTATCCTTTTGATCTCTTATTCGTTTAATCCCTATTAAACATCAAATTGTACAAAAATACCTTGGTATGGTTCGGCCATATAGCATGGCCGAACCATACCCTTTGAATTGGGTCCATACAACCATACCTATGATCATTCCACCTTTGATCATTTCACCCATATTTACCATTATACCATTGGTTCCAATACTCAATTATATCCCATTTTAACCTTTAAAACTACCGATCAATTCCATGATCTTTATATCGAAACCTTTTAATTCAATAAGAACATTCCACATAAAATAATCCATATGAAGTGGTCCATGGGGTTCGGCCCTATACATGGCCGAATCCAATGACTCTTTTGGTCCAATAACTTTAACCTAGGTATTTAACTTAGGCTACACCCTTTTTCCAAGGTTATTACATGGTTCAGCCATCCATAGGCTGAGCCAAATCAGTAACCATAAACCCAATTAAAACCCATACAAACAGCCCATAAGGCAGCACATGGGGTTCGGCCATGCACAAGGCCGAACCCAATGGTTCTCTTGATTTAATTGGTCCATCATCTACCCATGATTTTAATCAGTAATTTAACCCTAACATTGACATTGTTCAGCCATATATTGGCCAACCAATAACAGCAAATTAATCTTCATCAAATCACATAAAACACCATAATCTTATATGGTTTTTAACTCACCAAAATCATCAAATACTTTCATGGGGTTCGGCCATCCAAGGTGGCCGAACCCTATGTCCATGTCTTGGTCCTTATGAACATGTTTTAGGTCTCATTTAAACATGTAAAAATCAGTATAACATTACCAGGTTTTTACCTCTCAAAACCCTCCAAATCAGTCCATTACTTTGCATGGTTTTCACTTTATGAAAACACAAACCAAAAGACCATAACACTTCATGGGGGTTCAGCCATCCAAGATGGCCGAGCCTAATGGTCAATTTATCAATTTATATCCATGGTACCTTCAGTCCTTCATGACCTTCAAGTCCATGTTTTAACCTTTTTAAAACATGCACTTTAAGTCTAATAAAACATCTAAAAACAGTCCCATACTTGTATGGTTTTAAATTCCAAAAACCATCCAAATCAACCAATTATTTTCCATGGGGTTTGGCCAACCCAAGTGGCCGAACTCCATGTTCTAAATTTCCATCCTTTAGACCTTATAAACACACTTTACAACCTTACTTAATTCGGCCACAAAATGACCCAATCATGTGTATAAATCAGCATGGCTTGACATGGTTTTTGACCTTTAAGAACATCAAATCCAATCCACATTTTTCATGGGGTTCGGCCAACCAAGATGGCCGAACCCAATGGTATATTTTCTTATCCTTTTAAGCCATCTAATCCAAGGTTAAAACCTTGATGCATTCGGCCATAACCATGGCCCATTACATGCTCCATTTGTTCCATTTTATTAAACCAAAATAACAACTAAACACTTACCAAACTTCCTTGCCTTTTAATCTTTACTTCCAATCCTTCTTTGCCTTCCTTCCTTTGTTGTTTTACGCTTGACCAGTTGTGCGAACACCTCTGCTGTTTCAGCCAAGAAACGAATTTGGAGAGAGGGAGAGAGAGATGGGAATTCTTTGGATTTTCAATATGAAAATCGGCCAATAATGGTGGTCTTTCCCTTTTGTAATTTCAGCCCCATCTTCCATTCATTTTCCCTCATTTAATTTTGCCAAAAATGATGGGATATTGGGTGTCATTCAAGACACCCCTTCACCCAAACGTTGCAACCTTTCATTCACAACACATGCATCTCATGAGATGCATGTTGCCGCCCAACCTTGGTGTCCCTTGGCTTTACCAAGGCACCTCTTCATTCCAACGGCTGAGATTTGTTTTCCCAAGTGTTGTGTGAGATTAAGACACCTTTCCATATCCTCTTGACTCACTTGATTCATGGTATTTTTATTCTAACTCAACTCATCCAACTCATCACATTTAATGCACCAAGTTTGAGTCAACTCTTTTCTTAAATCAAACTCACTCCAAATCAATCCAACTCAAGCTGAACTAACTCAAACTTGAGCTCATCTGAGGGCCCACACGGTCATCCGTGGCCAACCTAATCAACCCGACCCATTGGGTCCCCAATCAGCCCTTTGACCCGTTTTGACAACATGACCCATTAATGGGCTGATTTTGCCACTTTTAAATGGTTTTCACTTGTGCATCAGGCCTACCCATTTTTGGTCTACTTGATTTCCAATCATTTTAGACTATCCCCAGTAAATTTGGGCTTAAACAATGGTCAAATCATCCATTATGACCCATTGGGTCCAATTGGGCCCTTTGACCTATTTAGCCATTTTCGACCCAATTGATGTACATTACCCATCCAATCAAACTTGGATTTATAATGTACTCGTATGATCTTAATTTGAGCAATGGGCCCCACCATTTCCTTATTTGACATCTCAAAATAATTAATTTAAAAAACCAGGGGCATTTTCGTAATTATCCACTTCATTGAGAAATTGAGTCAACTCATTCTTAATTCCAAACCAACTCAATTCAGTTCCACTCAACCTGATTTAACTCACCATTGAGCTCATTTGAGGGCCCACACGGTCAGCCGTGGTCAATCTTGGTCAACCCGACCCATTTGGTCCCCATTTAGCTCCTTGACCCGTTTTGACAACATGACCCATTTATGGGCTGATTTGACCAATTGTATGTGGTTTTATCATGTACATCAAACCTACCCATTTATGCTCCACTTAATTTCCAATAATTCAGCTTAACCCCATTAAATTTGGGCTCACCCAATGGTCTAATAAGTCCATTATGACCCATTGGGTCCAATTGGGTACTTTGACCCAAATTGATGTTCATTACCCATTCATGATAATTTGACCCTCATAATATATTCATAGGGTCATAATTTGAATAATGGGCCCCACCATTTCCTTATTTAACATCATAATTAATAAATTTACCAATCCAGGGGCATTTTCATAATTATCCATTTCACTGAGAAATTGGGGTGTTACAATATAACCCTCTTTTTAAAATTTTCGTCCCGAAAATCAAGCGAAGTAGGGTTCCCAAAGTAAATTACATAAAGAATTCGGGGTGAGCTATTCTCATCTCCGATTCAAGTTCCCATGTGGCCTCTTCAACACCATGTCGGTCCCATACCACTTTTACGAACTGAATCGCTCTATTTCGTAACACCCTTTGCTCAGTCTATAGTATCCTAACTGGTTTCTCGACGTATGTCACGTCGTTTTGTACTTCTATGTCTTGCACATTCAATACATGGGACTGATCGGGATTATACTTTCTCAGCATTGACACGTGAAACACATCGTGTAGAGCTGCCAATTGTGTAGGAAGTGCTATCTGATAAGCCACATCCCCCACTCTTCTCATGATGGGACACGGTCCCACAAATCTTGGTGACAGTTTCCCCTTTTTCCCAAACCTCATATGTCCTTTCCATGGCGAGACCTTTAAGAATACCATGTCCCCCACTTCAAATTCCAAAAACCTTCTTCTTTTGTCAGCATAGCTCTTTTGCCAACTCTGTGCAGTCAATAAGTGCTGACGTATCAACTGAATTTGTGTTGTAGTCTCCGCGACTAGCTCAGGTCCAATCAATGCAGGCTCACCAGCCTCTGTCCAGGACACTGGTGATCAACAAGGCCTACCATATAAAGCCTCGAATGGAGCCATCTGAAGGCTTGCCTGATAACTATTGTTATAAGAGAACTCTACTAGTGGCAGGTGGTCCTCCCATCCACCCTTGAAATCTAACATGCACGCTCTCAGCATGTCTTCCAAGGTCTGTATCGTCATTTCTAATTGTCCATCAGTCTGTGGATGGAAAGCGGTGCTAGTCAGTAGATCTGTCCCCATAGCTGACTGCATGCTTTGCCACACTCTACTGGTAAACCGGCCATTTCTGTCAGATACTATAGTTCGAGGAATGCCATGTAGCCGAATAATTTCCCTGATGTACCGCCGACCCAACGTCTCAGATGAATCCGTCATCTTAAGAGGAATGAAATGCGCAGATTTGGTCAGTAGGTCTACCACGACCCAAATGGCATCATTGCCCTTTGAAGATCTCGGTAACCCCGTCACAAAGTCCATGGAAATGTGCTCCCATTTCCATTCTGGCACTGATAAGGGTTTGAGTAACCCTGGCGGCTTTTGATGTTCAGTCTTAACTTGCTGACAAGTTAAACAATGTGCCACGAATTCCACCACATCCCTTTTTAGTCCATGCCACCAATAATGCCTTTTCAGATCGTGATACATTTTGGTGCTACCCAGATGAATGGAGAGCTTGGATTGATGTGCCTCAATCAATAGGTCTTTCCTATAGCTCTTTGGCACATATACTCTTCCCTGGAATAATAGGCCCTATCTCGGTCGTAATTTCCATTCCGGTAAGACTACACCAGTGGACATCTTGGCCCATATCTTTTCTACCTCCGGGTCTGCTCTTTGTTCTTGTTCAATCTTGGTGACTATGTTGGACCGTATGATTAAATTATACATACTCCCACAGTTGTTGATATAAAGATTTAACTCTTGAACGGTGTGCAGCATCTCCCATTCTGTTCCGATCAAGCATGCTATCGAGGCATGTGATAGACAGCTGAGGGCATCCGCCACCTTGTTCGCCTTGCCTGGATGGTATCGAAGCGTAAACGCCAGATACTTTATCCATCTACGCTGCCTCAGGTTGAGCTCCTTCTGATCAAATAAATATTTTAAACTCTTATGATCATAAAATACCTCAAATTTCTCGCCGTAAAGGTAGTGTCTCCAACTTTTGAGAGCGAAGACCACTGCAGCTAGCCCCAAATCATGTGTGGGATAAAGACGTTCGTGTATTTTTAACTGTCTTGACCAATATGCCACCAGACGTTGACCTTGCATGAGTGCTAGTCCCTCTCCTGAAGCATCGCATTGTACTTCATATCATTTGCCCCTTTCCGGCAAAATTAAAATAGGAGCTCTTGTAAGTCTCTCTTTCAGTGTTTCAAATCTCCGGTTGCACTGATCTGACCACTCATACTTGACTCCTTTCTGAGTGAGTCTAGTCAATGGAGCCGCTATTTTGGAAAAATCCATAATAAACTTCCGATAATAACCCTCCAATCCTAAGAAACTGCGGATTTCGGTTACATTCTTTGGCGCTTTCCAGTCTTTCACTGCCGCCACCTTAGCCGGATCCACGGCTATTCCTTCCTCGGATATAACATGTCCCAAGAAATTTACTTGAGATAGCCAGAACTCACACTTACTGGCCTTGGCATATAGCTTATTCTGCCTGAAAGTATTCAAGACTATCCGTAAGTGTTCTGCATGTTCCTCCTGACTCTTGGAATAGATCAGGATATCGTCAATGAATACTATTACAAACTGATCCAAATATGGATGGAAGATCCTGTTCATTAAGTCCATAAACACAGCCGGCGCATTTGTGAGTCCAAATGGCATGACTACAAATTTGTATAGTCCATACCGCGTCCTGAAGGCTGTCTTTTCTATATCTTCCTCCCTAACTCGGATTTGATGGTAACCAGACATCAAATCAATCTTTGAAAAATGGCTGGAACCCCTCAATTGATCGAATAAATCATCGATCCTGGGTAGAGGGTACTTGTTCCAAACTGTTAGCTGATTCAGCTTCCGATAATCAACACACATCCGTAGTGAACCGTCCTTCTTCTTTACGAACAATACTGGAGCTCCCCACGACGATGTGCTGTGTCGGATGCATCTCAACCTAAGCAGTTCATCGATCTGCTTCTTTAGCTCCGACATCTCTGCTGGTGCCATCCGATAGTGTGGTAGAGATACTGGTGAAGTACCAGGATACAACTTGATTTCAAAGTTGATCTCCCTGATAGGCGGTAAACCAGGGAGTTCCTTTGGAAACACGTCCACAAATTCTTTTACAATTGCCGGAAGTTAAGTAATTGGTGTTTTGTTTATAATGATATTATTCAACACCACGTGGTTCAACCCCTCTTGTAGTCTGCTCTGTTTGTCTGCACGAACCACGTATTGTTTCCCTTCGGGTGACCAAAATGTCACTCTTCGACGATAACAGTCAACGTTGTCCTGGAACTTAGCCAACCAATCCATGCCGAATAATATATCATATTCAGACATGTCAAGTACCAGATAATTGAACTCAAATCTGAGTCCAGCTAGTTCAGTGTTAACTGCCATGCATATCAGTCCCAATGTCGAGTCTCCGACAGGGGACACAATTGTAAGTGTTGTGGCTAATCTTTGAACTAAAGTACCGGTAGCAGTTATAAATGATGCAGCTATGAAGGAGTGTGAAGCTCCAGAATCAAGTAGTGCATATGCATAAGAACTACTCACTACCGCCATACCTTGTATCACCAAATGATCCTCATCTTTTGGAGAAGTCAAAGTAAACAATCGTCCAACTCCAGTAGGGTTGGGCTCCCGTCTCGCCCGATTATGTGCCCTGCCTCCTCTGGAGTTAACCGGTCTGACCGGTGGACGAGACCATCCTCTGGAGTGTGAAAGCCTGTTGAGTTTTGGACAATCCCTCCGAAGATGTCCCGGTTGATCACAGTGGTAGCAAGTGTTCACTCCTCTAGAAGCCTGAGTAACTGCTACAGATTGGGAGGGTTGATTGGGACGAAAGCCCCTAGTACATCCAACAGATGGCGAGGGTCTGCTGAAGTTCGGTCGGAACTTCTTGTTGGGTTGATAAGTACCCCTCCCACTCGGCGCTCGGCGGTTGTCCACTCGTACAAACTCTGCCAGTTCCTGCTCCACAATGGTAGCTTTGCTGATCACTTCCACCAGCGTAGCCGCTTTGAACATCGTCACTCTGGCCCTAATGCTTGGCCACAACCCACGCTCGAACTTGCGAGCCTTCCGATACTCCGTGTCCACAACGTAGAACGCATAACATGATAAGCTTAGGAACTCCCGATGATACTCAGCTACTGTCATGGATCCCTACACCAATGACAGAAATGCTTGAGTCTGACGTTCCCTCTCCTCGTCTGGGAAATAGTGTTCTAGGAACGTCGCTGAGAATTGCTCCCAGGTCATTTCAGTTCTCTCCCTTTCTGGCACAAGTGCCTGCTGCTTTTCCACTACTTCCCACCACTTACCAGCGTCATCTATCAGTTGTGACGTGGCCAGTAGGATCTTGTGGGCATGACTCTTGATGTTCAGCAGAGTCAATATTTGGGAGATTTTCTTCAGCCAGTTCTCGACTCCAACAGGCCCCTCTCTCCCCTTGAAATAAGGTGGCCGCTGTTGTTGGAAGTCTCTGACCATATTCCGGTCACTGGCCTCACTAGCGTTTCCACCTCCATTTAGATGTTGTTGGAGGACGGAAGTAACTACAGCTTGTACCAAGCTTTGTAGTTCGGGCGGCACATATGGTATTGGTGTTTGTACGTCGCTGTTGCTGTTCCCCTCTTCCTCCTTATCATGGAGCGATTTCTCAGACCCATGCTGAGGTTCTTCCTCACCTTTGTCACGTTCCACTTTCTCCTTTATAATTTGAGATAACTCCTCTTCATGTGGAATGAAGGATATCTCTTTTTCCTTTCCTTGATCGTCTTGTCGGGTCTTCCTTTTTGAAGCCCCTTCGCCTAATCCAATTTGCAATACTTTCTCCTTTCCCTTCTGATTCTTTGGGATCTTTTTCTGTGGTACCATCTTTCCCTAATTCATGAAAACATTATTGGCTTAGTTTTCTTCACAACATACATTTAATACTAGCAATCCTCATAGAATCATAAAATGGCAAACTTTATATATTTTCATAATTCATTTTTGTACAAGGGTTGATAGGGTAAAACAAACCCTTAGAATAACAAAATGTACCCTTACAAAATATTTCCCTTTCCCTATCTTTCTTTTCTCCCTCTTAACCTAATCTTCAATGGAAGATCCTGCATCATCAGCGAACCTGAAGCGATTATCAGGACATGTCATCGACATGTGACCCAATACTCCACATGTCACGCAGGGTATTACCCCTGGTCCTCCAATATAAGGACAATTAATCCTAGCCTCTCTGTGCCCATGCAGTCCACAAACCGGGCAGACAATGCCTAGGGGGTGAGGACAATACCTACAGTTGTGCCCGTCTTGGTTGCACAACTCACACGTATAGTCGGGATCTATCTCCCCACCCTATTCCATTATTATAGGAACATCTTCCATAGGATCCTCCGGTAAAGGTGCTAGATCCTCTTCATCTTCCTCGGGAGGTTCCATTATCCAAGGAATGTCTTCCATAAGATCCTCCGGAACAAGTGCTAGGTCCACGTCATCTTCCTCGGGAGGACCCTCCTGAAGGTCCATGTTGACTTCCATGCTGGTATTGTTAGAAGCCGACACCAAATCTATTGGACAACTAGGTGTCCCTTTATCCCATAACTCTGTATATTCCACATTGCTTGACATATCTGTGCCACAACATATAAAACATATAAATCAACAACAATCGTTCCAATAAAGAACCAATCTTGGTTTTG
This sequence comes from Chimonanthus salicifolius, assembly GCA_013350335.1. Lineage (NCBI taxonomy): Eukaryota > Viridiplantae > Streptophyta > Magnoliopsida > Laurales > Calycanthaceae > Chimonanthus > Chimonanthus salicifolius. The sequence goes on along the minus strand of CM023537.1, from coordinate 38,240,772 downwards.
GGGGATTTTTCATGTATAATCTCATGTGCTTTGTTTGGGGAAATTGCCAAATCTTCACACTTTGTTTTCTTTTGTTCCTAGGGAAATCTCTAAATTCCTGTTGTTTGTTTCTCAGTGTGGGGATATCAGGGGAGTGCATCCTACTTTGCTATGTTTGATATGTCTAATTATGATAACTGTACTTTACTTGCTATCTTTCATTGTCGTTCTCAGATTGATTGTTCAGTCTGAGTCACTCGAAGTAAATTAATCCGGCCCCAAGTCAGCGGACTCCGAAGAGTCGGTCAGTTGGGATTCTTATCTGTCAGTGAGACATGAAACCGTCTTAATCTTACTTCGATGATTCAACTTCCCGTTTCACTCTGATACCAACTGTAACGCCCCGCCCTCTCCGAGAAATCAGAGTCTAAATTTTTTTAAAAAAATAATACATTAACTCCGGAGGAGAGTGGGCAGCGTCACGACGCGAGCTAAGTTCGGACTTCCCAAGTCCGACCCTTAACAGGCCACCCATGTGCATGGACTAAACCCACGATAACAAAACACACATGGAACTAAACAAGTCATGCGGAATAAACTAGACTAACTGTGGACATAGACTGAATAGATAGCAAGTACAAGTCTCAAATATTAAAATAACTTATCCAACCATTACATTGTCTATATCATAAACAAACCATAGCCAAAGTATCAACTTATTACACGTCCATTAAATGTAACTCATAAAACAATAATAAAGACATCCCAATCGTAAATCAAGCGCTCAAGCTTGGCTTCCCTCCAGCTCCGCGACCTTCTCTTTCCCTTTTCCATTTCCTGCATTATTCTCTATGGATAGAATTAGGGCGTTAGATCAACGCACCCAGTAGGATTTCCGATTAGGGCTACCACATGGTTAGTATATAAAAACATGCATATATCATAATATATATGGTCATCAACACAGGTAAATCAATGCTATGTAAATATGCACATGAAATGAGTCCCTCCCATCATGCATATTCATAGCCATCACTTGACGAGACACTCACCGTCAAGGTAAATCACAATAACATTTCTCCTGGCGGGACCTGCATCGCCTAAGGAGACCAATGTATTTCTCATCTTCATAACATTTCTCCTGGAGGGACCTGCATCGCCTAAGGAGACCAATGTATTATCGTCATCATGATACTACTCCTAGCGGGACCTGCATCGCCTAAGGAGACTTTCCACAAATCATCATCCCATGACCATGCATGAGATGCCAATGCATTGTATGCCATTTGTAAATACATAACTCATCATTCAAAAACACAATTGAAACATAAATCAAATACAACATTTCTTATAAAACATAATAAAACCAAATCATAATTGTGGTTACAAGTAGGTAGGAAACCTACTGACGATTCACTTCAGTGTTCGATCTTTCTTAATCGTCACCCGTTCACGACTCGTACGCCGTTCACGCAAGTCTCGATACCTTATTTACATAACAGCAAATCAAACATTCATCCATGTAATCCCAACTTTTGTCTAAGTCCCAAAAATGCATTATGTGAGGTTCGGCCATACCCCATGGCCGAACCTCACCTATTTACAATTTTGCCACTATACACCCTTTACTTAATTTTCCTTTAAAAACCAAAGTACATCACCAAACCACCTTAGTATTAAGTCCATGATCTTTAAATTTGAAAGCCATTTGATCCAACAAAAACAGTCCATACAACATGGTCCATGGGGTTCGGCCATACACATGGCCGAACCCCATGGTTCCCTTGGTTCAATAATTTTAACCTATTTACTTAGCTTAGGCTCCACTCTTTTACCAAGATAAATACATGGTTCAGCCATCCAATAGCTGACCCAATACAATAACCTTTTCTCCATTTTTAATCACATAAACCCCCATAGAATGACCCACGGTGTTCGGCCATTCACATGGCCGAACCTTATGGTTCTTTTGATGCAATTTTTCCAACACTTCCACATTATTTATCTACTGCATCTTAGCCATAAAAACAGCAAGGTTTAACCATCCATTGCCGACCCCATAACAATTACTTAATTCCATTTTTCAATCCTTTAAAAAATCTTCACACATGGTATGGTTTTTATCCCCAAAAACCATACTATTTATCAATAACTTTCATGGGGTTCGGCCATCCAAAGTGGCCGAACCCTATGCTCTAAATTTCCATCCTTTTAAACCTCCTCATCATACTTTACATCATTAATTAATTCGGCCACAACATGACCTAATTAACACATGTAAAAATCACCATGGTTTGACATGGTTTTTGACCGTTAAGAACATCAAACGAATCCACTCTTTTCATGGGGTTTGGCCAACCAAGATGGCCGAACCCAATGACATATTTTTTATCCTTTTTAAGCAATCTTATCCAACGTTAAATTCCCTGATGTAATCGGCCATTCCATGGCCCAAAGTATGACACTTAAGACCAGATTTAACCTTCCAAAAACCATCAAAATACCAACATAAATTTCATGGGGTTCGGCCACCTTGATCCATTTCATCATTTTATACCCAAGGCTTAGACCCATGGTGCATTCGGCCATTCATGACATCCAAGTCCATGTTTTAAACCTTTTCAAAACATGTATCATAAGTCTAATTAAACATCTAAAACTGTAACGGCCCGGAATTTGTAAATTAATATAAAGGTGGATATTATTTATTTTAATGATGGAAATTGGGAAAATTGATGGAATAAATGGTAAATGGACCAAAATTTGGACAAGGGCCCAAGTAGGGCCCAATAGACTATGGATTGGATTTAAATTCATTAAGGGGTCAATAATGGTCAATTGGGCCAAGGATGGTCAAATTGGGTCCAATACCCATTTGGAAACCAATGGGTCAAGATAATGTAAGCTCTAAGATAAATGGGTAAGGATAAATGTAATTGGGCCATGGGCCCAATGGTGATACAACTAGTTGGAATGGGCTTAATGAAATTTAAATCACCTAAGTTAGTGATGAATTGACCAAGGTGACATGGTACAATGGGACCCACCTCCACCTCACCAAGTGAGGTGGCGTGTGGACAAAGAATTGGTGGGGCCAGCCACCATGGTTGACTTGGTCAACCATGGGTGGATTTCATAGAGGGAATTTAATGGAATTAAATTAGGTGAAAATTAATTAACTTAACCTAATGATCAAATTAATTAGATTAACTAAACTAATCTAATCATGGTCGAAGGGGTCAAAAGAGGGGAGACCAAAACAATTCTATCTTCAAACACCAAAAACGTTGGGACTTGATGGTGGTTGGGTCATAAAGTATAAAGCATGATAAAGATCTTGTGTGGTTGGTGGGAAATAAATGGTAAAGTGTAGCTTAAGATAAGCCTCATTTTTTTTCCCCATCTCTTATCCTCTCCTCATTTTACTCTCCCCATTTTTCACTCTACCATTGCCGTCCTACATCCAAGGAAAAGAGAAGAAGAAAACCAAGGAGAAAAGAAAAAGAGAAGAAGAGAAGAAAGGGCTAAGCTTGGGCCCTCCACCTCAAGGCCAAGGAAGCTAGACATCTCGTTATCCTCTTCTCCCTTCTCTCTCAAATCAAACCCTACCATGGCCAAACCCAAGCTTGGGGGTTTTCACCATTGATCAAGCATTTTAGCCAACCAACAAAGGAGAAGGAGAAGAAAGAAGGTTAAGGAAGCCGACGGGAGTAACGAAAGTCGGAGGAGGCGTCAGATCGTAAGTATTTTTCTAAACAAGAGATTAAATTTTTTTTAGGTTTTAAGAGGATATGAAATCCATTTTTTTTTTTGGATTTAGAGGTGGCCAAAACATCATGGCCTTGGATCTCAAATCCATTTCATGGAAGGATGAATAAATGGACAAAATGGAAAGAAAAATTAGGTTAAGGAAAATAAATGGATAAAGGACATTAAGTATTTCAATTATTTAAGTAATGGAGATATGTAAATTATTTTTGGAAATGATGATTGGTAAAGAAATTAAAGGCCATAGGGTTCGGCCATGTAGTATGGCCGAACCTCATGGTAAGATATATGTGATTTTTGGGATTTTATAGGAATGGAAGCATGGAGAATGATTTAGGGTTTTTAAATTGGTAAATGATTAAATGTAATTTTGAAAGGATTTTAAATGAGGAAAAAATCATGGGAGATGTTGGTGATTTTAATGATCTCAAAAAGAATGGTAGATGGGGATGAACCCTATGGTGATGAATGTGGAATGATGATGGATGTAAAAGAATGGAAAAATAAATGGGGAATGTTGGTGGTGTTGATGGACCAATGTAAACCTAATGTTGATAGTTGTAATGGGAAGGTGGCTAAGTTAATGGACTTAGGTGTGATTAAAGAATGATGAATTAAATGTATGGTTTAGGTTCTCTCAATGGAGGGACTTGTGATGAATCTAAAGTGTGACCAAGGACCAAGGAAAAAAATGGGGATTTGGTTAAGTTGAAAGGGCTGATTTTTAATGAACCCATGACCGCTTGTTATGAGCCACTTAATGGTCTAAGTATGGGGTTATATATTTATGTTTTAAATAAATGGAGGTTAGGTTAATTAAATGGTTAATTGCTAATGTTCTTATGTCATGGTTAATGAGACATCAATGGACCCATTTTTGTGAACTAATGGATAGGCTAAGATTAAAGTCTATGGATATGCTTTAGCTAATGGGGATTAGGTTAAGATATGATTGTATCTCATGATTGGTAAGTGTATGGATCAATTATGAATAAAGGGAATGAGTGGATAATGGACTCATTGTGGTTTAAATGCATGATGTAAACCCCATGGAAAGATTTGATGAATTGGGTATTATGAACCCATGATCCATTAACCATTTAAAGGGTTAAGTATGGGGTTTTGTATGGGTTTAAAGGAATAAGGATTAGGTTAATAAAAGGACTAATTTTATGATCACATGATATGGTTGTTGGGTCATTAACGGACCTAAGTTATGGATCATTAATGGGTCTAAGTTATGGATCCATTATAGACCATAATGTATATGGAAGAGGGAATGAATTATCCATGGAAGGGTAATGGCAAAACCGTAAATATTGGCAAAAAATGAAGAAACCCATGGGAGATGATCATGGACCTAGGGGATCTAAGTAATAACCTTATGTATGACTAATAAAGCCTAGGGCGGCTGGTTTTTAAACTCACGAGATTAAAATATTTAATGGATTAAACGGGACCCACAAGACTGCATAGTGAGGTTCGGCCATGATATATGACCGAACCCCACTAAGACATATGTTAGGGACATGGATATGATTTAAAATATGGGCTGATCATCCATATGTAATAAGGTATCAGAAGTCACAAGCGGTGTGCGTTTCGGTGACCGGATTATCGGACGGAAACGGAAAAGGAAGCTAGTCGGTATTCAGTAGGATTCCTACCTTTTTGTAAGCCATGGATTGAGTGATGGTTTCTTTGAATTAGTTTGGAAATTATATGGTTTGTTTTACGATGGGTTTTGGATTTAGTATCATGTGATGTTTTCCTCTAATTTATTTTGGTAATCATGTGGTTGTTTTTAAGATGGGTTTTGGATTTTGGTATTATGTGATGGGTTTCCTTTGATTTATTTTGATAATCATGGCATTGTTTTTAAGATGGGTTTTATGACTATGAGTTACATATATTACATGGCATATGGCATCTACATCTCATGCATGGCATGGGAGGGATATGACAGGGAAGGATGAAATGAAACCGGAGTCCATGCTCCGTCGGGGTGACCGATAAACAAGCATGGGGATATTTCATATATGTATTATTATACCTTGATGAGGCTTAGCCATCAAGGGGGACCTTTGTAATTATGATACATTGATGATGGTTTTCCATCAAGGGGGATGTTGTATTTATTGTTATACCTTGATGATGGTTCTTCCATCAAGGGGGATGCCTAGTGTGGATCGCATCTTGATGAGGCTTTTCCATCAAGAGGGTCATGGCACGATGATGGTATGGATTTTATTTAGAACACTATGTATGGTTGAAAAAGGGACATTGTACAATGATGATGAGATTGATGGGTGGGATTCATGACATAGAACACCCATGGCATGAGATTGCCCAAAGTGCATGGTTTTATGATAATATTATCTATATGCTTTGTTATCACTAATCCATGTGTTAGCCCTACTTGGCGTCCTACTGGGCGCGTTGTCTAACGCCCTACTTCTACCCTAGCTGATGACACAGGAGATGCTGGAAGCGAAGGACGAGACATTATGATTTTGAGGATGTTTGGTGATTGAATGAATGTAACTTCCCTGCTATCTAAGAATTTGTAGGTTAGACTCTATTATAATTTTCTGCACTTGGTTTAAATGTTCTCCGATGCTTACTTCAATGTGTGAACCATTCTCCTTGGACTTCGTTCCACGCACACGTAGGGTTGGCCAGTTAAGGGCCAGGCTTTAGAAGCTCAGACTTAACTCGCGTCGTGACGTCCGCGCCCTTTGTCACTCTTCTTCAAAAAATAAATAAATATAGACTCTGATTTCAGTGAAAAAGGGCGGGCGTTACAAAAACAGTCCCTTATTTGCATGATTTTATCTTACAAAAACCATCCTCATGATCATAACATTTCATGGGGTTTGGCCAGCCAAGGTGGCCGAACCCTATGATCCATGTTTTCCTATCTTTTAAGCATCAATTTATATACTTCTTACCCTTGGTAGATTCGGCCAACCCATGGCCAAATCATGTTCCATTAATCCCATTTTATTAAACAAAAACCAATGGAAATACTTACCAAATTTTCCAAGCTTTTCCTCTTGCCTTTGCTCTTTACTTCCTATCTTTCTTGGCCTCCCTTCCTTTGCTGGTTTATGCTTGATCAATTGGTGAAAACACCACTGCTGGTTCAGCCAAGAGAAAGAGTTTGGAGAGAGGGAGAGAGATGAGGATTCCTAGGATTTTCTTTGTGTGAAAATCGGCCAAATGGGGTGGTCTTCCTCTTTTGTAAATCAGCCACTATGACCTCTCAATTTCCCTCATAAATTCTTGATTAAACCAAAGGGTCACTTGGCAAAACCACGACACCCATTGGTACCAGCCAATGCAACCTTTGGCAACCCCATGTAATCTTATCCAATTCCCATCCATTTACATTTAAAACTTGGCATGGAAACTACCATTACAAGTCCCCAACGTGTGGGACTTGTTTTGGTTTGTTTGAGACCAAAACACCTCCTCATATTCCCTTCAACTCACTGATTTTACAGCCCCTTTGATTTCCATTTTGACTCAACTAATTCAATGGCTTAACTCACCACATTAAATACCATACATTTATTACACTTGAGTCAACTCATTCTTAATTCCAAACCAACTCAATTCAGTTCCACTCAACCTGATTTAACTCACCATTGCGCTCATTTGAGGGCCCACACGGTCAGTCGTGGTCGATCTTGGTCAACCCGACCCATTGGGTCCCCATTTAGCTCCTTGACCCGTTTTGACAACATGACCCATTTATGGGCTGATTTGAGCAATTGTATTTGGTTTTCTCATGTACATCAAGCCTACCCATTTATGCTTCACTTAATTTCCAATCAATTTAGCTTAACCCCATTAAATTTGGGCTCACCCAATGGTCTAATAAGTCCATTATGACCCATTGGGTCCAATTGGGTACTTTGACCCAATTAACCATATTGACCCAAATTGATTACCCATTCATGATAATTTGACCCTCATAATATATTCATAGGGTCATAATTTGAACAATGGGACCCACCATTTCCTTATTTAACATCATAATTAATAAATTTACCAATCCAGGGGCATTTTTATAATTATCCATTTCATTGAGAAATTGGGGTGTTACACAGCGGACTCTGAAGAGTCGGTCAGTTGGGATTCTTATCCGTCAGTGAGACGTGAAATCGTCTTAATCTTACTTCGAAAGATTCATTTATCCGATTTCGCTCTGGTACCAATTGTAACGCCCGCCCCTTTTCACTAAGCTACTTAGCCGAAAATCAGAGTCTTTTTTTTTTTTAAAAATAAAGAGTGACAAAGAGCGCGGGACATCACGACGAGAGTTAAGTTCGAGCTTCCACAGCCCGGTCCTTAACTGGTTAAACCTACGTGTGCGTGGAACTAAGTCCACGAAGAACGGTTCACACGTAGAAAGTAAGCTCGCGGAATATTTACCCAAATGCGGAATTATAATAGAGTCTATCCTACCAATTTTAGATAGCAAGGAAGTTATGTCACATAAATTACTAAAATACCTCAAAATTATAATGTCTAAGATAATGTCAAAACCATAGCAAGAAATCTAAATTATTACAATCCAACGAGCTAAGCTACTCAAATTACATTTCCAAAATAAACTTAAGTAAATAAACTAGCTCGCTCCTCCAAGCTCCTACGCTTGGCTCCGGTCACTTCCTTCATTTCCTCCATTTCTTGCGTCATCATCTAAGGTGGAAGTAGGGCGTTAGACAACGCGCCCAGTAGGTACTCCGAGTAGGGCTAACACATGGATTAGTGATAACAAGCATATAGGGAATAATATAACAAAACCATGAAATTAATGCCATGCCATGGGTGTTTTATGTCATGAGTCCCACCCATCATCCTTACCATTGTACAATGTCCTTTTTCATTCATACATAAAGTCTCCCTTGATGGAAAAGCCTCATCAAGATAAATCAACACAAGTGTCCCCCTTGATGGCAAAGCCTCATCAAGGTATAATAACAAATACAAATATCCCCCTTGATGGAAAAACTATCATCAAGGTATCATAAATACAAGTATCCCCCTTGATGGCAAAGCCTCATCAAGGTAATCATAAACACATAGTATCCTTCTTGTTTGGATATCCTCATCAAGATAATCATAAACACATAGTAACCTTCTTGTTTGGATAGCCTCATCAAGATAATCATAAACACATAGTAACCTTCTTGTTTGGATAGCCTCATCAAGATAATCATAAACACATAGTAACCTTCTTGTTTGAATAGCCTCATCAAGATAATCATAAACACATAATATCCCCATGTATGTTTATCGGTCGCCCCGACGGAGCATGGACTCCGGTTCCATTCTTATCCCTCCCATGCCATGCATGAGATGTAAATGCAATATGCCATATAATATATAAATCATAGCCATAAAAACCCATCTTAAACATATCATATGATTACCAAAATAATTCAAGAAAAAATCCATACACAAATACCGACTAGTATACCTTTGCGTTTCCGTTCCGAATTCGGTTGCCAATCGCGTACCGCTTGCGATGTCCTGATACCTTATTATACATCATCAATTAGACCCATGTTTTAATCATATCCAAGTCCATTATCCAAGCCTTAGTGGGGTTCGGCCATACACCATGGCCGAACCCTACTAATTAGGTTTGTGAGTCCCATTTAATCCCTTAACCATCTTAAACTTGTGGGTTTAAAATCCAGCAACCTATGCTTCATTTAACCATACATAAAGTCATCATTTAAAGCACCTAAGTCCATGATCAACCTCCATGGGGCCGAACCCATGGTTCGGCCATACACCATGGCCGAACCCATGGTTCTTCATTTTGGCTCATATTTACGTTTTATGCCACTCCTCTTCCATGGTTAAATTACCTCTTCTATCCATGCACACTTAAGTCCATGATTGACCCATAAAATTGGATCCATTAATGACCCATCAACCATGTCATAAGATCATTAAAACAGCCCCTTTACTTAACCTAATCCCCATTAATTTAAACACATACATAACTCCAAATCTAGCCCATCAAATGGCTCACAAATGGGCCATGGGTTCGGCAATACACCATGGCCGAACCCATGATGCCTTCTCCTCATTTTTCCTTGGATCCATTACAACATTTTTGATCCACAAACAGTCCTTCCTTGAGGGGGTTTCCATCATGCATTTAGATCACCATTTTAGATCATCTTTAGGTACATTTTTGAGTCCATCATTGCTACCAATATTCCCCCATTATTTCCCATATTTTTGCACCTATTAAAATACTAATACATCACCATAGGGTTCGGCCATACACCATGGCCGAACCCATGGTTCATGGTGTATCTTCCTCTACCACTTTTGAGGCCATAAGAACCATTCACATTTCTCCATGGATTTCCCTCATTAAAACCCTTAAAATTTTGCTAACATTTAATCATTAGAACCTTAAAATCATTAATCATCATTCCATCGTTTTAATCCTAAAAACCCCATTAAAATTACTTAATTACCTACCATGGGTTCGGCCATACAACATGGCCGAACCCTATGGTCCATGATTCCTTCAAAAATCACAATCTCCATGCTTTGAATAAACCTTAAATATATAATGTCCTTAATGTCCATCTATTTTTCTTATCCCATCTCACCCATTAGGGTTTGTCCATTTCTCATCCTTTCCTTGGATGGATTTTAGATCCATGGTCCATAATATTTTGGCCATCATTTAATCCAAGAAAATGGATTCCATGATCTCTTTTTAACCCTTAAAAATGTAAATTCTTGTTTAGAGATACTTACCAATCCGGCGGCTCCTCCAGCTTCCTTTTGCTCCTCTTGGTTCCTTGGCCTTCTTTATTCTTCTTCTCCTTGTTGTTCGGCCAAGATGAAGGTAGATTGAGAGAGGAAAAAGAGGAGAGAAAAGGAGCTATCCTAAGGTCTTGAAAGTGGTGGTCGGCCAAGCTTGGGTGCTTTTATTTCTTTTCATCTTCTAAGTCTTTCCTTCTTTCTCTTCTTTCCCCTTGGTGTTTTCTTTTCTTTTGGTCTTGGGAGAGGGAGGGACGGTTTTGGAGAGTGAGAGATGGAGAGATGGAAATGAGATGGGAATGAGATGAGAATGGGGTGGAGGAATGAGATGAAAACCCATCTCATCCCTTTGGTTTGCTTGGCTCACACTCCTCCATCATTTCCATTCACCAACCAAGTATTGGCTCACATGCCTTAGTGGTGGTGGTTGGGATGAAGCCACCACCATGCCAACGGTTTTGGGGTCTTTAGATGGGTGGTTTGGTCTTCCCATCAAGTCCATTGACCAACAGCATGGAGAGGGGTATGGGTTCTCATGCCTTTGGTGGTGGTGGTTGGGATGAAACCACCACCCTTGGCCAACGGTTTTGGTGTGTTTGTTTGAGTGGTTTGGGTGGTTTCAATGAGATGAACCACCCATTGACTTACCCCTTTGACTCCTCATTTGACCCATTTGATGAACCTAAGTATTTAATTAATTCATTTGATTAATTTGATACTTTAATTTAGGTCCCTTAATTACATCATTTAATTGCATCTAATTTCCTCAATTCTCCTCCCACCCATTTACCTTAGAGCTTAAATCATCTTGACCCATTGGGTCCCAAATGGGTATTGGGCCCAATTGACCATCCTTGGCCCAATTAATCATCATTGACCCAATTAAGTGAACTCATTCTAATCCATGGCCCATTGGACCATACTTGGGCCATTGTCCAAATTTTGATCCATTTAACATCTATTCCATCTAAATTCCCAATTTCCATCATTAAAATGATTAATAGCCAACATATATATTGATTTAAAAATCTGGGCTATTACAGGGAGGAATCTACACTGATTCCTATGGATTTGTAACCAGAGTCCATGCTCCGTTCAGGGCGACCGATAAGGTATTCGTGGGGATACCTTGATGTGGACGATCCATCAAGAGGAATGCTATATTTGAGATGCAACCGAAGTCCACGCTCCATTCGGGGCGACCGATAAGGCATTCGTGGGGATACCTTGATGTGGATTCTCCATCAAGAGGAATACTATGTGATTATGATGTAGATGATGGGTGGGACTCATGGCATATGACACCCATGGCATGGCATTGACTTGCATGGTTTTGATATTATTTATATCTATGTGATTTTATACTAACCCATGTGTTGACCCTACTTGGAATACCTACTGGGCACGTTGTCTAACGCCCTACTTCTACCTTAGTTGATGACACAGGAAATGGACTGAACGAAGGACGCGATCGGAGCCAAGCTTAAGAGCTTGGATGATCTAATTTCATTTTATTTAAGTTCATCCATGGACAATGTAATTTGAGTAGCTAGTATTAGGGACTATAATAACTTAGATTATTTGCTATGGTTTGAATTGTTAATTTTTGTAACACCCCGGATTTCAATTCATGAATATATATGGAAATTGTCCATTTAATTTGTGAATTAATGGAGATAGACCTTAGATGGGTAAGGAGTTGGGTCAATTGCCTAATTAAGACCCAACGGATTATGGATAAGGTCAATTGAAATAAATGGGTAAGATTTATTTAATTGGGTCAAGGTTGTCAATTGGGTCAAAAGCCCAATTGGGACCAAATGTGTAACGCCCCGCCCTTTTTCACTTACTTTCCGAAAATCAGAGTCTACTTTTTTTTTTAAAAGTGAAAGAGAGAGGGATGTCACGACGCGAGTTAAGTCTGAGCTTCTAAAGCTCGACGCTTAACTGGCCAACCATACGTGTGCGTCCACTGAGATGATTCACACGTATTAAAATTATAATTGCGGAATATAACACAAAATGCAGAATTACAATAGGATAACAATCCTATTCCAATTTAGATAGCAAAGTAGTCCAACACTTAATAATAATTATCATAACTTAAATATCCAAACATTAACCATCCAATCCATAGCAAATAAATCTACGTTATTACAATTCCGAATAACATAGACAACATATAGCTTAATCATCCAAGCTCCTAAGCTTGGCTCCAATCACGTCCTCGTTCCGTTCCCTTCATGTGTCATCAACTAGGGCAGAAGTAGGGCGTTAGAACAACGCGCCCAGTAGGTATTCCAATTAGGGTTAACACATGGGTTAGTATATAAAATCCAGATATAATATACCATATCATACTTGTAAAACATCATAACCAAAACAGTGTATGATAATAGAGATCCAATCATACAGATAAAAACTAGAAACCTTGCATGATAATAAAGATCATAATCATACCGATTTTAATGCTATGCCATGCTATCATATGCAATGAGTCCCACCCATCACAAACTCATAGTATCCTCTTGATGGAATTCTCCTCATCAAGGTATCCCCTGATGGAATGCTCATCACCAGGGTCTTCATACATAGTATCCTTTTGATGGGATTCTCATCATCAAGGTATCATACATAGGATCCACTTGACGGAATTCTCCTCATCAAGGTATCCCCCACTAGTGCTTTACGGACACCCCGACGGAGTGTGGGTCCCTGGTTAAAATACCCCTCACGACTTACGGGAGTCCCGACGGAGCATGGGTCTCCGGTTACATTCCATCCCTCCCATGCCATGCATGAGATGCAAATGCCAGCATGCTTTAGAATATTACAAAACATAGCATGAAAATCCCATAATTGCAACATATTGTTTGATACCAAAATAACTTATCAAACATGAAATAAAATCATCATAAGTACATAATACATATCCATGGTTTCAATGATGTAGGAATCCTATCAATGACAACTAGTTTGACGTCGTGCTCTTGTCCGAAAACCGTTCACCACCGCGCACCATTTAAGAAGTCCCGTTACCTTGTTACATGTCAATAAGTCAAACATATATCTCATTTGGTTTCTTATTAAGTCTAAGTCCCAAAAACCATCCTTGTGGGGTTCGGCCATACACCATGGCCGAACCTCACCCTTTTTAATTTGGTCCCTTTTATTTAACAGATCTCATCCAAATGACCCATTTAAAACCCTCAATCCATAAAATACACCTTGACGAGGTTCGGCCATACAACATGGCCGCACTTCGTCATCTTGGTTTTGGTCCTTTAGTCCCCTTTAATTAAGTCTCATTGTCAATCCATTCATCTAATCATTCACACATTATCCATATAACTCACATAACATCATAAGTCCATAAAAATATTACCCATGGGGTTCGGCCATACATCATGGCCGAACCCATGATTCATCAATTTCTCTTTTTTTACATTCAAGATTGTATTTACGGTTTTGCCATTGGTCTAACCCTTGTTTAACCTTTCACTCACTTTAATCCATCATACATTGGCCCTATGTCCAGTAAATGACTCCCATGGGGTTCGGCCATACACCATGGCCAAACCCATGGTTCCTTATTTTCACCTATTTAACATTTTTGCCATTCTTTCCCTTAGATAATCATTTGTACAACAATTGTTTAACCTTGCTAACAACCTATGTCCACAAACATTACTCTATTTAATCCCTTCAGAGTCCTTCAAATCTTTAACATGCATCCACCAATTTCATGTTTTGAAACCCTTAAAAAAAATATTAAAACAGTCCACTTAAATTCAATATCCAAAGACCTAAGTCCATACATATTCTTTGGTGGGGTTCGGCCATATAACATGGCCGAACCTTACCCTTTTAATCCCTGATTTTCCACCCATTCCATACATGGTTCATGATTAGCATCTTAGCCATAATAACATTAGGGTTCGGCCATGCAATGGCAGACCCAAAACCTTAACCTTATCTCCATTTAAAACACCTTTAAAACCTTCATAACATTGTATAGTTTTTATCTCTCAAAAACCCATAAAAATAACCAAGTCTTTTCATGGGTTCGGCCATACATATGGCCGAACCCTATGATCCATGTTCTTCCCTTTTTAAACATCATTGACCATGATATTAACCCTTGATAGGTTCGGCCATACAATGGCCGGATCATGTTTCCTTAACCATTTTATTTAACAAAGGTTTATGGAGCACTTACCAATTCCGCGACTCCTCCGGTTCTTTCACTGTTTCTTGATCTCCTCCTTCCTTAGTCCTTCCTTCTTCTTTCTTGCTCCTTTGGCCAAGACTAACCTTGCTGCAAACCTCTTGGAATAATTCAGCCAAGTGACATGGATTGAGGGATAGAAGCTTGAGATCAAATTATTCTAAGTCCTCTTTGATCTTGAGAGGAAAAACGGCCTTGAGAGGGAGGGAAAGGATGAGATAGATTTCTCAAAGTGTTTGGTCTTCTCTCCTTAGATTGCTGGTCGGCTAAGAGAGGGAGAGAGGGATAGAGTGAATGGAAATTAAACTCCTCCCTTGGTTAATCAAATTCAGCCCCAAGGTGGTGTCTCTTGGTGGCACCACTTATAACTCCCATTTTCATTAACAATTCTCCTCAATGCTTCCCTTGGGGGTTTCATCCTTGAGATGAAACTCCCAAGGCTCCAACGGCTGCAATGCAATGTCTTGTGCAACCTCCACCAGCCCCATTCATCTTCCATCTTGGGGGTTTCATCCTTGAGATGAAACTCCCATGTTCCCAACGGCATGTGTGAGCTTGAACTATGTAACTGCCATTCCTCATTATTTGCCCATGTGGGGGTTTCATCCATGAGATGAAACTCCCACAAGCCAACGGTTTTGTCTTGTCTTAGACCACCAAACCGTCCAGCTCCCCTTTTGGTTCTTATTTGGATTTGAATATGAAATAAGAAACTCCTCCACTGTTTAAAGCTTCATGTGGAGGTTTCATCTTTGAGATGAAACTTCCCCCACCCTTTTTTTCCAACGTGTGAATGGTGTTTAAGTTTGAAACCATCAGCCCTTCAACTTCACTCTCCATTCTTTTGAATTTGAAACAACTCCCAAACTCTTGTGTAACTCCATAAAACTTCCAACTCCATTTATTATCTATCTTGGAGTTTCATGCATGAGATAACCTCCCATTCATTATTTATCTTGGAGTTTCATGCATGAGATAACCTCCCATGCATCCAACGTGTTCATTGTTTGAATTGTGTAATAACCGCAAAATAGTCCACCTCCAATTAATGATACAATTTGGAGTTTCATTCTATGAAATGAAACTCCCATCTTTCCAACATGTGCTAAGGTTAAGCCTTGTGTAACCTCCAAAACCCTTTCATCTCCCCATTAATGATTCATTTGGAGTTTCATGCATGAGATAAATCTCACATGCAACCAACGTGTTCCATTGCTTGCATTTTGAAACAACCAACAACTTTCATCCACACTTTACTCACTTAACATTTATTTAACTCCCTCAACTCAACCCATTCATTTAACTCAACTTAACCATTTAATTCCACTCAAACCATTTAATTCAACTCCACCATTAAACTAAATTCATCCATTTAATTCACTTGAATCAACTCAAACACTTTTTTGCATTCCCATTTAATTCAGCCTTAACCAAATTAGGCTTGACCTCACCTAATGGTCAATCAACTCAACTACGACCCATTGGGTCCCAATTGGGTCTTTTGGCCCAAATAACCACCTGGACCCAATTAAATGCACCTTACCCATTTTTTTTGAATTGATCCTTATAACATGTACATTGGGTCTTAATTGAACAATGGACCCCACCACTTACCCATCTAGGGTCATATCCTTTTAATTCACCATTTCAATGGCAATTTCCTTGAATATTGATAAACTGAAAATCTGGGGTATTACACAATGGGTCATAGATGAGCTAATTAGAAGTAAATGGGTAAGGTTTGATAATTGGGTCTAATAACCAATTAATATACAAGGCATGTGATCCACCTCATCAAGTGAGGTGGCATGTATGTGACATGGCTAAGTGGGACCCCAAGTACCATGGGTCATGGTTGACTTGGTTGACCACCAAATGAGTTCAAGTTTAATTAAATTGTGGCTGAATTAGATTGGATTAAGTTCAATTGAGTAAGTTCCAAATGGAATCAAGGAATTGAGTTAATGAATAAGTACAAATCTTGAGTTTAAAAGAATTAAAAATATTTGAGTTAAGGTGAGTTGAATGGGAAGTTAATGGGACTTTCATCTTAAGTGAGTTAGGAGAGTAGATGGAGAGTTGCATCTCATAAGACCAAACCCAAGGTGTACACATGTTGGGGAGGTGGGAGTTTCATCTCAAGGGATGAAACTCCAAAGGAAACATTAATGGGGGAGGTGAAGGGTTTTTGTTGTTACACAAGGCATATTCAAGAGTACACATTGGGGAGATGGAGGGTTTCCATCTCATCATGGAAACCCAAGGGGCACACGGTTGGAGAGTTTCATCTCACGGGATGAAACCCCCAAAGGAAATATTAATGAGGGAGGTGAAGAGTTGTTACAAAAGGGGTATCACCCAGAGAACACCACCCTTGGCCGATCTTCTCACTAAGTCAAGAAAGACCTAGAGATTTCTATCTACACTCCTCTCCCTCTCACTCTTGGAGTCAATCCCTCACAAGACAAGGAAAAGACTTAAGGTTTTCCATTCTCAAGTTTGGTCGACCACTCTCATTGAACAAGACAAGAAAAGACTTGGAGTTTCATCTCACTCTCCTCCTCTCCCTCCTCAAACCTACACTTCTTGGCCGAACCATCTCCTGGGGGTTTCATCTTAGACCCTCTCCCTCTCAAGCTCACACTTTCGCTGAAGATCAAGAAGGAAGGAAGAAGAGGCTATGGAAGGAGAAATTCGGAGGAGTAAGAAGGAGTGAAAGAAATCGGAGGAGTCGCGAAATCAGTAAGTTCTTGATAATATTTTATTAAGTAAAAAGAGATTAAAGAGAACATTCCATATATGTTGGAAATGGTTGGCCAAAATGTTATGGGCCATGGATTCAAAATCCATCCATGGAATGAGATGGAAAAATGGACAAAACCCTAGATTGTTATGTATAAGGACCATTGAGAACTTAAAAGGGATTGGATGAACCCCATCAAATGATCAAATCATGGACATGTGGTATTTAAGATGGGAATTAATAATATAAGGAACCATGGGTTTGGCCATGTTGTATGGCCGAACCCCATGAAGGACTTTTTCATGGACATGGGTGTATGATGAACCCCATGGAAATACGTTATTAATTTTAATGGGTTTGTTTTAAAGGATGAAAATAAGGA
Organism: Chimonanthus salicifolius; assembly: GCA_013350335.1. NCBI lineage: Eukaryota > Viridiplantae > Streptophyta > Magnoliopsida > Laurales > Calycanthaceae > Chimonanthus > Chimonanthus salicifolius. Next base: position 38,222,865 of record CM023537.1, on the reverse strand, counting down.
AGGAATGTTGGTGATTTTAAAGGGTTTGTAAATGTTGTAAATGATGAAGAACCATGGACCATGCGTTCGGATATGTTGTATGGCCTAACCCCATGGAGAAATGTTGATGGTTTTAAAGATGGTTAGACTATAGGAAAATGGAAACAAAGGACCATGTATGGCCGAACCCCATGAATTATTTTGATGAGTCATTTTGGTAGTTCTATACATGATAAGTGATTGAATGACCAAGTTAAGAAAGGAGGGTTAAAATGGAAAGAAGATGGAATGAAAGAACCATGGGTTCGGCCATGTTGTATGGCCAAACCCATGGACAACATTTGATGGATGTAGGTGTTGTTTTTATCAAGTTAAATGATTAACTTAAGTGATGGGATTAATAAATCAAAGAATGGATGGTGATGGACCCATGTTGTATAAAATAAAACAAGGGTTAAAACGGGGGTCAAAACCAAAGAGTGAGGTTCGGTCATGTTGTATGGCCAAACCCCACAAGTGAGTTTTGGTGGACAGTGGACAGTGGGTAGTGGACAGTGGAAAGTGAACAGTGGATAGTAGACAGCGGGTAGTGGACAGTGGAAAGTGGAAAGTGGATAGTGGGTAGTGGACAGTGGGTAGCGGATAGTGGATAGTGGACAGTGGGTAGTGGACAGCGGGTAACCTACTGATTTTATAAATGAAACATTTATATGATTTTCCAAATGGTTAGGTTAAATTGGAAGGATGAAGGGAATGGTTTAAATCAATTGGAATAATTAAATTGTTTATTTTATGGAATTAAATGGATCACCAAATTGATGTATGTTTATGTTAAATGTAATACAGTAACGGGATTTCACAAACGGTGAAGATCGGCTTGATGCGATCGGTGATCGATTTTTGGATGGAAACACAAGGACTCGTTATTTGGACGTTGGTAGGATTCTTACCTTATTGAAAACCATGGAATATGTATATATGATGATTTTAATTCATGTTTTGATGAGTTATTTGGGTATCAAATAATATGTTTCAATTATGGAATTTTAAATGCTATGATGTTTAATATTACATAGCATATTGGCATTTGCATCTCATGCATGGTATGGGAGGGAGGGGAGTCCACGCTTCGTTCTGTGGGACCGATAAACAATCGTGGGGAGGAATCTACACTGATTCCTATCGATTTGTAACCAGAGTCTACGCTCTGCTCGGGGCGACCGATAAGGCATTCATGGGGATACCTTGATGAGGAGTTTCCATCAAGAGGATACTATGTTTGTAATGTAACCGGAGTCCATGCTCCGTTCGGGGCGACCGATAAGGCATTCGCGGGGATACCTTGATAAGGAGTTTCCATCAAGAGGATACTATGTGTTTGTGATATGGATGATGGGTGGGACTCATGGCATATGACACCCATGGCATGGCATTGACTTGCATGGCTTTGATATTATGTTATCTATGTGATTTTTATACTGACCCATGTGTTGACCCTACTTGGAATACCTACTAGGCGCATTGTCTAACGACCTACTTCTACCTTAGTTGATGACACAGGAAATGGACGGAACGAAGGACGTGATCGGAGCCAAGCTTAGGAGCTTGGATGATTTAGTTTCATTTTATTTTAAATTATTCATGGACAATGTAAATTGAGTAGCTAGCATTTGGGACTGTAATAACTTAGATTATTTGCTATGGTTTGGAATGTTAATTTTGGATATTTTAACTTAAGATAATTATTGTTAAGTGATGGACTACCTTGCTATCTGAAATGGAATAGGATAATTATTCTATTATAATTCCGCACCTACGATTTATTCAGCATGTATAGCCTTAGTACGTGTGAACCGCTTTAGTGGACTTGGTCCACTCACACGTATGGTTGGCCAGTTAAGGGTCGGGCTTTGGAAGGTCATATTTAACTTGTGTCGTGACGCTCTCGCTCTCTCTCACTCTTTATTTAAAAAAAAAAAAAATAGACTCTAATTTTCGGTGAGTGAAAAAGGGTAAGGCGTTATAGTTGGTATCAGAGCAAAACGGGAAGAATGAATCTTTCGAAGTAAGATTAAGACGGTATCATGTCTCACTAACATATAAGAATCCCAACTGACTGACTCTTCGGAGTCCACTGCACGGGGGCCGGATTAATTTACTTCGTTAGACTCAGGCTGAAATATTCAATCTAAAAGCAACACTTGACCAAAAAAAAAAAAGGAATGATAGCAAGGGAAGTACAGTCACTATAAATTGGATTTATCAAACATAGCAAAATAGGAGATATTTCCCCGATTTTCCCAAAACGAGAAACAACGCTTGATACTTGGGAAGTTTCCCCAAAAAAAAAGAAATACAAAGAATGCTTATTTGGCAATTTCCCCAAAATGTGAAAACACAAACTTTATGAAGAAGCTAAGTCAACAATGTTTTCATTGACTTAGGAAAAAATGCCTCCGAGAATAAGAACCTGACAAAACCCGCATGTGGATGACGAGGTGCAACAACCCCACCAAGAAGAAGGACAGAATAGCGTGAAAATTCCCATAGTGCTTCCAAATTACAGAACTTGGTCCAAGCGGTGGTCACTTCTGTTCTTCAACAACATATGAACGGAAAAGGAAATGCGACCACCAACGAGGCAAATGAGTGGAGGATGGTCAGAGACTTCCAGCAGCAGCGTCCCCCTTACTTCAAAGGGAAAGAAGGACCGGTCGGAGCGGAGAACTGGCCGAGAAAGACTACTCAGATTTTGACACTGCTGAAGATCTCCGGTAGTGACGACAAGATATTGCTGGCTACCTCACAATTAATTGATGATACTAGAAAATGGTGGGAGGTGATAGAGCAACAACGGGCACTGATTCCGGAGGGGGAAAGGATTACGATGACATGGGAGCAGTTCTTGGCTATGTTTCTGGATCACTACTTTCCAAATGAGGAGAAAGAGCATCACACCCAAGCATTCCTATCTTTGGTGCAAGGCACCATGACTGTGGCGGAGTACTATCAGGAGTTCCTCCGCCTATCCTGTTATGCCCTATATATGGTGGACACAGAGTACAGAAGGGCTCTCAAATTTGAGCAGGGCCTTCGACCGAGCGTCAGGACAAAGGTGACTATCTTTAAGGCACCTACACTAGTAGAGGTGGTCAGTAGAGCCACCATAGCAGAACAAGAAATGACAGAGACAGTACGGTTTGTGGACAACCGCCAAGGTCAGAGTGGGGGAAGTACTTTTCGTCCCAACGAGAAGTTCTGACCTAACTTTGGGAGACCCTCACCTTCCACTGGGTCAACTAGGGGCTTCCGTGAATCAGCCCTCCCCATCAGTATCAGTCTCTCAGGTTCCCCGAGGTGTGAACACCTGTTTCCCATGTGGCCAGCAGGACCATTTCAAGAGAGAATGTCCACAGATCAGCGGACCCTTTCATTCCAGGGGTTCCTTTCACCCTCCAGCCAGACCAGCTCTTTCACGAGGAACCAGGGCATACAACCAGACGGGACGGGCACCAAACCCTACAGGATCTAGACGACTGTATACCTTAGCTCCTCCCCTAGAGGCGGTGGATCACTCCGTGATTCAAGGTATGGCAGTAGTTGGTAGTTCCTATGCTTCTGCATTATTTGATTCTGGAGCATCCCATTCATTTGTATCTGCTGCATTCATATCTGCCACTAGCACCCTAGTACAAAAGTTGTCCACATCACTTACTATTATATCCCCCGTTGGAGACACATCATTGGGACTCATATGTACAGCGGTAAACACTGACCTCGCTGGATTCAGATTTAGTTCAACTATCTGGTACTCGATATGGCTGAGTACGATATCATCTTTGGCATGGACTGGTTGGCTAACTTTCAGGCCAACATTGATTGCCATCTCCGCAAGGTGATATTTTGGTCACCCGAGGGAAAGCGATATGTGGTACATGCTGACAAACAGAGCATCCCTATAACCAGAAGACTACATGAAGGGTTGAACCACCTGTTATTTAACAGTATCAAATTAGACAAGGCACCGGTGGCTGAACTTCCGATGGTAGTGAAAGACTACGCTGAGGTATTCCCAATAGAACTCCCTGGCTTGCCACCCAAGAGGGAGATTAATTTTGTGATCAAGCTGCACCCTGGCACTGCTCCAGTGTCATTGCCACATTACCGGATGGCACCAGCTGCCAAGCTAAAGAAGCAGATTGATGAACTACTCAGACTAGGATGCATCCAGAATAGCACATCGTCTTGGGGAGCCCCAGTGTTATTTGTGAAGAAGAAGGACGGTACACTTCAGATGTGTGTGGATTACCGAAAATTGAACTAGCTGACTGTTAGGAACAACTACCCTCTACGCAGGATCAATGATCTATTCGATCAACTTAGGGGTTCCTGCCACTTCTCAAAGATTGATCTAATGTCCGGCTACCATCAAATCCGGGTTAGGGATGAGGACATAGAAAAGACAGCCTTCAGGACGCAGTATGGACTATATGAGTATGTAGCCATGCTATTTGGACTCACCAATGCACCGGCTGTGTTCATGGATCTAGTGAACAAGATCTTCCGTCCTTTCTTGGACAAGTTTGTGATTGTTTTTATTGATGACATCCTGATCTATTCCAAAACTCAGGAGGAACATGCTGAGCATTTACGGATAGTCCTGGACACCTTGAGGAAGAACCAGTTGTATGCCAAAGCAAGGAAGTGTGAATTTTGTCTATCTGAGGTTAACTTCTTGGGGCATGTTATATCAGCAGAAGGTATAGCCGTGGACCAGGATAAGGTGGCGATAGTGAGAGAGTGGAAAACACGAAGAATGTGACCGAGATCCGTACCTTCCTAGGATTGGCTGGTTACTATAGGAAGTTTATCATGGACTTCTCCAAGATGGCATCTCCACTTACCCGACTCGCTCAGAAAGGAGTCAAATTTGAGTGGTCGGATGTATGCAACCGGAAATTTGAGGAACTGAAGGAGAGTCTTACAACTGCTCCTATCCTGATTTTGCCGGAAAGAGGCAAGGGCTATGAGGTACATTACAATGCTTCAGGAGAGGGACTTGGGTGTGCTCTCAGTCAAAGTCATCGTGTGGTGGGTTATGGTCCAAGACAGTTGAAGATTCATGAACACCTCTATCCCACTCATGATCTGGAACTAGCAGCAGTGGTCTTCACTCTCAAAAGCTGGAGACACTATCTTTATGGCGAGAAGTTTGAAGTGTTTTCAGATCATAGGAGCTTAAGATACTTGTTTGATCAGAAAGAACTCAACATGAGGCAGCACAGATGGATGGAATATCTACAAGATTATGAGTTCGCGCTACGATATCATGCTGGCAAGGCGAACAAAGTGGTGGATGTCCTCAACCGCATATCACATACAACAGTGGCCAGTTTGATCAGGAAAGAATGGGAGATGCTGAATACCATTCGACAGTTCAATCTATATATCAAGAACCATGGGAGTATGTATAATCTGATCATACGGTCCAACATGGTCTCCAAGATTGAACAGGAGCAGCGGGCAGATCCGGAAGTGGAGGAGATTGGACTAAGATGTCTACTGGTGAGGTTATACCGGAATGGGAGTTACGACTGGCACAGGGTCTTGTATTCCGAGGTAGGACATATATGCCTAAGAACTGCAGAAGAGAGTTATTGATCGAGGCACACCAAACCAAACTCTCTATTCATCCGGGCAGCACCAAGATGTATCACGACCTAAAAAGACACTAATGGTGGCATGAACTCAAGAGGGATGTGGCAGAGTTTGTTGCCCACTGCTTAACTTGTCAGCAGGTTAAGACGGAACATCAGAAACCACCAGGGTTACTCAAACCCTTACCAGTGCCGGAGTGGAAATGGGAACATATCTCCATGGATTTTGTGACAGGGTTGTCAAGGTCATCAAAGGGCAACGATACGATATGGGTCGTGGTAGATCGATTGACCAAGTCTGCACACTTCCTTCCTATCAAGATGACAGATTTATCTGAGACTTTGGGACGATGGTACATCAAGGACATCATCAAACTACATGGTATTCCCCTGACTATTGTGTCCGACAGAGATGGCCGATTCACCAGCAGAGTGTGGGATAGCATGCAGTCGTCTATGGGGATAGACTTATTGACTAGCACAACATTCCATCCACAGACTGATGGACAGTCGGAGAGGACGATACAGACATTGGAGGATATGCTGAGAGCATGTATGCTAGACTTCAAGGGTGGATGGGAGGATCACTTGCCGCTGGTGGAGTTCTCTTACAACAACAGTTACCAGGCAAGCCTACAGGTGGCTCCATTCAAGGCCTTGTATGGTAGACCATGTAGATCACCAGTGTGCTGGACAGAGGCCGGTGAACTTGCACTTATTGGACTCGAGTTAGTTACAGAGACTACAGTACAGATTCAGTTGATATGACAAGAGGAGGAGGTTCCTTGATTTGAGGTGGGAGACTTAGTGTTCTTGAAAGTCTGGCCACGAAAGGGACACATGAGATTTGGAAAGAAGGGGAAACTGTCGCCTAGATTTGTGGGGCCGTTTCCAATCCTAAAGAGGGTGCGGGAGGTGGCTTATCAATTGGCACTTCCTCCACAGTTGTCATCGTTGCACGATGTATTCCTTGTATCTATGTTGAGGAAATACAATCCTGATCCCTCGCACGTACTGAATGTTCAAGACATAGAGGTGCAAAGCGACGTGACTTACATTGAAATGCCTGTCAGAGTGGTGGAGACAAAACAAAGGGTGTTACGGAACCGAGCCATTCAGTTCGTCAAGGTGGTATGGGATCGACATGGTAATGAGGAAGCCACTTGGGAACTTGAATCGAAAATGAGAACAACTCACCCTGAGTTATTTATGAAATCTGTTTGAAACCCTACTTCGCTCGATTTTCGGGGCTAAAATGTTCAAAAGAGGGTAGTATTGTAACACCCCAGATTTTCAATTCATGAATATATATGGAAATTATCCATTTAATTTGTGAATTAATGGAGATAGACCTTAGATGGGTAATGTAACACTTCGAAATTCCATGTTATCAATATTTACGGAATTTGCCATTTTAATTGTGAATTAACAGATATGAACCTTAGATGGGTAAAGCATTGGGTCAATGGCTCAATTAGGACCCAACGATTATGGTATAAGGTTCAATTTAAAATAAATGGGTAAGGCGCATTTAATTGGGTCAATGTTGCTATTTGGGTCAAAAGGCCCAATTGGGACCTAATGGGTAGTGGTTAACTTGGTTGACCATCAAGTGAGTTCAAGCCTAATTAAATAGGGCTGAATTAAAATGGTAATTCAATATATTTATAGATGAGGAGGACACACACGCATACACAAATCAATAAGGGATCTAGATTAAGTGGCATGCGCATAGAGGGAACTTGGAATGGAAGGTATTGATGGAAAGATTTTAGGAATGGGATATTGCTTTGGCCTTGTATGTGAGATATGCATATCCACATTGATGCGCTAGAGTATCTCAAAAAGGGGTCCTTTCCTTTGTTAAGAGTGATATTAGGGAATTGCTAAATTGAAGGGTCTAGGCATCTTCTAATTAGGACCGAGTGGAATTATTTTAAAAGAAAGACACAAGGAGCGCTCGGCATCTTCTAATTAGGACCAAGTGGAATTATTATAAAAGAAAGACACAAGGAGCGCTCGGCATCTTCTAATTAGGACCGAGTGGAAGTATTATAAAAGAAAGACACAAGGGGCGCACGGCATACACAAATCAAGAGAAGGAGAGGGCAGTCAGCAAGTGTGACAGATCAAGTAGAAGGAAGAATACATAGAAAGAGGCTAAAGAAGAAAAGGATAGGAAGAACGAGTCGAAGCAAAGGAAAACCGGAGGAGTCACGGAACTGGTAAATATTTTGATAATTTTGTTTAAAGAAAGGAACCATAGCGTTTGGCCATGGTGTATGGCTGAACCCCATGGAAGAAAATTGGGGAATGAATATAGTAATTTAAGGGAAGATGATGAACCATAGGCTTCGGCCATGTTGTATGGCCAAACCCCATGGAAGGATATTGGTTATGTTTAATGGATTTTTAAGGATGAAAACCATGGAAGGGATTAATAATTTTATTGAGTTTCAAAGCATGAAAATTATAGATGTATGTTAAGGAATTGATATGGGATTAAATGATGTTGAAGAGAAAGTAAGGAACCATAGGGTTCGGCCATGTGGTATGACTGAACCCCATGGAAAGGATATTAATGAATTATAATGGATTTAAAGAATGGAAAATCATAGATGAATGCTTATGATTTTAAAAGGTTTAAAATGATTTAAATGGATATATGTATGAGAACCACCAAAGGACTTAATCTTGATGGTATGATATTTTTAAGAAAAATAAGGAACCATAGGGTTCGGCCATGGTGTATGGCGAACCCCATGGAAAGAAATTAAGGACTTTAAAGGGATCAAAATGATGCAATGGAGAAATTGGAAAGTTAGACATCATAGGGTTCAGCCATGGTGTATGGCCGAACCCCATGAAGCAATTTTATGGGTCAATTATGGATTTATTATTGTAAATAAATTAAGAAGGAGGATGGAACAATGATATCATGGGTTCGGCCATGATATATGGCCGAACCCCATGAACCAACTTAATGAGTCATATGGGGTTTTATGTCACGGTTAATGGATCGGTTATGGACTTAATATAGTGATTGGATTAATGGAGAGACAATGATGCAAACAATGGCAAGAATGTAAATATGGATAAAAAAATGAAAGATCATGGGTTCGGCCATGGTGTATGGCCGAACCCCATGAGGAATGATTTTTATGGATTTAAGTGGTTACCAATGTTAGATGATTTAATTTATAAGATCAAGGACCCCAAAGAAGGGCACAAAACCAAGATGGTGAGGTTCGGCCATGTTGTATTGCCGAACCCCACTAAGGTGTATTTTGTGGACTAAGTGATTAAATGATTAACTTAGGGGTTATTGATTAATAAACCAAAGGAGGGACTAAAACCTAGTAAGTGAGGTTCGGCCATGGTGTATGGCCGAACCCCACAAGGTTGTGTGTAGGGACTTGGACATTATTGTAAATCAAATGGGACATGGTTTTAATTGATTGATATATTATAAGGTAACGGGATCTCACAAGGTGTGTACGATCGTGAACGGTTACCGGACGAAAGCGCAAGGATACGTTAGTGGTCTTTGGTAGGATTCCACCTCTTTGAAACCATGGATTTATGTACAATGTTTTTTATCTTAATCTGATGCATTTACGTTGTAAACGATATATTTTCAATTGTGAAGTTTTAATGCTAAGTTTACAATATAAAATAGCATGTGTTTCATTAGCATCTCATGCATGGCATGGGGTGAAGGGTATGTTACCGGAGGGGCCACACGCCGTCGGGGCGTCCGAAAAACCTATGTGGGATACCTTGATGTGCATTTCCATTAAAAAGAAACCGGAGGGGCCACACTCAGTCGGGGCATCCGAAAAACCTAAGTGGGGGTACTTATATGTACTTGTGATGGGTGGGACTCATTGCATTTGACATCATGACATGGCATGGTTTATATGGTTTTTGACATTATGATATTATTATATATGTTTTGTACTAACCATGTGTTAGCCCTAAATGGAATACCTATTGGGCGCGTTGTTCTAACGCCCTACTTCTACCCTAGCAGATGATACAGGAAACGAGGGAAACGATGAACACGAAAAGGGCCAAGCATAGGACTCGGATGCTTCTAGTTTTTATTTTAATTAAGTTACTTATGAATTTGTAATTTGAGTAACTAGACTGCGGGCATGTAATAATTTAGATGATTTGCTATGGTTGGATGTTTAGTTGGATAATTATGTTATCTTAATTTTTTATTAAAGACTTGAAGTACTTTGCTATCTAAAATGGAATAGAATTAGGTTCTATTATAATTCCGTAGTTATGATTTTAATCCGCATGTTTATATTGTTATGTGTGAACCGTTTTCATGGACTTAGTCCATGCACACATAGGGTTGGCTAGTTAAGGGTCGAACTTTAGAAGTTTGGACTTAGCTCGCTTCGTGATGTCTCGCTCTCTATCACTCGTTTTAAAAAAAAATAGACTCTGATTTTCGGAAAGCGTAAAGTGAAAAAGGGCGGGGTGTTACAGTTGATATCAAAGCGAACCAGAAAGATTGAATCTTTCGAAGTAACATTAAGACAGTATCATGTCTCACTGATAGATAAGAATTCCAACTGACCGACTCTTCGGAGTCCGCTACACGGGGGCCGGATTAATTTACTTTGTTAGACTCAGACAGGACATTCAATCTGAGAACAACAATGAATGATAGCAAAGGAAGTACAGCCAAAATAAATGGATATATCAAACATAGTAAAATAGGATATATTTCCCCAATATACCCGAATTGAGAAACAAAAGAATAGATACTTAGGGAATTCCCCAAAAACAAAATCAAAAGTGCTTATTTGGAAATTTCCCCAAAAATAGGAAAAATACAAACTTTACGATGAAAACTAAGTCATGATATTTTTCAATGGCTTAGGGAAAAAATGCCTGCAAAAAGAAATACCCGACAAAACCAGAAAGAGGAAGAAAAAGAGGTAGAAAAATCTCAACATGAAGAGGAGAAACGACAATCTCGACATGAAGAGGAAGAACAACCATCTCACCAAGAGGAGGAGGAACAACGCAGCGTGAATATACCGGTGGTGCCTCCTGAACTACAAAACTTGGTTCAAGCGGTGGTCACTTCGGTGCTTCAACAACACTTGAACGAGAATGGAACCACCAACGAGACCAATGATAGGAGCATGGTCAGGGACTTCCAGCAACAGCGCCCACCTTACTTCAAAGGGAGAGAAGGGGCTATCGGAGCAGAAAATTGGCTGAAGAAGATCACTCAGATCCTGACTCTACTCAAGATCACGAGTCATTCTGACAAGATTTTACTCGCCACGTCACAACTGATCGATGATGCCGGTAAATGGTGGGAGGTGGTAGACCTTAGATGGGTAAGGAATTGGGTCAATTGCCCAATTAAGACCCAATGGATTATGGATAAGGTCAATTGAAATAAATGGGTAAGATTTATTTAATTGGGTCAAGGTTGTTAATTGGGTCAAATGCCCAATTGGGACCCAATGGGTCATAGATGAGCTAATTAGAAGTAAATGGGTAAGGTTTGATAAGTGGGTCTAATAACCAATTAATCTACAAGGCATGTGAGCCACCTCATCAAGTGAGGTGGCATGTATGTGACATGGCTAAGTGGGACCCCAAGTACCATGGGTCATGGTTGACTTGGTCGACCACCAAATGATTTCAAGTTTAATTAAATTGTGGCTAAATTAGATTGGATTAAGTTCAATTGAGTAAGTTCCAAATGGAATCAAGGAATTGAGTTAATGAATGAGTACAAGTCTTGAGTTTAAAAGAATTAAAAATATTTGAGTTAAGGTGAGTTGAATGGGAAGTTAATGGGACTTTCATCTTAAGTGAGTTAGAAGAGTAGATGGAGAGTTGCATCTCATAAGACCAAACCCAAGGTGTACACATGTTGGGGAGGTGGGAGTTTCATCTCATGGGATGAAACTCCAAAGGAAACATTAATGGGGGAGGTGAAGGGTTTTTGTTGTTACACAAGGCATATTCAAGAGTACACATTGGGGAGATTGAGGGTTTCCATCTCATGATGGAAACCCAAGGGGCACACGGTTGGAGAGTTTCATCTCATGGGATGAAACCCCCAAAGGAAATATTAATGAGGGAGGTGAAGAGTTAAGTTGTTACAAAGGGGCATCACCCAAAAGACACCACCCTTGGCCCATCCTCTCACTAAGTCAAGAAAGACCTAGAGATTTCTACCTCAACTCCTCTCCCTCTCACTCTTGGAGCCAATCCCTCACAAGACAAGGAAAAGACATAAGGTTCTCCATTCTCAAGTTTGGCTGACCACTCTCATTGAACAAGACATGAAAAGACTTGGAGTTTCATCTCACTCTCCTCCTCTCCCTCTCTCAAACCTATACTTCTTGGCCGAACCATCTCTTGGGGGTTTCATCTTAGACCCTCTCCCTCTCAAGCTCACACTTTCGCGGAAGATCAAGAAGGAAGGAAGAAGAGGCTAAGGAAGGAGAAATTCGGAAGAGTAAGAAGGAGTGAACGAAATCAGAGGAGTCGCGAAATCAGTAAGTTCTTGATAATATTTTATTAAGTAAAAAGAGATTAAAGAGAACATTTCATATATGTTGGAAATGGTTGGCTAAAATGTTATGGGCCATGGATTCAAAATCCATCCATGGAATGAGATGGAAAAATGGACAAAACCCTAGATTGTTATGTATAAGGATCATTGAGAACTCAAAAGGGATTGGATGAACCCCATCAAATGATCAAATCATGGACATGTGGTATTTAAGATGGGAATTAATAAAATAAGGAACCATGGGTTTGGCCATGTTGTATGGCCGAACCCCATGAAGAACTTTTTCATGGACATGGGTGTATGATGAACCACATGGAAATAGGTTATTAATTTTAATGGGTTTGTTTTAAAGGATGAAAATAAGGAAAGAATGTTGGTGATTTTAAAGGGGTTGTAAATGTTGTAAATGATGAAGAACCATAGACCATGGGTTCGGCCATGTTGTCTGGCCTAACCCCATGGAGAAATGTTGATGGTTTTAAAGATGGTTAGACCATAGGAAAATGGAAACAAGGGACCATGGGTTCAGCCATATGTATGGCCGAACCCCATGAATTATTTTGATGAGTCATTTTGGTAGTTCTATACATGATAAGTGATTGAATGACCAAGTTATGAAAGGAGAGTTAAAATGGAAAGAAGATGGAATGAAAGAACCATGGGTTCGGCCATGTTGTATGGCCAAACCCCATGGATAACATTTGATGGATTTAGGTGTTGTTTTTATCAAGTTAAATGATTAACTTAAGTGATGGGATTAATAAATCAAAGAATGGATGGTGTTGGACCCATGTTGTGTAAAATAAAACAAGGGCTAAAAAGGGGGTCAAAACCAAAGAGTGAGGTTCAGCCATGTTGTATGGCCAAACCCCACAAGTGAGTTTTGGTGGACAGTGGACAATGGGTAGTGGACAGTGGACAGTGGGTAGTGGACAGTGGACAGTGGGTAGCGGACAGTGGGTAGTGGACAGCGGGTAACCTACTAATTTTATAAATGAAACATTTATATGATTTTCCAAATGGTTAGGTTAAATTGGAAGGATGAAGGGAATGGTTTAAATCAATTGGAATAATTAAATTGGTTATTTTATGGAATTAAATGGATCACCAAATTGATGTATATTTATGTTAAATGTAATAAGGTAACGGGATTTCACAAACGGTGAACGATAGGCTTGACGCGATCGGTGATCGGTTTTTGGATGGAAACACAAGGACTCGTTATTTGGACGTTGGTAGGATTCTTACCTTATTGAAAACCATGGAATATGTATATATGATGATTTTAATTCTTGTTTTGATGAGTTATTTTGGTATCAAATAATATGTTTTGATTGTGGAATTTTAAATGCTATGATGTTTAATATTACATAGCATATTGGCATTTGCATCTCATGCATGGCATGAGAGGGAGGGGAGTCCACGCTTCGTTCGGTGGGACTGATAAACAATCGTGGGGAGGAATCTACACTGATTCCTATGGATTTGTAACCCGAGTCCACACTCCATTTGGGACGACCGATAAGGCATTCATAGGGATACCTTGATGAGGATTTTCCATCAAGAGGATACTATGTTTGTAATGTAACCGGAGTCCACGCTCCATTCGGGGTGACCGATAAGGCATTCGTGGGGATACCTTGATGAGGAGTTTCCAACAAGAGGATACTATGTGTTTGTGATATGGATGATGGGTGGGAGTCATGGCATATGACACCCATGGCATGGCATTGACTTGATATTATGTTATCTATGTGATTTTTATACTAACCCATGGTTGAACCCTACTTGGAATACCTACTGGCCACGTTGTCTATGTAACGCCCCACCCTTTTTCACTCGCTTTCCAAAAATCAGAGTCCATATTTTTTTTTATAAAAGAGTGAGAGAGAGTGGGACGCCGCGACGCGAGCTAAGTCGGAGCTTCCAAAGCCCGACCCTTAACTGGCCAACTGTACTTGTGCGTGGACCAAGTCCACTAAAATGGTTCACACGTACTCAAGTTAACATGCAGAATAATCATAGATGCATAAATATAATAGAATGACAATTCTATTCCATTTTAGATAACAAGGATGTCCATCACTTAATCATAAATATCATACGTTAAAATATCCAAATTAACATTCCAAACCATAGCATATAATCTACGTTATTACAGTCCCACGAACTAATTACTCAAATACATTATCCATGAGTAACTTATACATAATGAAACTCAATCATCCAAGGTCCTAAGCTTGGCTCCGATTTCGTTCCTCGTTCTGTTCAATTCCTGTGTCATCAACTAGGGTAGAAGTAGGGCGTTAGACAACGCGCCCAGTAGGTATTCCAATTAGGGTCAAACACATGGGTTAGTACCAAAAATCCAGATATAATATATCATACCATACTTATAAGGCATCGTATCCAATCATACAGATAAAAATCAGAAACAGTGCATGATAATAGAGATCTTAATCATGCTGATTCAATGCCATGCCATGAGTGTCATATACCATGAGTCCCACCCATCAGCCATAACACAATCACAAACCATAGTATCTTCTTGATGGAAAACTCCTCATTAAGGTATCCCCACAGTTGTCTTACAGATGCCCCGACGGAGTGTGGCCTCCGGTTACCTCTTGATAGGATAATGCACATCAAGGTACCCCTCATGGCTTACGGACGCCCCGACGAAGTGTGGGTCTCCGGTTACCTCTTGATGGATAATGCACATCAAGGTACCCCCACAGTTATCTTACGGATGCCCCGACGGAGTGTGGTCTCCGGCTTCATATCATCTCTCTCATGCCATGAATGAGATGCAAATGTCCACATGCTATGCAATTATACAAATCATAGCATTAAAATCTCATATTTGAAACATATCATTTATACAAAATAACTCATCCAAATAGGAATTAAAATCATCATACATATTCTATGGTATCAATGATGTAGGAATCCTACCAATGATCAACTAATATGTCCTTGCGTTTTCGTCCGGAAACCGCTCACGATAGTACACTGCTTCTGAGGTCTCGTTACCTTATTATATAACAATAATCAACCACATGTTCCATTTGATTTCCAAACATGTTTAAGTCCATAAACATGTCTTAGTAGGGTTCGGCCATACAACATGGCCGAACCTCACTCACTTGATTTTGGTCTCTCTTTTGATTTAACCAATCACATCCAAGTACATCATTTTAAAAACCCTAAATCCACCAAATACACCTTAGTGGGGTTTGGCCATACAACATGGCCGAACCTCACTCACTTGGTTTGGGTCTCTTTTTAGTCCTTTGATCTTTACATCAAGTCCAAGATCATTCCATTAGTTTTACATTAACCAATCATACATGAGTTAATCATCTAACATTCATAAAAGCCCTAAGTCCATAAAACTTTCCCCATGGGGTTCGGCCATACACCATGGCCGAACCCATGATCTTTCATTTTTACCCATATTTACTTCTTTGCCATGATTTCCATCACCTTATGTTTAGGTCCAAAAACATAGGTTCATGACTAAACATCTTCCATGGTTCAAACATACACTTAGGTCACTTATACATTCCTAGATCCAAAACATGATCCATACACATAGGTCTATAATTAAATCCTCCATTTAATCATCCATTCATTTAAACATGCATATATCCATTAATGTCCATAAAATGGTTCATGGGGTTCGGCCATGGTGCATGGCTGAACCCATGATGTCTCATTTCCATGTTCTGCATTAAATCAATTACAATATTTAAGTCCATGAACCAAGGTCCCTCCATGGGGGTTTAATCATACACTTAGGTTTCTCATTTTAAAACATCATCTTCCATATTTAAAAACCTATTAAGATGACCACATTACCAATATTTCCCCATCATTTCCATGATCCAAAAATACCTAAGTCCAACAATATCTCTCCTTTAAAACCTTTTAAATCCCTAACAACCTTCCATGGGGTTCGGCCATGGTGGTTCAATAAAGCATACTTCCATGATTGATCCTCTTTAAAAACCTATAAAGATCATTAACCAACTTCCATGGTTTTCATCCTTCAAAACCCACAACAATTACTAACATACTTTCATTTTGAAATCTTTTAAAATCCTTAACCCTTTCCATGGTTTAACCACCTTTAAAACCATTTAAACCAATGATATTCTTCCATGGGGTTCGGCCATACCACATGGCCGAACCCTATGGTTCATCAATTTATTCTAAAAATCATACTTCCAAGATTTAATCCTTTGATGGGGTTCGGCCATACACCATGGCCGTACCTCATCCAACCCTTCATTTGTCCTTAATGATCCATCTTACTCATTAGGTTTATCCATATTTTCCATCTCATTTGTTGGATGGATATTTACATCCATGGCCCATAACATTTTTGGCTAACTCTCCAATCCAAACTGAAATGTTCCCTTAACTTCTTTCCAATTAATAAAATCTTGTCAAGTACTTACCGATTACGCTACTCCTCCGGTTTCTTTCACTCCTTCTTGTTCCTTTGATCTTCTTCTTCCTTAGCCTCTTCTTCCTCCTTGATCCTTGGCCGAGTGTGAACTTGAGAGGCCTTGAGATGAAACCCAAAGAGAGGGTTCGGCCAAGAGAGTGTAGGTTTGAGAGAGAGAGGAAAACTTGGGATAGAAAATACTCCAAGTCCTTTGTCTTGAGAGTGGTCGGCCTTGAGTGGCCCAATGTAGTTCAACCAAGGGTGGTATCCTTTGGTTGATACCCTTTTGTAACTCCCATGACTCTTCACCTCCCCATTGATACTTACTTTGGGGGTTTCATCCCATGAGATGAAACTCCCAACCATATGCCCCTTGGGCTTCCATGTTCCAACATGTATGCATGGGTATGTGTTGTGTAACAAAAACCCTCCAACTTCCTTATCTTGATCAATGAGGGTCGGCCAAGGGTGTTGTCCTTTGGTGATGCCCCTTTGTAACCACCATGCCCCTTCACCTCCCTCCTTAATGATCGATTTGGAGGTTTCATCCATGAGATGAAACACTCCCACCGTTTGATCCTTGGGCTTCCATCTTGAGATGGAAACCCTCCATCTCATCCAATGTGTATGCATTGTGCAAACTCCAAAGACCTTTCACCTCCTCATTAATTATCCATTTGGAGTTTCATCCCATCAGATGAAACTCCCATGTCTCCAACGTGTTGCCTTGAGTTGGTCTTTGTGGAATGCATCTCTCCACCTTCCCACTCCACTCACTTAAGTTCAAGGTCCCATTAACTTCCACTCAACTCATTTCTTTAACTCAACTCACTTAAAATCAACTCAATTATTTGATTCCATTTCCAACTTAATTCAGCCCTTATTTAATTAAGCTTGAACTCACTTGGTGGTCAACCAAGTCAACCATGACCCATTGGGTCCCAATTGGGCATTTGACCCAATTGATAACCTTGACCCAAGTAAATAAATCTCACCCATTTATTTCAAGTGAACCTTATCCATGATCCGTTGGGTCTTAATTGGACACTTGACCCAACACCTTACCCATCTAAGGTCCATATCCATTAATTCACAAATTAAATGGGCAATTTCCATAAATATTTATAACTTGAAAATCCGGTGTGTTACAGTCTAACGCCCTACTTCTACCTTAGTTGATGACACAGGAAATGGACGGAACGAAGGACGTGATCGGAGCCAAGCTTAGGAGCTTGGATGATTTAGTTTCATTTTATTTTAAATTATTCATGGACAATGTAATTTGAGTAGCTAGCATTTGGGACTGTAATAACGTAGATTATTTGTTATGGTTTGGAATGTTAATTTTGGATATTTTAACTTAAGATAATTATTGTTAAGTGATGGACTTCCTTGCTATCTAAAATGGAATAGGATAGTTATTCTATTATAATTCCGCATCTACGATTTATTCCACATGTATAGCCTTAGTACGTGTGAACCGTTTTAGTGGACTTGGTCCACTCACACGTATGGTTGGCCAGTTAAGGGTCGGGCTTTGGAAGCTCGGACTTAGCTCGCATCGTGACATTCCCGCTCTCTCTCACTCTTTATTTTTTTAAAAAAAATAGACTCTGATTTTCGGCGAGTGAAAAAGGGCAGGGCATTACAATTATGGATATTTTAACTTAAGGTAATTATTTTTAAGTGATGGCCTTCCTTGCTATCTAAAATGGAATAGGATAGTTATTCTATTATAATTCCGCATCTATGATTTATTCCGCATGTATAACCTTATTGCGTGTGAACCATTCTCGTGGACTTAATCCACGCACACGTAGGGTTGGCCAGTTAAGGGCCGGGCTTTGAAAACTCGGACTTAGCTCGCATCTTGACGTTCCCGCTCTCTCTCACTCTTTATTTGAAAAAAAAAAAAATAGACTCTGATTTTCGGCGTTTGAAAAAGGGCGGGGCGTTACATTATCAAGCCATTAGATTTTAATCCATTAAATCATAGCCATTCATTGCATACAACCCTAGATCTAGGTTAACTTGCATCCCAAGCCAATCCAAATCATAGTACACGATTTTCCCCAATTCTATCTCCATCCATGTGAATTTGCCACCTCCATTCCACACTCACACACGATTTTTGCACAAAAATTTCTCCATCCATTAATCCTTATTTCCATCTAGATTCATTCCCCATAAGATCATGTACACCTCATCCCTCATCCACACAAGTCATACACGATTTTCTCGTATCCTTTTCCACCTCATTTAAATTTCCTATGTAGTCAACCCTCCATGTCATCAATCATCATCTCAACCATCCATCCATTTAAACTTTCAATCCTAGCAATTCATAATCATTGCATTACATTTCCCAAAACCCTAAAACACAAATGTAAAATTTGGCCATGTCTTATATTTTCTAAAAGTCCCTCATTTCTCTCATTCTTTGCTTAGATCCAAGCCACTCTCCTAAATTCGTGTATGCCTAGTAAACCCTAGTCTTTTCTATTTTAAATCCCATCCATTCATATTAAGTTAGATTTAATCTTAGCCTTTCATGCATTAACTTAAACCAAGATTTAATCTCCGCCCTGCATTCCAATGCCAAGTCCTATAGATACCCCATTAACCCATAGCCAAAATTGAAATTGATCAAGAGTTCAAGAGGACCAATGATTGGAGGAAAAGCACAAGAAGGCAAGAAGCCTACATGATATTTACAAGTGAGCAATCATATTGTAATTTTTGTTTTTAATTGTCTCTCTTGTATTTATTTTCCCAAAAATCTTGTACTTTAATTCTTCCATGACATAAATATAAGATATTCATTTAGAACCCTAAAACATCCAATTTTCAGATTTCTTTTATGATTGTTTTGATTTGATTTTAAGTTTGTAATCTTTTTTTATTTAGTTGGACATGAAATAGTTAGAGCTTAGGTTGTAAGTGTTGAATACAAGTTACTAAGGTTCGGTTATTTAAATTAAATTTTATGAATGTTAACTTTGATGATGAGCATGAACTGAAATATGGATTTTTATGCCAATTTCAGATCTAGATTTTGTATTTGTTTATTTATTTTGGATGATGAATGATCTTTTCCAACAGCCACATTTAAATTATGTCTTTTTTTTTTTATTTTAATTACCAATTTATTTCCATTGCTTATTTTATTTTGTTATGTTATTTGTTTGTTGTATTTTTGTTGTTCATTTTATTCTCATAGTTGTATTTTTGTATTACAACCACCCTCACAAAGATGTGTTAACTAGTTTGAAATTTAAGCTAATTGGATTTTTAATTTTGTTTTCTTAAATTTGGGTGAGAGATTATTTATAAATTCTATATTAATTCATTATCTTAATTGGATTTAATTAATGTTTTAATTTCTAGATCTATTTATTAAAACTAAAGTTTTGTTAACTTAGAAACATATTCATGAGAATAGAATTGATTTTTGGGATTAGATTAGTTTAAGATCTATATTCTCTAAAGACATAATATTTTAAAATCATATATTTGTTTTTGCATATATTTTGTTGTTACTTGTGGGATCGACCTCGTACTCATAACGCTATACTATAAATGGTTCGTGCGCTTGCGAGATTTATAAATGTAAAATTTAAACATAACCGCTACCCCTTATCACCCACAAACCAGCGGTCAAGTTGAAATCTCAAATCGGGAAATTAAACATATTCTCGAGAAGACAATCAATCCTAGCAGGAAAGACTGATCTTCCAGACTCATTGATGCACTATTGTTATATTGGACCACCTTTAAAATGCCCATAGGGATGTTACCGTACAGATAGGTTTATTGCAAAGTCTGTCATCTGCCAGTAGAGTTAGAGCACAAACCATTTTGGGAATCAAATGTTATAATCTCTATCTAGACTCTACTGGACAGCAGAGAAAGCTCCAGCTTGCTGAGCTGGAAGAATTGAGAATGAAGCTTATGACACAGCAAAGAGATATATAAGACCGAATGAAGACTTTTCATGATAAACACATTATGAGAAAATCATTCATTGTTGGTCAGAAGGTCCTATTGTATAACTCTCGGCTCCAGATTTTTTCTAGGAAACTGAGATCGAAGTGGACAGGTGCGTACATTGTCCATGTCATTTATCCACACGGAGCAGTTTAGATCAAGCATCCTAAGAGTGGTCACATTTGGAAAGTCAATGGTCAAATATTAAAGCCATGTTTAGATTTCTGAAAGCCTAAGGAAAAAGTTGAGCTTTTGTTCGAAGATTCGGCTCATCATGACTGATTTGAAAATCCTTTTACCCATCCACCTAGATCCATTCACCCATTTTATGCATCCCTCTACCTAGACCCACCTACCCATCTGTCCATGTCTGAGTTGGTCTAAGTCTTTAGTGTCCTGTTTAGGTTTACATCGAGTGAGTCTAGCCTAGGTTTTATTTAGAAAATCCAGCATCTGTTGTCAATACACTTCTCAATTACGTCTAAACCCCTTCTTTATTTTCTAAAAAAATTCTTCTTTTGCACCTGGCCAGTGTAATTAGGGAACATTGAGGAGAATGTTCAATTTGAGTTTAGGGGTACTGAGGACATATAAGTCATCTAAAAAAAATGTTTTCTTTTCATCATCAGTTTTCTCTTTGTGACTAGCAGAAGTTAAAGAAAGAGATAGGAGTCATGCACATAGATGATCGAGTTTTAGTTTTTGCACTGCGTCTGTCTAGAACACAAATTCCGTTAGATTTGTGTAAGGAAATCATCTCCTTAGCTATGAGGGTGAGGAAGCTGGAAATCCAAGAGGAACAACCCAAACCTCTTTGTGGTCAAAGCACTCTGGCTGCAAAGAGAATGAGGCTAGGACTGTGTCACAAATATGGACGAACCAATTGTAACGGGATTAAATTTGATTATGGAGTCTGATATGATACAGCCATGAGTAGACCCATAAGCACGAATAAATAGATTTACTTGGATTTAATCAAGGGAAGAGTAAGTCTGGAATGACCGAGACTCCTTGATCTCCAAAAAACTGTTGATTTTCACTTGGGGGAATACAAACGTCGTGACAATCTGACGTTAAACGAGACATAATCTTTCATAAACAGAAATAGGTATAATTATTTTTAAAGGAAGTGTAAGTGAAGACTGAGACTCCTTGGGGCTGAACCAACTGTAAATTTTAGTCTAAAGAGATTAAAATCATCTTGACGATTTTACGTAAAAGAGTCAATTGTTTTAGCAATGATTCATTAATAAAAAAAAAACTATATCATATTTTTCCAAAAGATTTTTATGGGATTTATGCTCGGAAATGCCCGTACACAACCATATTATGATTGGTCTGAAAACGAAAATATTCATGAGTCAAGTGATAACCAGAGGAACAGTAAGCTTTGTCGTTGTCTGATCTCATTATTCCTTTATCTTGGTCATATTACTGAGAACGACATTAAATTTGAGTTATTACACTTGAAAATTTTTCGAATTTATTTGAAACAAAGAAACAATCTTATGAAGCTTAGGATAGGATATAGACCATTTTTTGGATCGATTGAGCCTTCAAGCCTACCCACTTTGGTCATTATATCTCGATAGTTCCCTAGTTAAGCCTTTTATAGAAGCCTATTTTCTTGACCAGCCATGTTTACCATACCCAACTCCGGTTACAGGAGTCTAAGCCAAATTAAAAATATTCATGACCTATTCTCAGAAAAGGTTAGAGATGAAAAAAAACATTGGGATGGTACTCTAAAAAACAAGGGCACTGAGAAAAAAATAGTAAAAGATAGAATGGAACATCTAGACACCAAAAAAAGGATGTGGAAAAAGAATAAAAAAATAATACTTTGAAAAAATGTTGAAAGAAGAATAGGGGAAAATATCCCATTCAAAATTAAGAAGATCTCTAACTTTTTGCGTTCAAACTATTTATTTTAGAACCTTATAACCTAGCCAGATTTCTTTTTTTTAGGAAGTCATATTGATCTTAAGTCTAAATAGGGTGTTTCATGTTGAGAATAGAGGAGGAAAAATTATGTTTAACTAAACGTTCTCAAGAAAGTGGCATCCATTCATGATATCTTTTATTTTCTTTGATTTGTACATTCTTTTCTTAATACATATGAGAGAATTTTGATTCGAAAAATATAAAATCTGCTCACATATACCTTTGAGAGAAAATATATCCAAACCTCTAAGTGTTAGTCTTTCTGAGAAATATGTGTGGAGAGGTTTCAAGTCAAAGCACATTTTCTGCTGGTGGTTATGAAACTTGTGTGTGCTTGGAAAAAGAAGGCTATCTTAATATTGGCTATCACACACTAGACTCCATGGATGAGCCTTTTAAAATGAATTTTAGAATTGTATGGTGTTTACATTTTTGTCTATGTATTTTTGTTGAAATTTTTTGTTAGTGCCTCAGCTTACCAAGTCCCTTATTTGTCAAATCCATGACTCATGTGAAGCATTGCCTTGAAGATAGAAGCTCAAGACTTAAGTTTCAAGTGTTGGTTGAATCAAGCCCAATAATAGAAGATCATTGAAGATTCAACGGATCAACATGTGTATGGCAATCACGGAAGGCAATTGGCCATAGATGGCTTTAGGGTGGTTAATCACATCTGGTTAATCTAAGAAAGTCTAGTGGTTGTTTGACACCAAAATCAAAACATCGACTTAACATTTAAACCATTGATTTTACTGTCATGGCGACATATCGTATCGGCGACTTATTCCAATGACAGTGGACGATCATTCGTGGTGTAACGATGCATCGTCCTGCAAAACAAAGGTTCTGTTTTTGAATGGACTGTTAAATGGATGGTGTCTCAGGGCGATACAATCGTGGTCACGATTTATCCTTAAGACAGGGCCGATCAATCGGATATGTGATCTATCGGCTGGACTTAACATAGTTCTAGTTTGAACTTAGGCATGTTAAAACAATCTGCTCTCAGGACGATGCAATCGTCAGGTGGCGACCCATCGTAATGAACATATCACGATCTATCAAGCACACAACCAATCACTGAAAACAGGCCCAACACATTGGGACCACGACGTCTTGGGAAATATTAGAGGTTTATTTTGACATGCACTGTTAAAACAGGATAGCCTCAGGCCGATACTATCGCCAACCCATGATCCATCGCCAATGGATGTTCACGATCAATCGTTGGGTGAACCCTTTTAAAACTGTCTATGCCCTGGCTTTGCCGAGTCCCTATTTGTCAATTACATGACTCGGGCAGAAGCACTTGCCCAAGAAGATTGAAGACTCAAGATGATCGAGGAAGAAGATCATGCTCCACCAAGCTCAAAGCCCGTTGTCATGACAATCACAAGAACAGGTATAAGGCCATAGATGACCCTAGGTGGAATCCACACCAAAGAGAGGACCACTAGGCTTAGTTGCATATATTGTTAATAAATATAAACATGCCTGAGAGGAAGCTGAACAATGAATTGGAAATGAACTTGGAAACATGAATTATGTTCACTATAAGCACGACCAGTATATCTCACCAACCTCTCGGTGTTGTCAGGATCGACCCATCGTGGTCGAAGACTGGTTGGCCAGATAGACATTGGTTCTAGAAATAAGAACTATCATTCTGGAAATACCTCTGACCGAGAGTCTCGTATGCACCGACCCATCGGTATTGAACTTGAACGACCCCTCGTGGTCAACGACTCTTCGATATAAAACTTATAAGTTCTGGACTAGGGAACTTATAAGGACTCTCAATAAAATAGACATATTGGCAATCACAGACCGAACGAGAGATACAGGACCGACCCCTCAGCAAAAAACGACAGGTCAGCCTGGGTTTGACTAGTTTCTGTCTTGAAACTCTATCAACATGGAGTTAGCCCAGATCGAGCCCCTCGTATGGTCCTGACCTCTCGGTGCCATGACCGTCGAGCCATCGGCGGCAATGACATGTCAGCCATGGAGTAATAATACTGTTGAGGGTGCATTTAATGCACAACGGTCAGGTTGTTGAACGGTAATAAATATGAACACTGACCCATCGGTGCCACTGACCTGTTGGTCTTCGTCAGTTCAAATGACCGTTATGAATTAACTATAAATATGTGAGTTGTATGATCATATGGGTATCTTCCCTTAACTGAGAAAAATCATACACTCTGAGGAACGATCTACTCTTTTGTGCCTATACCAATCAAAATCAAATACTCAATCTTTGATTAAAGATTCTAAGAGAGAAAAGAAAGTTGAAATAGATAATATATCTACTAGGACTTGAACCAATTATCCTAGTCTGACTGAATCAGTGAATGTTATACGACATCTATAAGAAAGAGCATCATAACATCTTGGTGACTATTTGAGAAACAAATATCATCAAGGAGAAAGAGCTGTAAGGTAAATGCTTATTGGTTTTAACTTTGCTTTTAATGCCTATAACACGAAGTGGATTAAGGAGAGGTACTCTGGAACCACTATAAAAAAACTCTAGAGCATCGTCTCTAGCACAGTTGTGGGTGGAAGTCCCAACCAATTAAGTGAGGTGGAATTCCTACTCAATTTGTGAGGGTGTAAGTCCCCACATAGTGAATTTGGAGATAGCTCGAGGTTGGGTGAGTCCTAACAGTGGATGTAGGTTGTTTAATCGAACCACTTTATATTGTGTGTTCTAGAGTGTGTGGTGTTAAAGCTAACTTCTTGTATTTGTTAGTGCCTCGGTTTGACCCGAGTCTATGTATTGTCAATTTCGTGACTGAGTGTGACCGTGTGTGTTGGACCTTGCCTTGCAAGATTTAAGAGATGTCAAAGTCTGAAGGCCGCATGAAGATCTACTACACATTGAAGGTTCTAAAGTCTACACATGATTGGCACACAGGTAAGTAGACCCTAGTGGACCTTAGTGTAACGCCCCGCCCTTTCTGAGAATTCAGAGTCTAATTTTTTTTTTAAAAATAATAATAATAAAACATCGGAAGAGAGCGGGCGGCGTCACGACGCGAGTTAAGTTTAGACTACTCAAGTCTAAACCTTAACTGGCCACCCATGTGTACATGGACTAGACCATGATAATGAATCACACATGGAACTAATAACAACATGCGGAATAACTAGATTAACTGCAGAATAGAAAGACTAGATAGCAAGTAACAGTCTCAAATGCTAATTAATGTATACCACCATCCATAGTTAATAATCTAATCAAACCATAGCAAGTATTAACTTATTACATGTCCAACAAAATATAGTTCAAATGACAGTAATAAAAAGAAGTCCAGTCTAACATTCAAGCGCTTATGCTTGGCTCCCCTCCCGGTCAACGACCTTTTCTTTCCCTTTCCTTGTACCTGCATTCTCCTCTGAGGACAGAATTAGGGCGTTAGATCAACGCGCCCAGTAGGTTCCCGATCAGGGCTACCACATGAATAGCATATAAAACATGCATATATATCATAGTACATGATTAGTCAAAGCAGGTAAAACAATGCTATGAAGTATGCACATGCAATGAGTCTCTCCCATCATGTACATTCATAGCCATCACTTGACGTGCCTCGCACCATCAAGGTAAATCACCATACACATCCATCTCTTCGTCATTGAGTTGATTCATACCACCTATTAGTCCTCCTGGCAGGACTCTCATCGCCTAAGGAGACCAATGTGACTATGATCCTCATGTTACTCTTCCTGGCGGGACTCTCATCGCCTAAGGAAGACGTAACCCATAATTGCAATGCTGTAGAACCTCATTCATCATCCCATGTCCATGCATGAGATGCCAATGTTTTGTATGCCATTTGTAAATGCATAACATATCATTTGAAATCACATAAAATAAACAAGAATCTCATAAAGAAAACTAGGGTAAAAACTATGGTTACAAGTAGGTAGGAAACCTACTTAAACTTTGCTTAAGTGTCTGTTCCTTTTTGAGCTTCACCTGGTCACGACTGGCCCGCCGTTCACATTCCGTTACCTTGTTATGTAACAGCAAATCAATACTTAATCTACTTGATTCCTAATCAAGTTTAAGTCTCATATACCATCTCGTGGGGTTCGGCCATGCCCATGGTCGAACATCACCCACTTTAATTTGATCTCTCCTTTATTTAATCCTCATTAGACATTACTTATTACAAACATATCTTGGTAGGGTTCGGCCATGCACCATGGCCGAACCATACCACTTGGGTTTTGGCCCACAAATCAATTCGTTTGGTCAATCCTTTCATATTGAACTTTGACTAGTATTTAGAGTTTTGCCGTTGACCTTAAACCATATTGAAACTAACATCCATAACTATTCCACCTTAGTGGGGTTCGGCCATACTACTTGGCCGAACCTCACCACCTTTCTTTGGTCCTTTACATCATACATACATACATCTCCCATTCATTATGAATTAGCACAAAGTCCATCAATAATCATTGGTGGGGTTCGGCCATACTACATGGCCGAACCTCACCCTATGTATTTTTTTATCCCATACTTCCTTATCTATCATGCTTGGTTATTTACTGATATTAAATACATAATATACATACATAATTCTTGAATCAAAATCATACAACCCAATCATAATCTACAACAAAACAGTCTATGGGGTTCGGCCATTCATATGGCCGAACCCTATGATCCTCCCACTCAATGATTCATCATTTGTTTACAAGTTAGGCTCTACTCTTTAGCCATGTTAACTACATGGTTCAGCCATCCCATGGCCACCCAAAACAGTAACCCTTTTTTCCATTTAAATCACATAAGACTCTCCACCATTGGTATGGTTTTTATCTTTCCAAAAACCATACCAAATTATCAAATACTTTTATGGGGTTCGGCCATCCCATGTGGCCGAACCCTATGCCCATTTGTTGGACCTTTTTAACTTACATATTATGTCCATTCAATCACGTAAAAATCCCCATAGTATTGTACGGTTTTTACATTTCAACAACCATCAAATATCCATACAATTTCCATGGGGTTCGGCCATCCAAAATGGCCGAACCCAATGGTCCATTTTTTATCATTTACACCGACTTTGCCAAAGGTTTGAGCCCATGATGCATTCGGCCATTCCATGGCCCAAACCATGACATCCAAATCCATAATTTAAAAAACTCTTTCAACTTGCATCTTAGGTCTAGTTAAACATACAAAAACAGTCCATCATTTTGCATGATTAAACTTACAAAAACCATCATAATAACCATATTATATAATGGGGTTCGGCCAACCTAAGTGGCCGAACCCTATGGCCCATATCTCCTATCTTTGAAACCTCATCATACAATTTTTAAAAGATTGATTAATTTGGCCACAACATAAATTTTGAGTCTCCTTAAGTCATGTACAAATCTCCATGGTTTTTGTATGGTTTTTAGCCTTCAAAACCATCAAACCAACCAAAATAATCTCATGGGGTTCGGCCATCCCATGTGGCCGAACCCTATGGTCCATTTCCATCTTTTAAACCATCAATATTCATATTCTAAACCCTTGGTAGATTCGGCCATCTCATGGCCAAATCATATTCCATGTAACCCATTTTACAATAAAACTCTATGGATTACATACCAATTTTCCAAGCCTTCCTTCTTGCCTTTTGATCCTCTTGCTTCCTTCCTTCTTTCTTCCTTAGTCTCAGCTGATTTAGAAGCATGAACCAATGGTGAAATCACCAAGGTAAAATTCGGCCAAGGAGGTGTTCTTGAGAGAGGGAAAGAAGATAGAATTCTAAGGCTTTTGCAATGTGGAATTCGGCCAAATGAGAGTGTTCATTCCTTTTGTATTTCAGCCCCCAAAACCCCTTCACTCCCTCATCATTTCTTGCCTAAAACGATGGGTCTTGGGTGCTATCCAAGGCACCCCTTGGTACCAACCAATGCAGCCATTCAGCTCTCCATGTATCTCATCTCAATCCCATCCATTTGCATTTAAACTTAGCATGGAAATCACCAAAACAAGTCCCCAACGTGTGGGACTTGTTTTGGTTGGTTTGAGACCAAGCCACCTCCTCATATTCCCTTCAACTCACTGATTTACAACCCCTTTGATTTCCATTTTGACTCACTTGAACTCAAGGTCCTTTTGATTTCCATCTCAACTCACCCAACTCACCATACTTAATGCATTTCATTTAATGCACATGAGTTAACTCACCACTTGATTTAATTCCAACTCACTTCAGTCCCACTCAAATTGATTTAACTCATGTTTTAGCTCCCTTGAGGGTCCACACGGTCAACCATAGTCAACTCGACCCATTGGGTCCACCTTTAGTTCCTTGACCCGCTTTTGACTCCATGACCCAATTATGGGTATTTTGGTCATTTGTAATTGGTTTTTACATATGGATCAAGCCTACCCATTTTTGCTATAGCTGATTTCCTATCAGTTTAGCTTGACCTCATTTAATTTGAGCTTACACAATGGTCAAATCATCCAATTTGACCCATTGGGTCCAATTGAGCCATTTGACCCATTTAACCATTTTCGACACAATTGATGTTCATTACCCAACCAATCAAATTTGATATTTATAATGTGCTCATATGACCTTAATTTGAGCAATGGACCCCACCATTTCCTTATTTGGCATCACAAAATAATTAATTTAACAACTCAGGGGCATTTTCGTAATTTTCCGCTTCATTGAGAAATTGGGGTATTACACTTAGTGTCGGTCAAGCTAGATTGTCCTAGAGGGGGGGTGAACAGGACAATTGCGGAATTTTAAATTTCTTTCGAACTTTGGTCAATTAAAATTGGGTCTTTACTAATTAATCAAATTGATCTTCCAAGATATTGAGATTTATAATAAATAATGAATGTGAAGTTAAATCTTAACAAACACAATTTCACCAAACAAGTGTGCTAAATATATAAGATATAAACACAAATGCACAAAGTAAGGTGAGGAGGTGAGAAGAGATGGAAAATCTTGACACAAAGATTTTTACGTGATTCGGCAATCTTGCCTACATCTACGCCTCAAGTACACCACTTGAGGATTCCACTAACTTCTCCTTCGATGGTGGAGAAGAAACCTATTACAACCTTGATCTCTTTCACGGGTAGAGATCGAACCTATACAACGCTTGATCTTTTTCACGGGTGAAGATCGGACCGATAACGCTCAAGAGAGAAGACACCCTTCTCTCCTTACAAGGGTTACACCAACCCTATACAAATTACAAAATGATAGAAAGAATTTGATTTTTAGAAAAATACCAAGAACGCTTGCCTCTTGATGCTCTAAGTGGCTTTGGCACATTCTTAAAGATCCTCTCCTTTTCTTGGCTTCTTTGATAAAGTATAGATGCTCCATGGTTTTCAAAGAGGTAGGAATACTACCAATGACCAACTAATGTGTCCTTGCGTTTTCGTCCGAAAACCGCTCACCGATCGTACACCGCTTGTGAGGTCTCGTTACCTTATTACATATCAATAAGTTAAACAAACGTTCAGTTTAACTTTCAACCGTACTTAAGTCCACAAAACACCTCAGTGGGGTTCAGCCATACAACATGGCCGAACCTCACTTACTTGGTTTTTGGGTCCCTCTTTTGATTCATTAACCAATCATACATGAGTTAGTCATTTAGCATTAATAAAACCTAAGTCCACAAGAAACTTCTCCATGGGGTTCGGCCATACACCATGGCCAAACCCATGGTCCATCATTTTCCATGATTCAATCATACACTTAGGTCATTTATACATACCTAGATCCAAAAACATGATTCATGGGATTCGGCCATACATCATGGCCGAACCCATGGTCCTTTAATTTCACCATTTGGTCATTCTTTCATTCCATAGGTAATCACTCCCTTTATTTACACATACCTAAGTCCATAACTGATCCATAAACATAAATTAAATCCTCCATTTAATCATCCATTCATTTAAACATGCATACATAGATCCATAATGCCTATAAAATGGTTCATGGTGTTCGGCCATACAGCATGGCTCCATGATGTCTTATTTCCCATCTTCTCATTTAAATAATTTTCAATCTTAGGTCCATAAACAAAGTCCCTCCATGGGGGGTTTAATCATATACTTAGATTCATCATTTAAACCCAAGGATCCATGATACATCCATTAATATTTCTCCATGTGGTTCGGCCATACACCATAACCGAACCCATGGTCCATGGTTCTTCATCATTATAACATTTGAGAGCATTTAAAAATATCAATAACATTCCTCCATTATTTCCTTCCTTTAAAACCTTTTAAATCACTAACACCCTTCCATGGGGTTTGGCCATACAACATGGCCGAACCTTATGGTTCATCATTTCCATTTAAAAATCATACATCCATGTTTATATCCTTTTATGGGGTTCGGCCATACATCATGGCCGAACCTCATCTAACCCTTCCTTTGTCTTTAATGTTCCATGCATATCAACCTTAGGGTTTGGCCATCCAAAGCCAACCCATGATCTTTGGTCATAATACCTTATCTTAGACATGCATGAGATCTTTTCCATACAAACATAACAATTAGGGTTCGGCCATGCAAGGGCCGAACCATGATCCTTGACCATTCTTTTCTTACTTATTAAATGTAACACCCCGCCCTTTTTCACTATAAATCAGAGTATTTTTTTTTTTATTAAATAAACAAGTGATAAGAGCGGAGTGTCACAATGCGAGCTAAGCCCGACCCTTAAATGGCCAAACCTATGTGTGCATGGACTATGTCCAGGAAAAGCGATTCACACATAGTACCAACTAAAACTTGCGGAATAAACTTAATCTAACTGAGGGTTATAATAGAACCTATGACTACTCCATTTTTAGATAGAAAGTACAAAGTCATAACTCCAAATTATCTTAAACTAAACTTTCATTCCAAACCATAGCAACTAGTTATCTAAGTTATTACATGCCGACATCTAACTAACAAATTACATGTCCATGTAAACTTAAACAAAATAACCATAAATAAAACCATTCAAATGCCCAAGCTCCTATGCTTGGTTTCCTTCGCGATTCTCGACCTTTCCCTTTCTTGTGTCATCCACTAAGGATAGAAATAGGCTGTTAGAACAACGCGCCCAATAGATGCTCCGATTGGGGCTACCACAAGATTAGTATAAAACATGCATATAACATAATAATACATGATCATCAAAATCTTACAAAAACAATGCTATGTATGTATGCAAATGTAATGAGTCCCACCCATCACAAGTATACATAGCCTCCTCTTGATGGGATTCTCATCATCAAGGTACCTCCACATAGGTTGTTCGGACGCCCCGACGGAATGTGGACCCTGGTTTCCTCTTGATGGGATTCTCATCATCAAGGTACCACCACATTGGTTTTTCGGATGCCCCGGCGGAGTGTGGACCCTCCTGTTACATAATCATCACCCCATGCCATGCATGAGATGTCAATGAATACATGCCATTTGTAAATAAATCTTAGCATTCAAATCCACTTTGAAACATAATAATTTAACACATATCTCATCAAAATTAAGATAAAAACCTCAAGTGTAAGTGTGGTTACAAAGAGGTAAGAAACCTACACAATGTTCACTTAAATTGTCCGCTCTTCTTAAACCGTCACCCGTTCACAATTTGAGCACCGTTCAAGAAGTCCCGTTACCTTGTTTATATAACAATAAGTCAAACACATAACCATTTGATTTCCAATTAAGTCTAAGTCCCAAAAATCACCTTGTGGGGTTCGGCCATACCCCATGGCCGAACCTCACCCACTTAAATTTTGATCTCTCTTTTATTTAACTAACACCATCCAAATAACTTATATAAACACCTCAATCCACCAAATGCACCTTGGTGGGGTTTGGCCATGCAACATCGCCGAACCTCACCATTTTGGTTTCGGCTGCTTTTTCAAGTCCTTTAATCTTTCGTTCCATATTTACATTATAACTTGCATTTACGGTTTTTCCATTGGTTTAACCTTTGCTTAATATTGCTTACCACCAACGTCCATAAAAATCCATTTTAGTGGGGTTCAGCCATACAACATGGCCGAACCTCACCATCTTAAATTTTTGTCCTTTAATCATTCTTACATAAGTCTCCATTTTGATTTGACCAATTAAATTACAAGTTAACCACTAAGTCCACCAAATGACCATTAGTGGTGTTCGGCCATACTACATGACCGAACCTCACCATATGGATTTTTATCCCTTTTTCCATCATCTATCATGGTTGATTACTTACCTAATACTAAGTCCCAAGATATTCATATGTGAATCCTTAATCAAAATCATATAACCATTAATCATTTCCAACCATGTTCTTAACTCTAATAACCCATAAAATGGTCCAAGGGGTTTGGCCATACACATGGCCGAACCCTATGGTTTTCTTGACTCCATCATTCCAACATTTATATGTGGTTTATGCCCAGCACTTTAGCCATAATAACAGTGTGGTTCAGCCATGCAATTGTAATAGCCCGGAATTTTTAAATCAATAAAAATGTGGCTATTATTTATTTTAATGATGGAAATTGGGAAATTTGATGGAGTAGATGGTAAATGGATAAAAAATTGGACAAAAGCCCAAGTATGGCCCAATGGACCATGGATTGGATTTAAATTCATTTAAAAGGTCAATGATGGTCAATTGGGCCAAGGATGGTCAAATTGGGCCCAATGCACATTCGGGACCCAATGGGTCAAAATGATTTAAGCTCTAAGGTAAATGGGTAGGAGGTGAATGTAATTGGGCCATGGGCCCAATGGTGATCCAAGTAGTTGAAAATGGATTAAATTAAATCACCTAAGTTAGTGATGAATTGACCAAGGTGACGTGGCCGATTGGGACCCACCTCCACCTCACCAAGTGAGGTGGCGTGTGGACCAAGGATTGGTGGGGCCGGCCACCATGGTTGAATTGGTCAACCATAGGTGGATACATGGAAGGAATTTAAAGAGATGGAATTAGGTTCAGTGGGAATAAATTAACCTAAGTTAATTATCTAATTAATTAAATAATTAAACTATCCAAAAAGGTGGTCAAAAGGGGTCAAAATTGGAATACCAAAACACCTCATTTCAACCACCAAAGACGTTGGGCTTGGTGGTGGTTTATTCCAACCACCACCATAAAGCATAAAGCATAAAGCATGGAAAAAATCCCATGTTGGTGGTTGGAAGCCTTAATGGTGGAGTAAAGTTTAAGAAACCAAAAGGTGTTGTTTTTATCTTAGCTTTCAAATCCCATTCTTATTCTCTTCCTCTCTTACTCTCCCACATTGCCATCCCACACCCAAGGGAAAAGAAGAAGAAAAGCTTGGAAGAAAAAGAGAAGAAAGAAGCCAAGCTTGGCCATCACCCCAAGATCAAGCCATAGTATCTTCTTCCTCCCCATCCTCTTCTCCTCCTCCCCCTCTCTCAAACACACCCCATGATGGCCGAACCCAAGCTTGGAGGTTTTTCATCTTGATCAAGCATCCTAGCCGATCAACAAAGGAGAAGAAGAAGAGAGGAGGCCAAGGAGTCCGAAGGGAGCAAAGAAAGTCGGAGGAGCCGACAGATTGTAAGTATTTCTAAACAAGAGATTGGATTTTTTTTTAGGGGTTAAGATTTGGGGTCCATTTCTTAGATTTAGTGGTGACCAAAACATTATGGGCCTTGGATCTCAAATCCTTCCCATGGAAGGATGAAAAATGGACAAAACCCTAATGGGTAAATTAGGGTTAAGAAAAATAAATGGATTAAGGACATTATGTAATTAAATTATTTAAGCAATGGATGTATGCAATTTTTGGAAGGAATCATGGTGAGTAATTAAGTAAATTGGAATGGGGTTTTTAAGGTCAAAACCATGGTGGGTGTTTAAGTGATTTTATTAGGGTTGTAAAGAATGAAAGCCATGGAAAGATGATTATGATTTTTAGGGTTTTTATGATCAAATGTAGTGATTTTCGAAAGGGTTTTAAATGAAGAAATTCATGAAAATGTAAATGATTTTGTGGCCTTGAAAGGCATAGATGGGAGTGAACCATGAGCCATGGGTTCGGCCATGGTGTATGGCCGAACCCTAGGGTTATGTGTTTGTAAATTTGAAGGGTGTAAAAATAGGGAAAAATGGTTGAGAATGGTGATAGTTTAAAATGGATTTTTAAGTGTGGGAAATAGTGTTCTAAAAATAAAACCATTGGGAGATTTTAGGGATGGAATGTTTTTAAATCCTATGGTGATGTAATGGTGGTTCTAAATGGGTTTAGAAGGATGGAAGATATGGAGTAATGCATTAATAATTTGGAGGTTTAAAAAGGGTCAATTGTTTGTAAATTTTAAAGGGAGATTTGTAACGCCCGCCCCTTTTCACCGAAATCAGAGTCTAATTTTTTTTTTTTTTTGAATTAATAAGTGACAAAGGGCACGGACGTCACGACGCGAGTTAAGTTCGAGCTTCTAAAGCCTGGCCCTTAACTGGCCAACCCTACGGGTGCGTGGAACGGAGTCTACGGAGAATGGTTCACCCGTAGAAGTAAGATCGAGGAATAATACATTAAATGCTGAATGATAATAGATACTACCCTACCAATTTTTCTAGATACCAGGGAAGATTTCATCATTTAATTACTAAAATGCCATAACATCATATGTCTACAATAAAATCCAAATCATAGTAATAAGTCTAAAATATTATATTTCCGACAAGCTAAACTATATAAATACACATTTCCCAAAATAAACTTAATCAAAATAATTAGTCAGCCTTCCCAATCTCCTAAGCTTTGCTCCTGTCTCGTCCTTCTGCTCCGGCATTTCCTGCGTCATCAACTAGGGTAGAAGTAGGGCGTTAGACCACGCGCCCAGTAGGACTCCGAGTAGGGCTAGCACATGGATTAGTAATAACAGCATACAGATAATAACACAATGAAAACTGGTAAACCATCATTTAATGAAAATATAAAGTGAATGCCATGCCACGGGTATCTATGTTATGAATCCCACCCATCATCCATACCATCATGATGTCATATCCCCATTGACGGCAAGACCTCGTCAAGGTATCCCCATGCCTGTTCTCGGTCGCCCCGACGGAGCATGGACTCCTGTTATAGCCTATCAGGCTATCCCCATGCCTGTTCTCTGTCGCCCCGATGGAGCACGGACTCCGATTATAGCCTATCAGGCTATCCCCATGCCTGTTCTCAGTTGCCCCGATGGAGCATGGACTCCGGTTTGTTTATTTTTTTTCCGCCCATTCCATGCATGAGATGTAATGCATGATGCTATGTAATATTTATAACTCATAACCTTAACATATCATACATAGCCTTAACTTATAATGCATAACCTTAAACATAATTCATAGTTATATTCCATATAATACTTAATCATAGCCATAAGAATCCATCTTAAACATATCATAATCTTAAAACCCATCATACAACCAATCAATATAATTACTAAAAATAAACCAATAAACCAATCACATAGCATCTAATCCATGGCTTACAAATAGGTAGGAATCCTACCGAATACCGAGCGCGTCCTTTTACGGTTTCGTCCGATAATCCGGCTACCTACACGCGTATCGCTCGCGATATCCAATACCCTATTACGTACACATAATCAGTCCATATTTTAACTATTTCTAAGTCCATTCACATTTCCAAGTCCATATGAAAATGATTCACTATTTAGGTTTTGCGGGTCCCATTTAATCCATTATATATTTTTAAGTACATGAGTCTAAAATCAGCCTCCTAGGCTTTATTTAACCATACATAAACTTATCACTTAGTGCCCCTAAGTCCATGGTCCTCTCCCATGGAGTTCTTCATTTGGGCCATTAATTATGGTTTTGCCACTACCTCTTCTCCATGGTTAATCAACCACTCACCCTTGCCTAACTAAGTTCACAATTGATTATAAACTTGGATCCCTAACTTAGGTCCATTAATGATCCATTCAATTATGTCACATGACCATTAAGATTAGCCATTTAATTAATCTAACCCTTATTCATTTAAACCCATCCAAAACCCCATACTTAACCCTTTAAATGGTTCACCAATGGCCATGGGTTCAAAATACCCAATTCATCAAATCTTCCCATGGGGTCTACCTTATGCATTTAACTACAATGAGTCCCTTACCCACTCATTCCCTTTGGAGGCCACAAACATCATTCACCATCCAATTTAACCCACCAAAAGGCTCACAATTGGGCCATGGATTCGGCCATACACCATGGCGAACCCATGGTGTCCTTTTCCCATTTTTTTTCTTGGCCTACTTATACATTTGAACCCATCATAAAACCATCATTTTACCCATTTTTTTTGTACTCATTTAAACTACCATTACACCACCATAGGGTTCGGCCATTCACCATGGCCGAACCCATGGTTCATGATCCAATATTTCTTTATGCCATTTTAGACCATAACACAATTATACTCATCCATGGATTCCATCATAAAAACCTCTTCAAAACTGTTTACATTTAATCATTTACACCCTAAAAATCATATTCATTCTCCATAGCTTTAAACCTTAAAACCCTACTTAATTCATCAATTCATTTAAAACTCCCACTTCCATGCTTGATTAACACCTAATTATACAATGTCCTTCATTCCTTAAAACCCAAAAAATTCACATTAATTACATAACCCTTAATCCATTTATATATATTTTTTTCTTTAAACCCTAATTTATCCATTAGAGTTTCCTCCACTTTCCATCTTTCAAATTGATGGATTTAAAATCCATGGCATAAAATCATTTGACCACCATTAAATTTACAAAATGAATCCCAAATCTTAAACCCTAAAATCCAAAATTTCTTGTTTAAGAAATACTCACAATCTGTCCGTCTCCTCCAACTTCCGCCACTCCCGTCGGCTTCCTTAGCCTCCTTTCTCCTTCCTCTTGATCTTGGATTGGCCAAGAGGCTTGATCAATGGTGAAACCTCCTAACTTAGGATTGGCCATATAGGTTTGCTTGAAGAGGGAGGGAGGAGATGGTAGGGGAAAGAAGATCTCAACTTTAATCTTGGAGTGGTGGCCTTTTGTTTGAATTTTTCTTCTCTTCTTAGCTTCCTTTTCTTAATTTCCTTCTTCTCTTCTCCTTTTTTTGGGTTTTCTTAGAGTGGAACGGCATGAGAGAGTGCAAGAGATGGAGTTAGTGAAAATGAGAATGGGAAAACAAGATAAGGCTTATCTCATGTGGTGGTGTAACTTACACTCCACATTTAATGCCCACCAACCTCATGGGATTTTTATGCTTTATGGTGAGCCAACGTTTTTCTTTGTGTATTTGGAGATGAGGTGGTTTGATTTGGGTCTTCCCTCTTTGACCACCTTTTTGGATAAGCTTACTTAATTACTTAATTAAATCATTAGGCTAATTAACCCCATTTAGCTTAATTCCACTTAACTTGCCTTCATACACCCATGGTTGACCAATTCAACCATGGTGGCCGGCCCCACCAAACCTTGGGTCCACACGCTACCTCACTTGATGAGGTGGAGGTGGGTCCCATTGGACCATGTCACCTTGGTCAACTTCAAATTAACTTAGGTGATTTAGACCCATTTAACTCATTCTAATTGGATCACCATTGGGCCCATGGCCTAATTACATTTTTATCTTACCCATTTACCTTAGGCTTACATTACCTTGATCCATTGGGTCCCAAATGAGTATTGGGCCCAATTTGACCACTTTGACCCTTTAAATAAACTTAAATCCAATCCATAGTCCATTGGGCCCTAGTTGGGCCTTTGTCCAATTTTGGTCCATTTACCCTTTATTCCACCTATTTCCAATTTCCACCATAAAAAAATAAATAATAACACATATATTACTTTACAAATTTGGGCCATTACAATACAATCCTCTTTTAAAATTTTCGTCCCGAAAATTAGAGCGAAGTAGAGGTCTCAAACATCTCATACAAACAGTTCTGGATGAGCGGCTCTCATCTCTGATTCAAGTTCCCAGGTGGCTTCCTCATTACCATGTCGTTCCCATACCATCTTGACCAACTGAATAGCGCGGTTCCGCAGCACTCTTTGTTCGCTCCCGATCACTCTGATCGGCTTCTCCACATACGTCACGTCGCTTCGTACATCGACGTCTTGCACATTCAACACATGGGAAGGATCGGGATTGTACTTCCTTAACATGGACACATGAAATACATCATGTAGAGACGATAGCTGTGGAGGGAGCGCCAACTGATAAGCTATCCCCCCCCACCCTCTTCATGATCGGAAACGGCCCCACAAATCTAGGCGATAGTTTCCCCTTCTTTCCGAACCTCATGTGCCCCTTCCGTGGTGAGACTTTAAAAAACACCAAGTCTCCCACCTCAAACTCGAGGAACCTTCTCCTCTTGTCGGTGTAACTCTTCTGACGGCTTTGAGCAGTGAGTAAACATTACCGTATCAATTTAATCTGTGCCGTAGTCTCCACAACCAACTCCGGCCCAATCAAAGCAGGCTCACCGGCCTCTGTCCAACACACTGGCGATCTACACGGTCTACCATACAAGGCCTCAAATGGAGCCATCTGTAGGCTTGCCTGGTAACTGTTATTGTAGGAGAACTCCACCAGTGGTAAGTGACCCTCCCATCCCCCTTGAAGTCTAGCATGCATGCTCTCAGCATATCCTCCAATGTCTGTATTGTCCTCTCCGACTGTCCATCAGTCTGTGGATGAAATGCTGTGCTAGTCAATATGTCGGTCCCCATAACCGACTGCATGCCCTGCCATACTCTGCCGGTGAATCGGCCATCTCTGTCGGACACAATAGTCCGGGGAATACCATGTAGTTTGATGATATCCCGGATGTACCGTCCACCCAATGTCTCCGATTATATATGGTCCCATGATTATTGAGGTAGAGTTTAAACTCTCTAATAGTATTCAATACTTCCCATTCCATCCTGATCAAGCTGGCTACTGTCGCATGTGACATGCAGCTGAGGGTATCCGCCACCTTGTTCGCCTTGCCAGGATGATATCGGAGTGCAAAGTCATAATCTGCCAGATATTCCATCCATCGACGTTGTCTCATGTTGAGTTCCTTCTGATCAAACAAATATTTCAGACTCTTGTGATTGGAAAACACCTCAAATTTCTCTCCATAGAGATAGTGTCTCCAGCTTTTGAGAGCGAAGACCACTGCTAGCTCCAGATCATGTATGGGATAGCGGCGTTCATGGATTTTCAACTGTCTTGATCCGTATGCCACTGCCCGATTTCCTTGACTGAGTGTACACCCCAGTCCCTCTCTTGAGGCATCACAGTACACCTCATAACTTCTGTCTCTTTTCGGCAAGATCAGAATAGGAGCGGTTGTAAGCTTCTCCTTTAGCTCCTCAAATCTCCGGTTGCACAGATCTGACCACTCAAATTTGACTCCTTTCTGAGTGAGTCGGGTAAGTGGAGCTGTAATCTTGGAGAAGTCCATGATGAATTTCCTGTAGTAACCGGCCAATCCCAGAAAACTGCGGATCTCGGTCACATTTGTCGGCACTTTCCACTTCTTCACTGCCACTACCTTAGTCGGGTCCACAGCTATACCTTCCTCCGATATAACGTGTCCCAAGAAGTTAACCTTAGATAGCTAGAACTCACACTTGTTGGCTTTGGCATACAACTAGTTCCTCTTCAGGGTGTCCAGAACAATCTGCAGGTATTCAGCATGTTCTTCCTGACTCTTGGAATAGATCAGGATGTCATCAATAAATACGATCACAAACTGATCTAAGTAAGGCCGGAATACCCTATTCATTAGGTCCATGAACACAGCTGGTGCATTAGTAAGCCCAAACGGCATGACTACATACTCATATAGACCATACCTTGTTCTGAAGGCTGTTTTCTCTATGTCCTCCTCCCTAACTCGGATTTGATGGTATCTGGACATCAGATCAATCTTGGAGAAGTGAGAGGAACCCCTAAGTTGATCAAACAGATCGTCAATGGGTAGGGGATATTTGTTCCTGACAGTCAGCTGGTTCAATTTCTATAATCCACACACATCCGAAGGGTACCGTCCTTCTTCTTCACAAATAATACCGGGGCTCCCCATGCTGATGTGCTATTCCGAATAAAACCCACTACTTCTTCAACTCGGTCATCTCAGCTGGTGCCATCCTATAATGTGGCAACGATACTGGAGCAGGGCCGGGATATAACTTGATCTCAAAGTTTATCTCCCTCTTGGGTGGTAAACTAGGGAGCTCTGTTGGAAATACCTCGGCAAACTCTGCTACTACCGCCGGAAGTTCAACCCCTGGTGCCCTGTCTAACTTAATGCTGTTCAAGACAAGGTGGTCAATTCTTCATGCAGTCTTCAGGAATACATTGTCTATCAGCGGGCACTATATACCGCTTTCCTCAGGTGACCAAAATATCACCCTACGAAGATGGCAATCAATATGGGCTGATATGTAGCCAACCAGTCCATACCAA
>CM023537.1:37331610-37550910 GCA_013350335.1 Chimonanthus salicifolius | reverse complement strand
CCCCAATGGTTCTCTTGATTTAATTTATATCAACTATCCCTGATTTAAATCAATAACTTAACCCTAACATTGACATGGTTCAGCCATATTTGGCCAAACAATAATAGCAAATTAATCTTCATCAAATCACATAAAACTTCATAAGGTGATCCATGGGGTTCGGCCATTCACATGGCCGAACCTTATGGTCCTTTTGATGCGACTTTCCCAATAATTCCATATAATTTATCTACTGTATCTTAGCCGTAAAACAGTAAAGTTTAACCAACCATTACCGATCCCATTTAGTTTATTAATTCCATTTACAATCCTTTACAAAATCTTCACATATGGTATGGTTTTTATTCCCCAAAAACCATACCACTCCCAATTATTTCCATGGGGTTCGGCCATCCCAAGTGGCCGAACTCCATGTTCTAAACTTCCATCCTTTAAACCTTATAACACACTTTACATCCTTACTTAATTCGGCCACAAAGTGACCCAATTAACATGTGTAAAAATCACCATAGCTTGACATGGATTTTGACCTTTAAGAACATCAAAAACAGTCTATGGTTTTGTCCTACAAAACCATCCAATTTAACCCATTCTTTTCATGGGGTTCGGCCATCCCCTATGGCCGAACCTAATGATCAAAATTTCCATCTTATTTATGAACTTCCATCTAAGGTCTAATCCTTGATGCATTCGGCCAAATGATAGCCCAAATCATACGTTTTTTTTTTTTTAACTTGTTTAACTTAAACACTTAAGAAAATCTTACCAATTTCCTTTGCTCCTTCCCTCTTGCTTCCTTTCTTTCCTTCTTCCTTAATCCCTTGCCGAAATGGTGCTTGATCTTATGGTGAAACACAACACCTGGTTTGGCCAAGAGATAGTGTTCTTGAGAGGGGAAGAGGGATGAATCTCTATGCTTTTCTTTAAAGTAAATTCGGCCAAATGGTGGTTGTTTATCCTTTTGTTAAATCAGCCAAGCCTCCCTCTTTAATCCTCATTAATCCTTGTAAAAAACGATGGGATATTGGGTGCCATCCAAGACACCCCTTCATTCCAAACGTTGCACCCTTTCATTCTTTACACATGCATCTCATGAAATGCATGATGCCGCCCAACCTTGATGTCCCTTAGCTTTGCCAAGGCACCTCTTCATTCCAACAGTTAGGATTGGTTTGATTAAGAGTTGGGTGAGATTAGAACTCCTTCCCACTTCTTCTTGACTCACTTGACTCATGATCTTTTTATTCCAACTCAACTAATCCAACTCAACACATTTAATGCACCATATTTGAGTCACCTCTATTTTTAATTAAATCTCACTCCAAATCAGTACAACTCAAGCTGAACTAACTCACACTTGATTTGAATTGAGGGCCCACATGGTCATCCGTGGTCAACATAGTCAACCCGACCCATTGGGTCCCCAATTAATTCCTTGACCTGTTTTGACAACATGACCCATTAATGGGCTGATTTTGCCACTTTTAAATGGTTTCCACTTGTGCATCAAGCCTACCCATTTTTGTTCTCTTGATTTCCAATCAGTTCAGCTTGACCCCATTTAATTTGAGCTTACACAATGGTCAAATCATCCATTATGACCCATTGTGTCCAATTGGACCCTTTGACCCATTTAGCCATTTTCGACCCAGTTGATGTACATTACCCTTCCAATCAAACTTGACATTTATAATGTGCTTATATGATCTTAATTTGAGCAATGGGCCCCACCATTTCCTTATTTGACATC
Source organism: Chimonanthus salicifolius (assembly GCA_013350335.1). NCBI lineage: Eukaryota > Viridiplantae > Streptophyta > Magnoliopsida > Laurales > Calycanthaceae > Chimonanthus > Chimonanthus salicifolius. The sequence goes on along the minus strand of CM023537.1, from coordinate 37,549,160 downwards.
ACACAATAATTAATTTAACACATCAGGGGCATTTTCTTAATTATCCACTTCATTGAGAAATTGGGGTGTTACATGATGTATTTGACAATGTATTTGAATTTCAATGTGAAGAATGAATTTGAAGAAGTTAATGTATTTGACAATGTAACACCCGCCCTTTTCACTCTAAAATTAGAGTTTATTTTTTTAAATAATAATAAACAAGTGATCGGGGCGGGATGTCACAACGCGAGTTAAGTTCGGACTTCTAAAGTTGACCCTTAACTGGCCAAGCCCATGTGCGTATGAATTAAGTCCATAAGAACCGATCCACATGGTACAAATAAGACTTACGGAATAAACTTAATCTTAATCTAACTGCGGGTTATAATAGATCCTAAGACTACTCCATTTTACATCTTTAGATAGTAAAGTACATAATCATATTCTCCAAAATTACTAAAATAACCTTAGACTAACATTCATTCCAAACCATCCAAAATAAACCAAACCATAGTAACTAGTTAACTACATTATTACATGCCGACAACAACTAACTATCAAATTACATTGTCCATATAAAAAGTCCATAAATCAATCCATTAAAAGTCCATTCAAAGCCCAAGCTCCTAGGCTTGGTTTCCTTCATGGTCCTCGTTCTTCCCTTTTCCTGCGTCATCCACTAAGGATAGCGATAGGGCGTTAGATCAATGCGCCCAGTAGGTGTTTCCGATTAGATCTACCACAAGGTTAGTATAAAAACATGCAAATAGTATAATAATACATGTTCATCAAAATCTCATAAAGACAATGCTATGTATGTAATGTACATGTAATGAGTCCACCCATCACAAATATACATAGCCTCCTCTTGACGGGATTCTCATCGTCAAGATACCCACAGTGGTCTTTCGGACACCCCGATGGAGTGTGGCCTCCGGATTCCTCTTGATGGGATTCTCATCATCAAGGTACCCCACAGTGGTCTTTCGGACGCCCCGACGGAGTGTGGCCTCTGGTTTCCATAATCACCACCCATGCCATGCATGAGATGTCCATGAGTTCATGCCATTTATAAACACATCTTAACATAGAAAAACTACTTTGAACAAAATAACTTAGCACATAATTCATCAAGATACGATAAAACATAAAATATAAGTGTGGTTCAAAAGGTAGGAAACGTACACAAATGCACTTAGATTTAAACGTTCTTTGAACCGTCACTCGTTCACGAATTGTACACCGTTCAAATAAGTCCCGTCACCCTATTTATATAAACATCAAATCAATCATATGTCCATATAATTTCCAACGTAGTCTAAGTCCCAAAATCCCTTGGTGAGGTTGGCCATACCCATGGCCGAACCTCACCCATTTAAATTTTGGTCTCTCTTTTATTTAACTAAAACCATTCAATAATCCACTTCCAAATGAACCTTGGTAGGGTTCGGCCATACAACATGGCCGAACCTTACCACTTGGTTTTGGCCCATATTTCAAATCCTTTGGTCATTTCATCTTTGATCATTTCACCTTTGACCATTTCATCCATATGTACAATAATGCCACTATCTAATCTTTGTCTAGTTTTTCTTAAAAACCAAAGTCCATAACCAATCCTCCTTAATGGGGTTCAGCCCTACAACATGGCCGAACCTCACCACTTGATTTGGTCCTTTAAATCCTTCATTCACCCTTCTCCAATTACATTATGAATTAACCCTAAATCCACCAAATGATTATTAGTGGGGTCGGCCATACTACATGGCCGAACCTCACCCTTTGGATTTTTACCTCATGTTCCATCATTTATCATGGTTGATCAATTTAATATTAAATCCATAACTAAGCCTAGGTGATTCTTAAATCAAAAGCATGAAACAAATCATAATTTCCAACATGATTTTTAATCCAATTATCCCAACAAAATAGGTCCATGGGGTTCGGCCATACACATGACCGAACCCTATGGTCCTCTTAACTCAATGATTCCATCATGTATAGTAATTTTGGCTCAACACTTTTAGCCATAAGAACCATATGGTTCAGCCATCCAATGGCCGACCAACATATTGCGCTTATCTTCATTCAAAAACTCCTTTAAAACTTTCATTACATAATATGGATTTTATCTCTCAAAAAACCCTAAAATTCACCAAGTCTTTTGATGGGGTTCGGCCATCCCGAGTGGCCGAACCCTATGATCCATTTCTAATCCTTTTTACACATCATTATCCATTCATTTTCTTCCATGGGGTTCAGCCATACTCATGGCCAAACCCTGTGGTTCCTTTACCTCTTCATTTAAACTTCATAGCCATGATCATACCCTTTGATGGGTTCGCCCATACATCATGGCCAAACCTAATCACCTCCATTTCATACTCAATGGTTTTTGCACATCCCTTTTCAAGATTTGGACATACAATGGGACTGATCATGTTCTTTGGTTATCTTATTAAATAAAAGTTATAGAACACCTACCGTTTCCGCGACTCCACCGATTTGATCTTTGCTTGTTCTTCCGTTCCTTTTGCTCCTCTTAGATCCTTAGCCTTCCTTCTTCCTTCTTGTCCTTTTGCCAAGCTTAATCTTTCTGGAAACTCCTTGAAGTTGATCAGTCAAAGTATTGATTTGAGAGAGGGAGAGAGATAGGAACTTGACCTTGGATGGAAATGATAAACCTAGAGGTGCAATCCTTTTCTCTAAGTCTACTTGTCTTGGTGGAGGGATCGGTCAAGGACTGATTGAAGATAAACAATCAGCCAATGCTTTTGATCTTGAGAGGTGAAGATGTCCAAGAGAGGGAGAGAAAGAGAGAGAGAGTGCAAATGAAAACCCTTTTTGACTAATGAACTTCAGCCCATGGTTGACACCAATGTAACTCTCCTCCCATTTACTTCCATAATTTATTTCATGTGGGGGTTTCATCCTTGAGATGAAACCCTCCAACGGTTTTGGCTCTTGGCTTCCCTAGATACAACCATTCTCCATCACCTCTCCAAGTGTGAACCCATATGTAACTCCCATTTGTTTAATACCTCCCTTGGGGTTTCATCCTTGAGATGAACATCCCAAGGTGTCCAACGGCTAACTTTTGGTTGGCCTTGAGTAACTCTTTATCTTCCATCTTTTACCCATGTGGGAGTTTCATCCATGAAATGAAACTCCTACATGCCAACGGTTTTTATGTCTTAACCCTTGGACCATCCAACTATCCCATGCAATTTCCAACGTCTATAACATCTTAAATTTAAAACATAACCCCTCACCACATGTAACTTCCATAAACGCCATTATCATTCATCATTTGTCTAAGAGTTACATGCATGGGATGACCTCTCCATGCAGCCAACGTTTTCTTTGTTTAAAATTGGAATTAAGACACTCCACTCTCATTCACACACTTCACTCACTTACAATTAATTTAACTCTCTCAACTCAACCCATTTAACTCATCAATTTAGTGCAACTCAACTTATAAATTCAACTCAAGTAAACCCCACAATTTATTCCAACTCAATCCAAACCCAAACATTTAATTCATCTTAACCCAATTAAGTTTTGAGCTCACCTAATGGTCAAACATGACAACCACGACCCATTGGGTCCCATTTGGGTCTTTTGACCCAATTAACCACTTTGACCCAAATAAATGTACATTACCCATTTAATTTAATTTAATCCCATAACACCTACATTGGGTCTTATTTGAAAAATGGGTCCCACCATTTTCTCATCTACGGTCATAACTCTTTAATTCATAACTCCAATGGCATTTTTGTAAATATCGATATATTGAAAAATCTAGGGTATTACAATACAATCCTCTTTTTAAAATTTTTGTCTCGAAAATCGAACGAAGTAGGATTCCAAAATACATCATACAAACAATTCAGGGTGAGCTGTTCTCATCTCTGATTCTAGTTCCCAGGTGGCTTCCTCAACACCATGTCGATCCCATACCACCTTGACGAACTGAATCGCTCGTTTTCGCAACACCCTTTGCTCAGTCTCTATTATTCTGACAGGCTTCTCGGCATAAGTCACATCACTTTGTACATCTATATCTTGTACATTCAATACATGCGAAGGATCGGGATTGTACTTCCTCAGCATCGATATATGAAACACATCGTGTAGAGATGCTAATTGTGAAGGAAGTCCCAACTGATAAGCTACATCCCCCATCCTTCTTATAATTGAAAACGGTCCCACATATCTTGGTGACAGTTTTCCTTCTTCCCAAATCTCATGTGCCCCTTTCGTGGCGAGACCTTCAAGAATACCATGTCCCCCACTTCAAATTCTAGAAACCTCCTTCTTTTGTCAGCATTGCTCTTTTGCCAATTCTGTGCCGTCAATAAGTGCTGACGGATCAACTGAATTTGTGTTGTAGTCTCTACGACTAGCTCGGGTCCAATCAGCGCAGGCTCGCCAGCCTCGGTCCAACACACTAGTGACCTGCACGGTCTACCATATAAGGCCTCGAATGGGACCATCTGAAGGCTTGCTTGGTAGCTATTGTTATATGAGAACTCTACCAATGGAAAATGATCCTCCCATCCACCCTTGAAGTCTAGCATGCATGCCCTCAACATGTCCTTCAGTGTTTGTATTGTCCTTTCCTACTGTCCATCAGTCTGTGGATTGAATGCTGTGCTAGTTAGTAGATCGGTCCCCATGGCCGACTGCATACTCTGCCACACCTTTCCGGTGAATCGGCCATCTCTATCAGACACTATAGTCTGAGGAATACCATGCAATCTGACGATATCCCGGATATACCGTCGTCCCAATGTCTCCGACGAATCTGTCATCCTGATGGGTAGAAAGTGAGCCGACTTGATCAATCGGTCTACCACAACCCATATTGCGTCGTTGCCCTTTGATGACTTAGGCAACCCGATTACAAAATCCATGGAAATGTGCTCCCATTTCCATTCCGGCACTGCTAAGGGTTTGAGTAACCCTGGTGGCTTTTGATGTTCCGTCTTAACGTGCTGACAAGTTAAATAGTGTGCCACAAATTCTGCAACATCTTTTTTGAGCCCGTGCCACCAATAATGTCTCTTCAGGTCGTGATACATCTTGGTGCTGCTCGGATGTATGGAGAGCTTGGTCTGATGTGCCTCAATCAATAACTCTTTTCTGCAGGTTTTTGGCACATATATTCTTCCCCGGAATACAAGACCCTGTCCTGGTCGCAACTCCCATTCTGGTATGACTATGCCAGTAGACATCTTGGCCCATATCACTTCTACTTCCGGATCTGTTCGTTGCTCTTGCTTAATCTTGGTAACCATGTTAGACCGTATGATTAAATTGTACATACTCCCATGGTTTGTGATATATAGATTGAACTCTCGAATGGTGTTCAACATCTCCCATTTGGTTCTGATCAGACATGCTACTGATGCATGTGATATGCGGCTGAGAATATCTGCCACCTTGTTTGCCTTGCCCGGATGATATCTGAGCGCAAATTCATAATCCGCTTGATATTCCATCCATCTGCGCTGCATCAGGTTGAGCTCTTTCTGATCAAATAAGTATTTCAAGCTCTTATGGTCTGAAAACACTTCAAATTTCTCGCCATATAGATAGTGTCTCTAGCTTTTGAGAGCGAAGACCACTGCGGCTAGTTCAAGATCATGCGTAGGGTAGAGACGTTCATGTATCTTTAGTTGTCTTGAACCATACCCCAGTCCTTCTCCAGATGCATCACATTGTACTTCATAACCTTTGCCTCTTTCCGGCAAAATTAAGATAGGAGCAGTTGTAAGTCTATCCTTTAGCTCCTCGAACCTCCGATTGCACAGATCTGTCCACTCATATTTGACTCCTTTCTGAGTGAGTTGAGTCAATGGAGAGGCAATTTTGGAGAAGTCCATGATGAACTTCCTATAATAACGAGCCAAACCCAGGAAGCTACGGATTTCAGTGACATTCTTTGGTGCTTTCCACTCACTCACTGCCGCCACCTTAGCCCGATCAACGGCTATACCATCTGCTGTTATGACATGCCCTAAGAATTTGACCTCAGATAGCCAAAATTCACATTTGTTTGCTTTGGCATACAACTTGTTCTGTCTCAAAGTGTTTAAAACTATCTGTAGATGCTTAGCATGCTCTTCTTACTTTTGGAAAAGATGAGGATATTATCAATAAACAAAATCACAAACTGGTCCAGGTAAGGTCGGAAGATCCTGTTCATTAGATCCATGAACAAGGCCAGTACATTGGTGAGTCCAAACGGCATGACTACGAACTCATATAGTCCATACCGCGTCCTGAAGGCTGTCTTCTCTATATCTTCCTCCTTAACCCGAATTTGATGATAACCGGACATCAGATCAATCTTTGAAAAATGACTAGAACCCCTCAGTTGATCGAATAAATCATCGATCCTGGGTAAAGGGTACTTGTTACGGACAGTTAGCTGATTCAGTTTTCGGTAATCCACACACATTCGGAGTGAACCGTCTTTTTTCTTCACAAACAACACTGGTGCTCCCCAAGACGATGTGCTGTTTCGGATACAACCCAGTCTAAGCAGTTCAACAATCTGCTTCTTTATCTCGGACATCTCCGCTGGTGCCATCTGATAGTGGGGTAATGACACTGGTGAAGTGCCAAGGTACAACTTGATTTCAAAGTTGAGCTCCCTCATGGGTGGTAAGCCAAGGAGTTCTTTTGGGAACACATTCGCAAACTCTTGCACAATTGCCGAAAGTTCAGTGACTGGTGCTTTGTTTATGATGATATTGTTCAATATCAAATGGTTCAACCCTTCATACAGTCTGCTCTGCTTGTCTGTACGAACCACATACTGCTTCCCTTCGGGTGACCAAAATGTCACTCTGCGGCGATAACAGTCAATGTTGGCCTGAAAGCTAGCCAACTAGTCCATGCCGAAAATAATATCGTACTCAAACATATCGAGTACCAGATAATTGAACTCAAATCTGAGTCCATCTAGTTCGGTATTCACAGTCGTGCATATGAGTCCCAATGACGTGTCTCCGACAGGGGATACAATTGTGAGTGATGTGGACAATTTTTGAACTAGAGTTCCAGTGGCAATTATAAATGACGCAGATATAAAGGAGTATGAAGCTCCAGAATCAAATGTACATATGCATGGGAACTACTGACAACAGCCATACCTTGAATCACAGAATGATCCACATCCTCAAGAGGTGCTAGTGTAAACAGACGTCCAGATCCAGTAGGGTTAGGCGCCCAACCCGCCTGATTATAAGTCCTGCCTCCGCGGGAGTTAACTGACCTAGCTGGTGGACAGAAAGATCCTCTAGAATATGAGAGCTTGTTGAGCTTTGGATAATCACTCTTGAAGTGACCCGGCTGATCATAGTGGAAACAGTTCTTCACCCCTCTGAATGCCTGAGTGACTGATGCAGATGGGGAGGGCTGGTTGGGACGAAAGCCCCCTGTGGACCCTGTAGATGGTGAGGGTCTGCTGAAGTTCGATCGGAACCTCTTGTTGGGCTGGAACCCACCCCTCCCACATGAAGCTCAGTGGTAATCAAGCCGCACCATCTCATTCAACTCTCGTTCTGCTATAGTGGCCTTGCTGACCACCTCAGCCACTGTGGCTGCCTTGAATATGGTCACTTTGGCCTTGATGTTTGGCCGTAGACCCCTCTCACCGTGCCCTGCGGTGCTCTATATCCACCATATAAAATGCATAGCAGGATAGATTGAGGAATTCCCGGTGATACTCTGCCACCGTCATAGAGCCCTGTACCAAGGACAGAAAGGCTTGAGTCTGACGCTCTTTCTCCTCCTCCGGGAAGTAGTGTTCCAAAAAGGTCATTGAAAACTAGTCCCAGGTCATGGCCGTCCTCTCCCTTACTGGTACGAGTGCCCGCTGTTTCTCCATTACCTCCCACCATTTACCGGCATCTTCAATTAGTTGTGATGTAGCCAGTAGAATCCTATCAGCATGACTCGAGATCTTGAGTAGAGTTAAGATCTGAGTGATCTTCTTCAACCAATGTTCAGCTCCGACAGCCCCTTCCTTCCCTTTAAAGTAGGGAGGGCACTGTTGCTGGAATTCTCGAACCATACTCTGGTCATTGACGTCTTTAGAATTTTCATTTCCATTCATATGCTATCGGAGTACAGAAGTCACCACCGCTTGAACTAACCTCTGTAGTTCAGGCGGCACATGTGGTATATGTACGCCGCTGTTCCCCTCTTCCTCCTTCCGAGATGAGTGTTCACTCTCCTTCTCTTCTCGTCGAGAGTGATGTGACTCTTCCTCATTGTGTGATTTTTCATGAAAAGATGGCTCCTTCTTAGGTTGAGTTACCTCCTTCTCATGTAACGATTGCTCTTTCTCATGTGCAGATTTTTCATGTTCAGATACCATTTTCTCATGTTGAGTGATCTGTAACACTTTTCCCTTCCCTTTCTGGTTCTAAGAGATCTTTTTCTTTGGAGCCATTTTCCCTAAGTCATGAAAACATTAACGACTTAGTTTCTTCGTACAGTTTGTGTTTTTCACTATTTTGGGAAGATTTCCAAATAAGCAAACTTGGTTTTCCTTTGTTTTTGGGGGAAATTTCTAAATACCAATTGTTTGCTATCTTTTTCAATTTGGGGAATATTGGGGAAGTATATCCTATTTCGCTACGTTTGGTAGATCAACTATAATGACTGTACTTTTGCTATCTTTCACTGTTGTTCTTAGATTGATTGTTCAGTTTGAGTCTACGAAGTAAATTAACCTGGCCCCCAGTCAGCGGACTCCGAAGAGTCGGTCAGTTGGGATTCTTATCTGTCAGTGAGACATGAAACCGCCTTAATCTTACTTCGGAAATTCAATTTGCTCTGATACCAGCTGTAACACCTCGCCCTTTTCACTCTAAAAGCAGAGTTTATTTTTTTTAAAATAATAATAAACAAGTGATCGGGGCGGGATGTCACGACGCGAGTTAAGTTTGGACTTTTAAAGTCCGACCCTTAACTGGCCAAGCCCATGTGCGTATGAACTAAGTCCATAAGAACCGATCCACACATGGTACAAATAAGACTTGCGGAATAAACTTAATCTTAATCTAACTGCGGGTTATAATAGATCCTAAGACTACTCCATTTTACATCTTTAGATAGCAAAGTACATAATCATATTCTCCAAAATTACTAAAATAACCTTAGACTAACATTCATTCCAAACCATCCAAAATAAACCAAACCATAGTAACTAGTTAACTACATTATTACATGCCGACAACAACTAACTATCAAATTACATTGTCCATATAAAAAGTCCATAAATCAATCCATTAAAAGTCCATTCAAAACCCAAGCTCCTAGGCTTGTTTCCTTCATGATCCTCGTTCTTCCCTTTTCTTGCGTCATCCAGTAAGGATAGAGATAGGGCGTTAGATCAATGCGCCCAGTAGGTGTTTCAGATTAGGTCAACCACAAGGTTACTATAAAAACATGCAAATAGTATAATAATAGATGTTCATCAAAATCTCATAAAAACAATGCTATGCATGTAATGCACATGTAATGAGTCCCACCCATCACAAATATACATAGCCTCCTCTTGAAGGGATTCTCATTGTCAAGGTACCCCACAGTGGTATTTTGGACACCCCGACGGAGTGTGGCCTTTGGATTCCTCTTGATGAGATTCTCATCATCAAAGTACCCACAGTGGTCCTTCGGACGCCCCGATGGAGTGTGGCCTCCGGTTTCTGTAACACCCCAATTTCTCAATGAAGTGGAAAAGTACCAAAATGCCCCTGGGTTGTTTAATTAATTATTTTGTGATGATAAGTAAGGAAATAGTGGGGCCCATTGCTCAAATTAAAATCATATGAGCACATTATGAGTGTTAAGCTTGATTGGATAGGGTAATTTTCATCATTTGGGTCAAAAATGGCTAAATGGGTCAAAGGGCCCAAATCGTGACCCATCGGGTCAAAATGGATGATTTGACCGTTTTGTGAATTTAAATTAAATGGGGTTAAGCTTATTTGATTGGAAATCAAGTAGAGAAGAAATGGGTAGGCCTGACCCATATGCAAAAACCGATTACAAATGGCCAAAATACCCATAATTGGGTCATGGAGTCAAAAACGGGTCAAGGAGCTAAAAGTGGACCCAACGGGTCGAGTTGACTATTGTTGACCGTGTGAACCCTCAAGGGAGCTAAAACACGAGTTAAATCAGTTGAATGGGACTGAGGTGAGTTGAAATTAAATCAAGTTATGAGTCAACTCATGTGCATTGAATGAAAACCATTAAATGTGATGAGTTGGGTTGGAATAAAAATACCTTGAGTTGGGTGAGTCAAAATGGAAACCCATGGGACTGTAAATCAGTGAGTTCAAGTGGGAATTGGAAGAGTTTTGCTCAGCTTTAACCACCCAAAACAAGTCCCACATGTTGGGGACTTGTTTGGGGTGAGTTCCATGATCAATGATAAATGAAATGCATAGTTTGAGGTGAGTTGCTTGGGAATCTGAATGGCTGCTTGGGTAGCTGCCAAGGGATGCCTTGGATGGCACCCAATACCCATTGGTTTGTGCATGAATTGATGAGGGAGTGGAGGAGTTTTGGTGGCTGAATTACAAAACCAATGAGCACCCATGTGTGGCCGATTTTATCATTGTGAAAGCCTTACAATTCCATCTCTTTCTCCCTCTCTCCAATTGGTGTTCTTGGCTGGAACAACAGAGGCTTTTGGTACAAAATATCCAAGCATATAACCAGCAAGGAGTTAAGGAAGTAAGGATTAAAAGACAAGGATCAAAGGCATAAGAAAAGCTTGGAAAGTGGTAAGTTTTTCCATTGATTTATGTTTAATAAAATGGGAAAAATAAGACATGATTCGGCCATGTGATGGTCAAATCCATCAAGGGTTAAAGTAGGATTCTTTTATGCCTAATTGGATGGAAAACATGGACATAGGGTTCGGCCACTATGGATGGCCGAACCCCATGAAATATTATGGTTAAACTTGATGGTTTTGTAAGATTTAAACCATGCAAGTATAGGACTGATTTTAGAGGTTTAAGATACATACTTTGGAAAGATTGAAAGCATGAATTTGAATGTCATAATTTGGCCATGCTATGGCCTAATTTGACAAGGGTCTAAACCATGTAAGAGATGGCTTGGTTTTTATGTTTTGGAAACATGAAAACCATGGATTTTGTGGACTGTTTTTGATAGTTTTGGAAATTAAAACCCTATGAAAATGGGCTAATTTTTGGATGGTTTGTTTGAAAGTTAAAACCTGATTTAATATACTGTTATTACATTATTATCTGAGGTTTAAAAACAGTAAACCTAACCATTGGGTTCGGCCACCATGGAGGGCCGAACCCCATGTGAAAGGATGTTGGTGTTCATGCTGGAAAAACATGTAAACCATAGACTTTTTATGGACTGTTTTGGACGGTTCGTTTGAAAGTTAAAACCTGATTTAATATAATGTTATTACATTATTATCTGAGGACTAAAAACAGTAAACCTAACCATTGGGTTCGGCCACCATGGAGGGCCGAACCCCATGTAAAAGGATGTTGGTGTTCATGTTGGAAAAACATGTAAACCGTAGACTTTTTATGGACTGTTTTGGATGGTTTGTTTGAAAGTTAAAACCTGATTTAATAGACTGTTATTACATTATTATCTTAGATTTAAAAAGCAGTAAACGTAACCATTGGGTTCGGCCAACATGGATGGCCGAACCCCATGTAAAATGGGTTGGTTTTCATGATTGGAAAACATGGAAACCATAGACCTTTGTGGACTGTTTTTGGGAGATTTTTATGTGATAAGGTTACTGATTATGGGTTGGCCATAGGATGGTTAAACTATGGGCTTAATATGGCTAAGGGGTAGAGCCAATAAGTATCTAAACAAAGGACATCATTGAGCAAAGAACCATAAGGGTTTCGGCCATGAGTATGGCCGAACCGCATGGACTGTTTTCATGGGCCATTTTATGGATGTATGTGTGATTAAAAATGGAATCATGTTTGCTGTTTTGGTCGTCCAAAACATGACTGAACCATGTTAAGGTTACGGTTAAGGTTGTAGAATTTAATCAAGGTATTGGTGGCAATGGCAAATCTGTGAATACAAGCCAAATGAAGAGATTGATCAAAAGGACTTACAAGATGTTTTAGGTCTCATATGTGAATGGACATGTAAATAAGATTATGATTTACTTATTGTTGCATAATAAGGTACCGAAAGTTGAACGACGAACGAGTCGTGACCGGTTAAAGCCTAAGAAAGAACGGACGCTGAAGTGATTCTTCAGTAGGTTTCCTACCTACTTGTAACCATGGTTTTACCCAGTTTTTCTTATGATACTCTTGTTTTAATATATGTGTTTCAAATGATATATTATGCATTAACAAATGGCATACAGCCATTGGCATCTCATGCATAGTCACGGGATAATGAATGAAGTTCTACAGTGATGGCTACAAATGTACATGATGGGGGTTGCTCATTGCATGTACATATTTTATAGAAGAGATGAAAGTGTGTTGTAATTTACCTTGTCGGTGCAAGGCACGTCAAGTGATGGCTACAAATGTACATGATGGGGGTTGCTCATTGCATGTACATAGAAGAGATGAAAGTGTGTTGTAATTTACCTTGTCGGTGCAAGGCACATCAAATGATGGCTATGAAAGTACATAATGGGGGATGCCCATTGCATGTGCATATTTCATAGCACTGTTTTAACTGTTTTTAATGATCATGTATTATGATATATATGCATGTTTTATATGCTGACATGTGGTAGCCCTGATTCGGGAACCTACTGGGCGCGTTGATCTAACGCCCTAATTCTATCCTCAGAGGAGATTGCAGGTACAAGCAAAGGGAAAGGAAAGGTCGTTGACCGGGAGGGGAGCCAAGCCTAAGTGCTTGAATGTAGGACTTAACTACTTTATATTACTGTCTTTTGAATACTTTTGTGGGACATGTAATAATTCACTACTTGCTATGGTTTGATTAGGTTGATAACATTTGGATAGTTGATCTATGTTAAATTATGTTTAAGACTGTTACTTACTATCTGGTCTTTCTATTCCGCAATTAATCTAGGTTATTTCGCTTGTTGATGTTAGTTCCATGTGTGATTCGTAATCATGATCTAGTCCATGTACACATGTGTGGCCAGTTAAGGTTCAGACTTGGGTAGTCTAAACTTAACTCGCGTCGTGACGCCGCCGCTCTCTTTCGATGTTTTATTATAACTTTAAAAAAAAAAAATTAGACTCTGAAATTCTCGGAAAGGGCGGGGCATTACAATTGGTATCAGAGCGAAACAGGAATTTGAATCATCAAAGTAAGATTAAGACGGTTTCATGTCTCACTGACGGATAAGAATCCCAACTGACTGACTCTTCGGAGTCCGCTGACTGGGGGCCGAATTAATTTACTTCGAGTGACTCGGACTGAACAATCAATCTGAGAACGACAATGAAAGATAGCAAAGTAAAGTACAGTCATCATAACTGGACATAACAAACATAGCAAAGTAGGATGTACTCCCCTGAAATCCCCACACTGAGAAACAAACAATAGGAAATTAGAGATTTCCCCAGAAACAAAAGAAAACAAAGAATAATGATTTGGTAATCTTCCCAAACAAAGTAAATGATATTATGCATGATCAAAATTCCCTGGAAACCAAGAGTGGTTTATTTAGAATTATTGTTGAATATTTTTGTGTTTGAAATGATGTGGCACAGATATGTCAAGCAACGAAGAATACACTGAGTTATGGGATAAAGGGACACCAAGTTGTCCGGTAGATTTGGTATCAACTTCTGACAGTATCAGTATGGAAGTTAATGTGGATCTTCAGGAGGGACCTCCTGAAGAAGCTGATGTGGACTTAGCGCCTCTTCCAGAGGATCTGATGGATGACATTCCTGAGATGGTGGAACCTCCTGAGGAAGAGGAGGATGATCTAGCACATTTACTGGAGGATCCCATGGCTGGTGTACCTATTATATTGGAATCACTTGGGGAGATAGATCCCTATGACACATGTGAACTGTGCAATCAAGATGGGCACCACTGCCGGTATTGTCCTCATCCACTGGGTGTTGTCTGCCCGTCCTGTGGACTACATGGGCATGGTGAGGCAAGGACTAATTGTCCATACATCGGAGGACTTGGATTAGTACCCTGCACAACTTGTGAGGTATTGGGGCACATGGCGATGACGTGTCCTGATAACCGTTTCAAGTTCGCTTTTGATGCAGAGTCTTCTACGGAAGACTAGGATTGGAAGTAATATGTAGGGGTATTAAAAAAGAGGGTTATTTTGTAAAGGGTGCATATTTTGTTATACATAGGGTTTTGTTTCACCCTACCCACCTTTGTACAAAGATGCAGTTTGAATATATATAAAATATGTGATTTTATGATTTTATGAGGATTTATGGCATTTGATGCATGTTGATAATGGAAACTAAGTCTATGATGTTTCCATGAATTAGGAATAAATGGCGCCATAGAAAAAGGTGGTAAAGGATCTAAAAGGAAAAGGAAAAGTTTTACAAATCGGATTGGGTGAGGGGGCATCAAAGAGAAGGACCCGTCAGGATGATAAGAAGAAAGATGAGGTGCTTGTAATTACACCACAAGGGAAGGTGGTACCACAACGCAAAAAGGTGGTGCGCGAGAAGGTGCCATCGGTGCAAGACGAGGAGCGGTCCGTTCATGACGAAGAAAGATCAGTGCATGAACGATCGCGTGATGAGGAAGAGTCACAACATTCCCGGCGAGAAGAGGGGGATAGTGACCCTACATATCAATGGGACGAGGAGGAATATGACTCGTCATATCGACCCGAGGAGGAAGAGAACAGTAACCTGACTGTACCCTATGTGCCTCCTGAACTGCACAGTTTGGTACAAGCTGTAGTAACCTCTGTCCTCCAGCAACACATGAGCGGAGGAGGAAGCATGAGTGAAAATAATGACCGTAACATGGTCAGAGATTTTCAACAGCAGCGCCCACCTTACTTCAAGGGCAGAGAAGGGCCAGTCGGAGCCGAAAACTGGTTGGAGAAGATTTCTCACATATTGACTCTTTTGAACATCAAGAGTCATGCTCATAAAATACTATTGGCCACGTCACAGCTGGTAGATGATGCTGCCAAATGGTAGAAGGTGGTGGAGAAACAGCAGACACTTGTGCCGAGAAGAGAAAGAGTTACTATGACCTGGGAGCAATTCTCAGCGACATTTCTAGAGCGCTACTTTCCGGAGGAAGAAAGAGAACGTCAAATTCAGGCCTTTATGATGTTGGTACAAGGTTCAATGACGGTGGCTGAGTATCACCAAGAATTCCTCAGCCTGTCAATCTATGCATACTATATTGTGGACACGGAATACCGAAAGGCTCGCAAGTTCGAGCGTGGGTTACGGCCAAACATAAGGGCCAGGGTAACCGTGTTCAAAGCAGCCACGCTGGCAGAAGTGGTCAGCAGGGCAAGCATTGTGGAGTAAGAGATGGCGGAATTTGCAAAAGTGGACAACCGCCGAGCTCCGAGTGGGAGGGGTGCGTACCAACCCAACAAGAGGTTCAGATCGAACTTCGGCAGACCTTCGCCGTCTGTTGGATCAAGTGGGGGCTTTCGCCCCAACCAGCCCACTCAATCTGTGGCAGTCACACAAGCTTCTCGAGGAATGAACATCTGCTTTCATTGTGATCAACCAGGTCACTACAAAAAGGATTGCCCAAAGCTTAACAGGCTGTCATACTCCAGAGGATCATCTCGTCCGCTAGCTAGGCCGGCAAACTCCAGAGGAGGCAGAATGCAAGGCCGAGGAGGTCGAAGGTCTAACCCTGCTGGAGCGGGACGATTATTTACACTAACTTCTCAAGAGGAAGAGGAAGAGGATCATCCTGTGATACAAGGTATGGCGGTAGTGAGTAGCTCATATGCATATGCACTATTTGATTCCGGAGCATCACACTCCTTTATAGCTGCATCGTTTATTACTGCTACTGGTACATTAGTTCAAAGATTAGCCACAACACTTACTATTGTATCCCCTATCGGAGATTCGGCATTGGGACTTATATGTACAGCAGTTAACACCGAATTAGCTGGATTCAGATTTGAATTCAATTATCTAGTGCTGGACATGTCTGAATATGATATTATATTCGGTATGGATTGGTTGGCGAAGTTTCATGCCAACATCGACTGTTATTGTCGAAGAGTGACATTTAAGTCACCCGTAGGGCAAACAATATGTAGTCCGTGCAGATAAACAAAGTGGATTGCAGAAAGGATTAAACCACGTGGTATTGAATAATATCACCATAAACAAAGCTCCAGTTACTGAACTTCCAGTAATTGCACAAGAATTTGCGGATGTATTCCCAAAGGAACTCCCTGGTTTACCACCTATGAGGGAGATTAACTTCGAGATCAGGCTGTACCCTGGCACAGCACCAGTGTCGTTACCACACTATCGGATGGCACCAGCAGAGATGTCAGAACTAAAGAAGCAGATTGATGAACTGCTTAGGCTGGGTTGCATCTGGAACAGTACATCATCTTGGGGAGCACCAGTGTTATTTGTCAAGAAGAAGGATGGCTCACTTCGGATGTGCGTGGACTACCGAAAGCTGAATCAGCTAACAGTCCGGAACAAGTACCCTCTACCCAGGATTGATGATTTATTCGATCAATTGAGGGGTTCAAGCCATTTTTCAAAGATCGATTTGATGTCTGGTTATCATCAAATTCGAGTTAGGGAGGAAGATATAGAAAAGACAGCTTTTCGGACGCGGTATGGACTGTTTGAGTTCGTGGTCATGCCATTTGGACTCACGAATGCGCCGACAGTGTTCATGGATTTGATGAACAGAATCTTCCGTCCCTATTTAGATCAATTTGTAATTGTATTCATTGATGATATCTTGATCTATTCTAAGAGTCAGGAGGAACATGCAGAGCATTTACGTATAGTCTTGAATACGTTGAGGCAGAATAAGCTATATGCCTAGGCCAGTAAATGTGAATTCTGGTTATCCGAGGTCAATTTCTTGGGACATGTCATAACCGAAAACGGTATAGCCGTGGATCCAGCAAAAGTGGCGGCAGTAAGTGAATGGAAAGCGCCAAAGAATGTGACCGAGATCCGCAGTTTCTTAGGGCTGGCGGGTTATTATCGGAAATTTATCATGGACTTTTCCAAGATAGCGTCTCCGTTGACTCGACTTACTCAGAAAGGAGTCAAGTATGAGTGGACAGATCAGTGTAACCGAAGATTTGAAACGCTGAAAGAAAAACTTACAAGAGCTCCTGTTTTAATTTTGCCGGAAAAGGGCAAAGGTTATGAAGTACAATGCGATGCTTCAGGAGAAGGACTAGGGTGTTCACTCATGCAAGGTCATCATGTGGTGGCATATGGGTCAAGACAGTTAAAAATACATGAACGTCTTTATCCCACACATGACCTGGAGCTAGCTGCAGTGGTCTTCGCTCTCAAAAGCTGGAGACACTACCTGTACGGCGAAAAATTTGAGGTATTTTCTGATCACAAGAGTTTAAAATATTTATTTGATCAGAAGGAGCTCAATCTAAGGCAGCGTAGATGGATGGAGTATCTGGCGGATTATGAATTCGAGCTTCGATACCATCCAGGCAAGGCGAACAAGGTGGCGGATGCTCTTAGCTGCCTATCTCATGCATCGGTCGCATGCTTGATCAGAACGGAATGGGAGATGCTGCACACCATTCGAGAGTTCAATCTTCATATCAACAACCGTGGAAGTATGTATGAATTTGATCATACGGTCCAATATAGTCACCAAGATTGAACAAGAACAAAGAACAGATCCGGAAGTGGAGGACATTTGGGCCAGGATGTCTACTGGCACCGTTGTACCGGAATGGGAATTACGACCAGGACAGGGTCTTGTATTCCGGGGAAGAACTTATGTGACCAAAGAGTTGCAGGAAAGAGCTACTGATTGAGGCACATCAGTCCAAGCTCTCTATCCATCCGGGCAGCACCAAAATGTACCATGACTTAAAGAGGCATTATTGGTGGTATGGACTAAAAAGGGATGTGGCAGAATTCGTGGCACATTGTCTAACTTGTCAGCAAGTTAAGACTGAACACCAAAAGCCACCTAGGTTGCTCAAACCCTTAGCAGTGCCAGAATGGAAATGGGAACACATTTCTATGGACTTTGTATCGGGGTTGCCAAGGTCTTCAAGGGGCAATGACGCTATATGGGTCGTAGTCGACCGACTGACCAAATCCGCACATTTCATTCCTATCAAGATGACGGATTCATTTGAAACGTTGGGTCGGCGGTGTATTAAAGAAATCATTCGACTACATGGCATTCCTCGAACAATAGTATCGGACAGAGATGGCCGTTTTACCGGTAGGTATGGCAAAGCATGCAGTCAGCCATGGGGACAGACTTATTGACTAGCACCGCTTTCCATCCACAGACTGATGGACAATCAGAAAGGACGATACAAACTTTGGAAGACATGCTGAGAGCATGTATGTTAGATTTCAAATGAGGATGGGAGGACCATTTACCACTGGTGGAGTTCTCCTATAATAACAGCTATCAGGCAAGCCTTCAAATGGCTCCTTATGAGGCTTTATATGGTAGACCTTGTAGGTCGCCGGTATGTTGGACAGAGGCTGGAGAGCCTGTATTGATCGGACCAGAACTAGTCGCGGAGACTACTGCGCAAATAAAGTTGATACGTCAACACTTACTGACTGCACAGAGTCGGCAGAAGAGTTATGCTGATAAAAGGAGACGGTTTCTGGAATTTGAAGTGGGAGACTTGGTATTTCTAAAGGTCTCGTCACGGAAGGGACATATGAGGTTCGGAAAGAAAGGAAAACTGTCACCAAGATTTGTGGGACCGTTTTCCATCATGAGAAGAGTGGGGGAGGTGGCTTATCAGATAGCACTCCCATCACAATTAGCAGCTCTACACGATGTGTTCCACGTGTCGATGCTAAGGAAATACAATCCAGATCCGTCCCATGTTTTAAATGTTCAAGATATTGAAG
Source organism: Chimonanthus salicifolius (assembly GCA_013350335.1). Lineage (NCBI taxonomy): Eukaryota > Viridiplantae > Streptophyta > Magnoliopsida > Laurales > Calycanthaceae > Chimonanthus > Chimonanthus salicifolius. The sequence goes on along the minus strand of CM023537.1, from coordinate 37,530,084 downwards.
TACAAAGCGACATGACGTACGTCGAGAAGCCGGTCAGGATAGTGGAGACCGAACAAAGGGTGTTGTGAAACAGAGCGATTCAGTTCGTAAAAGTGGTATGGGATTGTCATGGTGATGAAGAGGCCATGTGGGAACTTGAGTCGGAGATGAGAACAGCTCACCCCAAATTATTTGTGTAATTTAATTTGAGAACCCTGCTTCACTCGATTTTCGGGACGAAAATTTTAAAAAGAGCGTTATATTGTAACAGCCCAATTTCTTAATGAAGTGGGAAATTACCAAAATGCCCCTGGGTTGTTAAATTAATTATTTTGTGATGATAAGTAAGGAAATAGTGGGGCCCATTGCTCAAATTAAAATCATATGAGCACATTATGAGTGTTAACCTTGATTGGATGGGTAATTTTCATCATTTGGGTCAAAAATGGCTAAATGGGTCAAAGGGCCCAAATGTGACCCATCGGGTCAAAATGGATGATTTGACCGTTTTGTGAATTTAAATTAAATGGGGTTAAGCTTATTTGATTGGAAATCAAGTAGAGAAGAAATGGGTAGGCCTGACCCATATGCAAAAACCGATTACAAATGGCCAAAATACCCATAATTGGGTCATGGAGTCAAAAACGGGTCAAGGAGCTAAAAGTGGACCCAACGGGTCGAGTTGACTATTGTTGACCGTGTGAACCCTCAAGGGAGCTAAAACACGAGTTAAATCAGTTGAGTGGGACTGAGGTGAGTTGAAATTAAATCAAGTTATGAGTCAACTCATGTGCATTGAATGAAAAGCATTAAATGTGATGAGTTGGGTTGGAATAAAAATACCTTGAGTTGGGTGAGTCAAAATGGAAACCCATGGGACTGTAAATCAGTGAGTTCAAGTGGGAATTGGAAGAGTTTTGCTCAGCTTTAACCACCCAAAACAAGTCCCACACGTTGGGGACTTGTTTGGGGTGAGTTCCATGATCAATGATAAATGAAATGCATAGTTTGAGGTGAGTTGCTTGGGAATCTGAATGGCTGCATGGGTAGCTGCCAAGGGGTGCCTTGGATGGCACCCAATACCCATTGGTTTGTGCATGAATTGATGAGGGAGTGGGGGAGTTTTGGTGGCTGAATTACAAAAACAATGAGCACCCATGTGTGGCCGATTTTATCATTGTGAAAGCCTTACAATTCCATCTCTTTCTCCCTCTCTCCAATTGGTGTTCTTGGCTGGAACAGCAGAGGCTTTTGGTACCAAATATCCAAGCATATAACCAGAAAGGAGTTAAGGAAGCAAGGATTAAAAGACAAGGATCAAAGGCATAAGAAAAGCTTGGAAAGTGGTAAGTTTTTCCATAGATTTATGTTTAATAAAATGGGAAAAATAAGACATGATTCGGCCATGTGATGGTCAAATCTATCAAGGGTTAAAGTAGGATTCTTTTATGCCCAATTAGATGGAAAACATGGACATAGGGTTCAGCCACTTTGGATGGCCGAACCCCATGAAATATTATGGTTAAACTTGATGGTTTTGTAAGATTTAAACCATGCAAGTATAGGACTGATTTTAGAGGTTTAAGATACATACTTTGGAAAGATTGAAAGCATGAATTTGAATGTCATAATTTGGCCATGCTATGGCCGAATTTGACAAGGGTCTAAACCATGTAAGAGATGGCTTGGTGTTCATGTTTTGGAAACATGAAAACCATGGATTTTGTGGACTGTTTTTGATAGTTTTGGAAATTAAAACCCTATGAAAATGGGCTAATTTTTGGATGGTTTGTTTGAAAGCTAAAACCTGATTTAATATACTGTTATTACATTATTATCTGAGGTTTAAAAACAGTAAACCTAACCATTGGGTTCGGCCACCATGGAGGGCCGAACCCCATGTAAAAGGATGTTGGTGTTCATGTTGGTAAAACATGTAAACCATAGACTTTTTATGGACTGTTTTGGATGGTTTGTTTGAAAGTTAAAACCTGATTTAATATAATGTTATTACATTATTATCTTAGATTTAAAAACAGTAAACCTAACCATTGGGTTCGGCCACCATGGAGGGCCGAACCCCATGTAAAAGGATGTTGGTTTTCATGTTGGAAAAACACGTAAACCATAGACTTTTTATGGACTGTTTTGGATGGTTTGTTTGAAAGTTAAAACCTGATTTTAATATACTGTTATTACATTATTATCTGAAGTTTAAAAGCAGTAAACATAGCCATTTGCTTCAGCCAACATGGAGGGCCGAACCCATGTAAAAGAGGGTTCGTTTTCATTATTGGAAAACATGGAAACCATAGACCTTTGTGGACTCTTTTTGGGAGATTTTTATGTGATAAGGTTACTCATTTTGGGTTGGCCATAGGATGGCTAAACTATGGGCTTAATATGGCTAAGGGGTAGAGCCAATAAGTATCTAAACAAAGGACATCATTGAGCAAAGAACCATAAGGGTTTCGGCCATGAGTATGGCCGAACCCCATGGACTGTTTTCATGGGCCATTTTATGGATGTATGTGTGATTAAAAATGGAATCATGTTTGCTGTTTTGGTCGTCCAAAACATGACTGAACCATGTTAAGGTTACGGTTAAGGTTGTAGAATTTAATCAAGGTATTGGTGGCAATGGCAAATCTGTGAATACAAGACAAATGAAGAGATTGATCAAAAGGACTTATAAGATGCTTTAGGTCTCATATGTGAATGGACATGTAAATAAGATTATGATTTACTTATTGTTGCATAATAAGGTACCGAAAGTTGAACGACGAACGAGTCGTGACCGGTTAAAGCCTAAGAAAGAACGGACGCTGAAGTGATTCTTCAGTAGGTTTCCTACCTACTTGTAACCATGGTTTTTACCCAGTTTTTCTTCTGATACTCTTGTTTTAATATATGTGTTTCAAATGATATATTATGCATTAACAAATGGCATACATGCATTGGCATCTCACGCATAGTCATGGGATAATGAATGAAGTTCTACAGTGATGGCTACAAATGTACATGATGGGGGTTGCTCATTGCATGTACATATTTTATAGAAGAGATGAAAGTGTGTTGTAATTTACCTTGTCGGTGCAAGGCACGTCAAGTGATGGCTACAAATGTACATGATGGGGGTTGCTCATTGCATGTACATAGAAGAGATGAAAGTGTGTTGTAATTTACCTTATCGGTGCAAGGCACGTCAAGTGATGGCTATGAAAGTACATAATGGGGGATGCCCATTGCATGTGCATATTTCATAGCATTGTTTTAAATGTTTTTAATGATCATGTATTATGATATATATGCATGTTTTATATGCTGACATGTGGTAGCCCTGATTCGGGAACCTACTGGGCACGTTGATCTAACGCCCTAATTCTATCCTCAGAGGAGATTGCAGGTACAAGCAAAGGGAAAGGAAAGGTCGTTGACCGGGAGGGGAGCCAAGCCTGAGTGCTTGAATGAAGGACTGAACTACTTTATATTACTGTCTTTTGAATACTTTTGTGGGACATGTAATAATTCACTACTTGCTATGGTTTGATTAGGTTGATAACATTTGGATGGTTGATCTATGTTAAATAATGTTTAAGACTGTTACTTGCTATCTGGTCTTTCTATTCCGCAATTAATCTAGGTTATTCCGCATGTTGATGTTAGTTCCATGTATGATTCGTAATCATGGTCTAGTCCATGTACACATGGGTGGCCAGTTAAGGTTCAGACTTGGGTAGTCTGAACTTAACTCGTGTCGTGACGCCGCCCGCTCTCTTTCGATTTTTTTATTATAACTTTAAAAAAAAAATTAGACTCTGAAATTCTCGGAAAGGGCGGGGCGTTACACTGCCAGACCCAAGAAACTACGGATCTCGGTCACATTACGTGGTCTCGTCCAACTCATCACGGCCTCCACCTTGGCCGGGTCAACAGCCAGCCCTTCCCTTGATAACACATGTCCCAAAAACTGTACCTCTGGCAACCAAAACTCACACTTGCTGTATTTTGCAAACAACTTATTATCCCTCAAAATTTGTAGCACGGTCCTCAAGTGTTGCTCATGATCCTCCTCTGATGCTGAGTACACAAGAATATCGTCAATAAATACTTCCACGAACCGATCAAGATAAGGCCTGAATATCCTGTTCGTGAGGTCCATAAAAGTGGCTGGGGCATTGGTCACTCCAAAAGGCATCACAACAAATGCAAAGTGCCCAAACCGCGTGCGGAATGCTGTTTTCTCTATGTCACAATCCCCCACCCTTACCTGATGGTAACCTGATCGGACATCAATCTTCGAGAAACATCTTGATCCTCTCAACTGATCGAACAAATCATCGATCCTCGGCAGTGGATACTTGTTCTTTATGGTCACGCGATTCAACTGTCGGTAACCTATGCACAGTCTCATACTCCCGTCCTTTTTCTTAGCGAACAAAGCTGAAGCACCCCATGGCGACGTACTAGGATGGATAAAACCAACCGACTGCAGCTCTGTCAGTTGCTTCCCTAACTCCAACATCTCAGTTGGTGCCATCCGATAGGGAGTGACAGAAATTGGGGCGGTGCCGGGGAGCAAGTCTATAACGAACTCCACCTCTCTACGTGGTGGTAACTCAGTGAGCTTTTCTGGAAAGACATCCACGAACTCACACACCACACGAGGCATCTCAGCACCTGCTGGCCCCGAACCCTCCCAACTCAAACTGGTCACAAGTCCACCTAACTCATCTGCACTTGGACAAAAGGCAGTGTTCAACCGCTCAACAAAGGCCTCGCCTGAAACAGTACTACCTAAAACCCTCCTGTGATAGCAGTCAATGACGACCCGGTGGGAACACAACCAGTCCATCCCAAGGATAAGATCAAACTCTAACATATCCATGATCCGTAGATCAAACTTAAGATGCAAGCCACCCATGGATAAAACACATCCCCGACAAATCTGATCTACAACTACCTCACTACCCAGAGGAGATCTGATATGTAAAGGTGTCTTAGCCTTTACCACTTTCAAACCAGAACTAAGAGCAAAATCTAAAGCAATGTAAGAGTGCGAGGCACCCGAATCAAATAAAACACGAGCCAAGGAACCATGAAGAACCAACATACCCTGCATGACTGATGGTGGCAAGAACTCCTCTGGCTGTTGCATTAGGGCGTACATCTTGCTCTGAGCTGATTGATTGGGCCTACCTTGGCCTCTGCCTCTCTGTGAAGGCGCTGCTCTTGGTACCGTAGGTCGAGTCGATGCCATCCGACCGTATCCATCGCCTGGGTGGGCGCCACCACAACACCTTGGCCACCTTTCTGGGGACAGTCCCGTGAGATATGTCCAGCCTCCCCACAAGTGTAGCAATGAATGGCCCTAGGCCGCTGCTGAAATTGGGGGCAGTCCCTCCAAATGTGACCGATCTGGTCGTAGTCAAAAAACTTAACGAGCTCGGGCTGACCACCCACTACTGGCACAATCGAACCTGAATGTGGCCTCCCGGGAATAACCCCTCGGGTCTGATAAGGCGCTGGTCGCCTTTTCTTCCTGTCATGGCCTCTGCTCGGCCTATAAGTACTCACTGATGCTGGCTGGTAGACCGCGCCGCTGGATCTCATGATGGTGCCCTCTGCTATCAGTGCCCGCTGTACCACCTCTGCATAGGTAACACACCTCGAAGGCATAACCATACACTATAGAGCCGGTGTAGGCCCTCCTCAAACTTGCGGGCCTTATCCTCTTCTTTCGCCACCAAATGTGGAGCATAGCGTGACAATTCCACAAAACGGGCATCATACTCCCGCACTGTAAAGTTACCCTACTCCAGTTTAATGAACTCAGTGATTTTTGTTTGCCTCACTACCGATGGAAAGAACCTGGCTAAGAAGAGCTCCATGAACTTGCCCCAGTCAGCTCGCCCTAACTCTCGAAGGGGTTCCTCAAGCCACCAACTAGAAGCCTCTCCCTGAAGGTGATGTGTCGCTACAGTGACTCTCAGATCAGACTCTACAATGCCCAATGAATCCAGTAGGCGGTCCATCTCACCCAACCACCTCTCAGCCTCCAAGGGGTTCATACCCCCATGATATATAGACGGAAAATAGCGCTTGAACTCTCTGAGCGCCACCATCTGTCTAGTTTCAAACTGTCCAACTGCGCGTGGGGGATTAACGGGCTGGTCGACATGTTGAGCTATCAGATCTTCTTGTCTTTTCATATTCCTTTCATATGTCTCGATCATCCTCTCGTACCTGGCGAACATCGCCTCAGGGTCTCGGTGTCCTTGAGCAGGACCCTCAACTGGCACAGGGACCACCGGAGGCTGTTCTACTGCTCCCTCGGGTACTACCACTGGTGTGTTCTCCACCTTAGCTTGTGGAGTCTCTAATACCTCTGTAATCTCAGGCATCCCATACGGCCCTGGACGGCCTGCCCCATTGGAACGAGTGCTTACCATAGCCTGTTCACAAATCAAGCACCGATCAGCCTTTAAGTCAAATAAGGAACTAAAACTAAACACAGCTCAAGCGTCAAAATTCAAACCATCCTACCAACATACAACAACAAAACCAGGGTGTCTAGTCTCCACCTCAAACTTGGTCTCATCTACCATACCTTGCGGGGGACGAACCAAGTCGTTAATCATTAACAACTCTCAATTTAGCCCAACAGCACAGTCCGAGAGTGGAACCACGCTCTGATACCAAATGTAACACCCCATCCCGAAACAGGAGTGCTACTACCGATACTAAACCGAAATGTCACACATTCCAAACTACCGGCATATTTTTTTTTTTTGACTAAACATTAACCACCATAAGGGAAAAGAGATGCCATAAGTTCAGTTAACACAACAGTGCAATAGGTGGCTAGTACAGTCATCCACAACGATAGACAATATCCAAAATAAACACAAGGTTCTTTCTAATTAATAAAAGGAAAGTAAGTAAACAATCCGAAAGCATCATCGCCTAAGCCTGGTCTTGGGACCCGCTGGATCCCGCATCCATCGAGCCACCTGAAAGGCAAGGGGGGTGAGTACTTCATACTCAGCAAGGGAACACATGCATATAATCACACAACATATATCACACACTGCATATCTACCACTAAGGAATAACAAAGGCCCACGCACATGGTTCCCACACAACACGCACTCGACCCACCGTACGGGCCATTCGGTAGGTACTCAACATGGCCCACAACACCTTACCTAGACAACCTCAATCCCTTAACCAATGAGCAGGCGAGCACATCCTCAGCCTATTTGGTCATCTAGGGATCACAAACTATACCGGCCGGAGCTGTCCCTCACCGCTCCGTCCCTCGACCTAGGCGAGCACCTCCTTAGCCTACTCGGTCACACAGGAATCACAACCTATGCCAGTGGGAGCTGCCCCTCACTGCTCTGTCCCTCGGCCCAGGCGAGCACCTCCTCAGCCTACTTCGTCCACAGGGATCACAACCTATGCCAGCGGGAGCTGCCCCTCACTGCTCCGTCCCTCGACCTAGGCGAGCACGTCCTCAGCCTACTTGGTCCACATGGATCATCTCATCCGTCCCACATTCGGGTATCGGAGCTGCAAGAGGCTTCTAAGTTACCTTGGGTGAACCAACATTCAGCCTAATAGCCTATCTAGGATTGACACGACTACTTCCCCAAAGGATCCCTATTGGGGACTTCCAAGCACCTTGTTCCCCAAGTTAGGTTACACCTCCCTCAAAGGTGTATCTGGTGACCACAAGACAGACCGACCATTTTATCGAAGCTAGAGGCACGACTACCCACTTCCAATCACAAGGCAGTACGCATCCCATCACGCAAGCTGGACCGAGAAGGATCAGTGGCGAGCCGAGCTGGGCCCGGCCCAATGGGGCCCACACTCAGACTCAACTGAGTCAACTCGGCTGCCCAGCTGAGCCAACTCGGCTGCCCAGCTGAGTTGACTCGGCTACCCAGCCGAAGGGGGAAGGAGAAAGAGGAAGAAAAATGCAGGAAGGAGAGGAAGGAGAGGAAGAAGAGGGAAGAGGGAAAAACCGAGGGGATTGAGAAATCCATCGGAAAACCGAGAAAATCCGAGGAAATTGGAGAGAAAGGAATGGAAAAAAACAAGGAAAATCGATGAAAACTGAGGTAAGATTTAAGGAAGGGGGAAGAACCAACGGGAAAGGGAAGGTGGAAGAGGAGAGGAAGGCGGTTGGAGGATGAGGGAAGAAGGAGAAGAAGATACCTGGCTCGGTTGGCCAGCGACGGCGACTCCGAGGTGTCGGTTGTCTGAGCGTAAAGAGAAAGGGGCCGGAGACGAGAGAGGAGGCGGCGGCAAGGGTGCCGCGGCACTGTAGCTGCGTGCTACAGTGCGCGGTGGAGAAAGAAGGATTTATAACTGGAGGGTTTTAGGGTTTAGGGTTTTTTTTTTTTTTTTTTTAAAACATAAAATTAGATTTTTCAAAAACAACATTTCAAAATCCGAGGGGAAATTAGATGTTAAACCTTGGGTGAGGAAAAGTGTGTGATTTTCAATTATTTTGGTATGACAAAGTATTAAATAATTTAAATTACTAAAATGTCCTTCGAGCTCCTAAGCTCGGGATCGGGCGAGACAAGGCCTATAACGGGATCCATCCCATCCCCACTGCTACTGAGACCCTAAAATCCTAAAAAACCGGGTCGGGTCGCTACAATGGTAGTCTACAAAAAAGGGTATAAGAAAAGAAAAGAAGAAGATAACATCTAAAGGAGGGAATATCCAGAGACCAAAGAAGGATCCCCTGGAAAAAAAAAATAATGCTTTGAAAAAGTACTTTGAAGAATAGAGGAAAAATATCCCATTCAACATTTTGAAGACCTCTAATCTCCTATTCAAAGTATTTATTAGAGAATTGTATCCTTCTCTGATTTGACCCGATCCTAAGCCATGTTTCGTCCTAATAGGAAGTCCTATTGATCTAAGGTCTAAATAGGGTATTTCAAACCATTGATAAATTCAGCATAACATGACCTAATTAAAACATGTAAAAACTTCCACCACCGGTATGGTTTGTGGACTTCACAACCATAGCCCAACCAAATGAATTTCATGGGGTTCGGCCAATCATGGTGGCCAAACCCAATGGTATATTTTTTTTTAACCATTACACAACCTTTATCCAAGATTAAATTCCTTGATACAATCGGCCATACCATGGCCCAAAACATGGCACTGAATTCTATTATTTAAACCTTTTTAAAACATGCAACTTAGGTCTAAATTAACATCTTAAACAGTCCATGGTTTTATCTTACAAAAACCATCCAAATAACCCATTCTTTTCATGGGGTTCGGCCATCCAAATTGGCCAAACCCAATGATTCATTTTCCATCTCATTTATGAAATACCATCCAAGGTCTAACCCTTGATGGATTCGGCCAAGCAATGGCCAAATCATACTCCATTCTACACCTTTATTTAACTAAACACTTATGTAAAAACTTACCAATTTCCTTGCTTCTTCCCCTTGCTTTTGCTCTTTACTTCCTATCTTTCTTAGCCTCTCTTCCTTTGCTGGTTTATGCTTGATCAATTGATGAAAACACCACTGCTGGTTCAGCCAAGAGAGAGTTTGGAGAGAGGGAGAGAGATGAGGATTTTTAGAATTTCTTGTGTGAAAATCGGCCAAATGAGGTGGTCATCCTTTTGTAAATCAGCCACTATGACCTCTCAGTTTCCTCATAAATTCTTGATCAATTCAAAGGGTCACTTGGTACAACCAAGATACCCATTGGCACCAGCCAATGCAACCTTTGGCAGCCCCATGTAATCTCATCTCATTTACATCAATTCCATTTAAGATTTTGCATGGAAACTACCATTACAAGTCCCCAACATGTGGGACTTGTTTTGGTTTGTTTGAGACCAGAACACCTCCTCATATTCCCTTCAACTCACTAATTTTACAGCCCCTTTGATTTCCATTTTGACTCACTCAACTCACAAGCCAAACTCACCACATTAAATGACACTCATTTAATGCACGTGAGTCAACTCATTTCTTAATTCAAAACCAACTCAATTCAGTCCCACACAACCTGATTTGACTCACCATTGAGCTCATTTGAGGGCCACATGGTCAGCCGTGGTCAAACTTGGTCAACCCGACCCATTGGGTCCCCATTTAGCTCCTTGACCTGTTTTGACAACATGACCCATTTATGGGCTGATTTAACCAATTGTATGTGGTTTTCTCATGTACATCAAGCCTACCCATTTTTGCTCCACTTGATTTCCAATCAATTTAGCTTAACCCCATTAAATTTGGGCTCACCCAATGGTCTAATAAGTCCATTATGACCCATTGGGTCCAATTGGGTCCTTTGACCCAATTAACCATATTGACCCAAATTGATGTTCATTACCCATTCATGATAATTTGACCCTTATAATATGTTCATATGATCTTAATTTGAACAATGGGCCCCACTATTTTCTCATTTAACATCATAATTAATAAATCTACCAATCTAGGGGCATTTTCGTAATTATCCATCTCATTGAGAAATTGGGGTGTTACATGTTTGACCATTAGGTGTGCTCAAAACTTAATTGGGTTAAGATGAATTAAATGTTTGGGTTTGGATTGAGTTGGAATAAATTGAGTTTAGTTGAGTTGAATTTATAAGTTGAGTTGCATTAAATTGATGAGTTAAATGGGTTGAGTTGAGAGAGTTAAATTAGTTGTAAGTGAGTGAAGTGTGTGAATGAGAGTGCAGTGTCTTAATTCCAATTTTAAAACAAAGAAAACGTTGGCTGCGTGGAGAGGTCATCCCATGCATGTAACTCTTAGACAAATGATGAATGATAATGGCGTTTATGGAAGTTACATGTGGTGAGGGGTTATGTTTTAAATTTAAGATGTTATACATGTTGGATATTGCATGGGATAGTTGGATGGTCCAAGGGTTAAGACATAAAGACCGTTGGCATGTAGGAGTTTCATTTCATGGATGAAACTCCCACATGGGCAAAAGATGGAAGATAAAGAGTTACTCAAGGCCAACCAAAAGTTAGCCGTTGGACCCCTTGGGAGTTTCATCTTAAGGATGAAACCCCAAGGGAGGTATTAAACAAATGAGAGTTACATATGGGTTCACACTTGGAGAGGTGATGGAGAAGGGTTGTATCTAGGGCAGCCAAGAGCCAAAACCGTTGGAGGGTTTCATCTCAAGGATGAAACCCCCACATGAAATAAATTATGGAAGTAAATGGGAGGAGAGTTACATTTGGTGCCAACCATGGGCTGAAGTTCATTAGTCAAAAAGGGTTTTCGTTTGCACTCTCTCTTTCTTTCTCTCCCTCTCTTGGACGTCTTCACCTCTTAAGATCAAGAGCATTAGCTGATAGCCTATCTTCAATCAGTCCTTGACCGATCCCTCCACCAAGACAAGTAGACTTAGAGAAAAGGAGTTGCACCTCTAGGTTTATCATTTCCATCCAAGGTCAAGTTCCTATCTCTCTCCCTCTGTCAAATCAATACTTTGGATGATCAACTTCAAGGAGTTTCCAGCAAGATTAAGCTTGGCAAAAGGACATGAAGGAAGGAGGAAGGCTAAGGATCTAAGAGGAGCAAAAGAAATGGAAGAACAAGCAAAGATCAAATCGGTGGAGTCGAAGAAACGGTAGGTGTTCGATAACTTTTATTTAGTAAGATAACCAAAGAAACATGATCAGTCCATTCTATGTCCAAATCTTAAAAAGGGATGTACAAAAACCATTGGGTATCAAAAGGAGGTGATTAGGTTTGGCCATGATGTATGGGCGAACCCATCAAAGGGTATGATCATGGCTATGAAGTTTAAATGAAGAGGTAAAGGAACCATAGGGTTCGGCCATGAGTATGGCCGAACCCCATGGAAGAAAATGAATGGATAATGATGTGTAAAAAGGATAAGAAATGGATCATAGGGTTCGGCCACTTGGGATGGCCGAACCCCATCAAAAGACTTGGTGAATTTTTAGGGGTTTTGAGTGATAAAATCCATATTATGTAATGAAAGTTTTAAAGGGGTTTTTGAATGAAGATAAATGCAATATGTTGGTCTGCCATTGGATGGCTGAAGCATATGGTTCTTATGACTAAAAGTGTTGAGCCAAAATTATGATAAATGATGGAATCATTGAGTTAAGAGGACCATAGGGTTCGGTCATGTGTATGGCCGAACCCCATGGACTGTTTTGTTGGGATAATTGGATTAAAATCATGTTGGAAATTATGATTTGTTTCATGCTTTTGATTTAAGAATCACCTAGGCTTAGTTATGGATTTAATATTAAATTGATCAACCATGATAAATGATGGAACATGAGGTAAAAATCCAAAGGGTGAGGTTCGGCCATGTAGTATGGCCGAACCCCACTAATAATCATTTGGTGGATTTAGGGTTAATTCATAATGTAATTGGAGAAGGGTGAATGAAGGATTTAAAAGACCAAATCAAGTGGTGAGGTTCGGCCATGTTGTATGGCCGAACCCCACTAAGGAGGATTGGTTATGGATTTTGGTTTTTAAGAAAAATTAGACAAAGATTAGTATAGTGGCATTATTGTAAATATGGATGAAATGGTCAAAGGTGAAATGATCAAAGATGAAATGACCAAAGGATTTGAAATATGGGCCAAAACCAAAGTGGTAAGGTTCGGCCATGTTGTATGGCCGAACCCTACCAAGGTTCATTTGGAAGTTTGAGTTAATTGAATGGTTTTAGTTAAATAAAAGAGAGACCAAAATTTAAATGGGTGAGGTTCGGCCATGGGGTATGGCCGAACCCCACAAAGTGGATTTTGGGACTTAGACTAAGTTGGAAATTATATGGACATATGATTGATTTGTTGTTATATAAATAGGGTAACGGGACTTGCTTGAACGGTGTACAAGTCGTGAACGAGTGACGGTTCAAAAGAACGGTTAATCTAAGTGACATTTGTGTAGGTTTCCTACCTCTTTGAACCACACTTATATTTGATGTTTTATCGTAATTTTGATGAATTATGTGCTAAGTTAATATGTTTCAAAGTGGTTTTGTATGTTAAGATGTGTTTATAAATGGCATGAACTCATGGACATCTCATGCATGGCATGGGGTGGTGATTATGGAAACTGTAACGCCCCGCCCTTTCCGAGAATTTCAGAGTCTAATTTTTTTTTAAAGTTATAATAAAACATCGAAAGAGAGCGGGCGGCATCACGACGCGAGTTAAGTTCAGACTACCCAAGTCTGAACCTTAACTGCCACCCATGTGTACATGGACTAGACCATGATTACGAATCACACATGGAACTAACATCAACATGCGGAATAACCTAGATTAATTGCGGAATAGAAAGACCAGATAGCAAGTAACAGTCTTAAACATTATTTAACATAGATCAACTATCCAAATGTTAACAACCTAATCAAACCATAGCAAGTAGTGAATTATTACATTTCCCACAAAAGTATTCAAAAGACAGTAATATAAAGTAGTTCAGTCCTTCATTCAAGCACTTAGGCTTGGCTCCCCTCCCAGTCAACGACCTTTCCTTTCCCTTTGCTTGTACCTGCAATCTCCTCTGAGGATAGAATTAGGGCGTTAGATCAACGTGCCCAGTAGGTTCCCGAATCAGGGCTACCACATGTCAGCATATAAAACATGCATATATATCATAATACATGATCATTAAAAACAGTTAAAACAATGCTATGAAATATGCACATGCAATGGGCATCCCCCATTATGTACTTTCATAGCCATCACTTGACGTGCCTTGCACCGATAAGGTAAATTACAACACACTTTCATCTCTTCTATGTACATGCAATGAGCAACCCCCATCATGTACATTTGTAGCCATCACTTGACGTGCCTTGCACCGACAAGGTAAATTACAACACACTTTCATCTCTTCTATAAAATATGTACATGCAATGAGCAACCCCCATCATGTACATTTGTAGCCATCACTGTAGAACTTCATTCATTATCCCATGACTATGCATGAGATGCCAATGCATGTATGCCATTTGTTAATTCATAATATATCATTTGAAACACATATATTAAAACAAGAGTATCATAAAAAAAACTGGGTAAAAACCGTGGTTACAAGTAGGTAGGAAACCTACTGAAGAATCACTACAGCGTCCGTTCTTTCTTAGGCTTTAACCGGTCACGACTCGTTCGTCGTTCAACTTTCGGTACCTTATTATGCAACAATAAGTAAATCATAATCTTATTTACATGTCCATTCACATATGAGACCTAAAACATCTTATAAGTCCTTTTGATCAATCTCTTCATTTGGCTTGTATTCACAGATTTACCATTGCCACCAATACCTTGATTAAATTCTACAACCTTAACCGTAACCTTAACATGGTTCAGTCATGTTTTGGATGACCAAAACAGCAAACATGATTCCATTTTTAATCACACATACATCCATAAAATGGCCCATGAAAACAGTCCATGGGGTTCGGCCATACTCATGGCCGAAACCCTTATGGTTCTTTGCTCAATGATGTCCTTTGTTTAAATACTTATTGGCTCTACCCCTTAGCCATATTAAGCCCATAGTTTAGCCATCCTATGGCCAACCCAAAATCAGTAACCTTATCACATAAAAATCTCCCAAAAATAGTCCACAAAGGTCTATGGTTTCCATGTTTTCCAATCATGAAAACCAACCCTCTTTTACATGGGGTTCGGCCCTTCATGTTGGCCGAACCCAATGGCTATGTTTACTGCTTTTAAACTTCAGATAATAATGTAATAACAGTATATTAAAATCAGGTTTTAACTTTCAAACAAACCATCCAAAACAGTCCATAAAAAGTCTATGGTTTACATGTTTTTCCAACATGAAAACCAACATCCTTTTACATGGGGTTCGGCCCTCCATGGTGGCCGAACCCAATGGTTAGGTTTACTGTTTTTAAATCTAAGATAATAATGTAATAACAGTATATTAAGTCAGGTTTTAACTTTTAAACAAACCATCCAAAACAGTCCATAAAAAGTCTATGGTTTACATGTTTTTCCAACATGAACACCAACATCCTTTTACATGGGGTTCGGCCCTCCATGGTGGCCGAACCCAATGGTTAGGTTTACTATTTTTAAACCTCAGATAATAATGTAATAACATTATATTAAATCAGGTTTTAACTTTCAAACAAACCATCCAAAACAGTCCATAAAAAGTGTATGGTTTACATGTTTTTCCAACATGAACACCAACATCCTTTTACATGGGGTTCGGCCCTCCATGGTGGCCGAACCCAATGGTGAGGTTTACTGTTTTTAAACCTCAGATAATAATGTAATAACAGTATATTAAATCAGGTTTTAACTTTCAAACAAACCATCCAAAAATTAGCCCATTTTCAGAGGGTTTTAATTTCCAAAACTATCAAAAACAGTCCACAAAATCCATGGTTTTCATGTTTCCAAAACATGAAAACCAAGCCATCTCTTACATGGTTTAGACCCTTGTCAAATTCGGCCATAGCATGGCCAAATTATGACATTCAAATTCATGCTTTTAATCTTTCCAAAGTATGTATCTTAAACCTCTAAAATCAGTCCTATACTTGCATGGTTTAAATCTTACAAAACCATCAAGTTTAACCGTAATATTTCATGGGGTTCGGCCATCCAAAGTGGCCGAACCCTATGTCCATGTTTTCCATCTAATTGGGCATAAAAGAATCCTACTTTAACCCTTGATAGATTTGACCATCACATGGCCGAATCATGTCTTATTTTTCCCATTTTATTAAACATAAATCAATGGAAAAACTTACCACTTTCCAAGCTTTTCTTATGCCTTTGATCCTTGTCTTTTAATCCTTGCTTCCTTAAATCCTTGCTGGTTATATGCTTGGATATTTGGTACCAAAAGCCTCTGCTGTTCCAGCCAAGAACACCAATTGGAGAGAGGGAGAAAGAGATGGAATTGTAAGGCTTTCACAATGATAAAATCGGCCACACATGGGTGCTCATTGTTTTTGTAATTCAGCCACCAAAACTCCTCCACTCCCTCATCAATTCATGCACAAACCAATGGGTATTGGGTGCCATCCAAGGTACCCCTTGGAAACTACCCATGCAGCCATTCAGATTCCCAAGCAACTCACCTCAAACTATGCATTTCATTTATCATTGATCATGGAACTCACCCCAAACAAGTCCCCAACGTGTGGGACTTGTTTTGGGTGGTTAAAGCTGAGCAAAACTCTTCCAATTCCCACTTGAACTCACTGATTTACAGTCCCATGGGTTTCCATTTTGACTCAACCAACTCAAGGTATTTTTATTCCAACCCAACTCATCACATTTAATGTTTTTCATTCAATGCACATGAGTTGACTCATAACTTGATTTAATTTCAACTCACCTCAGTCCCACTCAACTGATTTAACTCGTGTTTTAGCTCCCTTGAGGGTTTACACGGTCAACAATAGTCAACTCGACCCGTTGGGTCCACTTTTAGCTCCTTGACCCGTTTTTGACTCCATGACCCAATTATGGGTATTTTGGTCATTTGTAATCAGTTTTTGCATATGGGTCAGGCCTACCCATTTCTTCTCTACTTGATTTCCAATCAAATAAGCTTAACCCCATTTAATTTAAATTCACAAAACGGTCAAATCATCCATTTTGACCCGATGGGTCCCATTTGGGCCCTTTGACCCATTTAGCCATTTTTTACCCAAATGATGAAAATTACCCATCCAATCAAGCTTAACACTCATAATGTGCTCATATGATTTTAATTTGAGCAATGGGCCCCACTATTTCATTACTTATCATCACAAAATAATTAATTTAACAACCCAAGGGCATTTTGGTAATTTTCCACTTCATTGAGAAATTGGGGTGTTACAGACAGGCTATTGCCGGTGGTTCATACAGGATTTTTCTAAGATAGCTGCCCCTATGACAAGATTGACTCGTAAGGACCAGTCTTATGAGTGGACTGAGGCTTGTGAGTCAGCTTTCTTGGAACTGAAGAAGAGATTGACGACCGCCCCAGTGTTGGTCGTACCCGAGAGAGGTTTAGGCTATGCAGTCTTTTGTGATGCTTCTGCAGATGGTCTGGGTTCTGTCTTGATGCAGGTGGGTCGTGTTGTGGCGTATGGCTCTTGACAGCTCAAGGTTCACGAGCAGAACTACCCCACTCATGACCTGGAGTTGGCAACAGTGGTCTTTGCACTTAAAATCTGGAGACATTACCTCTATGGATAGAAGTTCGAAGTATTCTCGGACCACCACAGTCTCAAATATCTGTTCACACAGAAAGAACTAAACATGAGGCAGCGTCGGTGGATCGAGTACTTGGGAGATTATGATTTCGAACTTTCTTATCACCCCGGCAAGGCGAACGTTGTTGCAGACGCCTTGAGTCGGAAGTCCCGAGGAGTACTAGCCAGCTTGATTGGTGAGGCCAGAGCAGCGGCCTTGTGCAGTATGGTAGTACGATCAGGATTGGATGGCTTAGTCTTGGAAGCCCAACAGACTGACTCAGATTCATTGGGATATCGAGATCGAGTGGCTGTTGGGGACGGACCACATGGTTCCGCTGTTAGGGCAGATGGTGCAGTGACTTTCGATGGTCGGTTGTATGTGCCAGAGCAGTGTCGTGAGGAGATTTTACGACACTTCCACCATACATGATTTGCAGTACACCCGGGATGTGCCAAGATGTACCATGATCTGAGGCGACAGTATTATTGGGTCGGCATGAAGAGGGATGTAGCTAAGTTTGTGGCTCGATGTTTGACATGTCAGCAAGTCAAGTTAGAGCACCAAAGACCAGCTGGTGTAGAGCAACCACTTAAGATATCTGAATGGAAGTGGGAGCACATCACCATGGACTTTGTGACTGGATTACCAAGATCGCCCAAGGGGCAAGATACCATTTGGGTCATAGTGGATAGACTAACCAAGTCGGCCCACTTTATTGACATGAAGGCGACTGATTCCTTGGAGAGACTGAGTCGGCTGTATATGGAGTAGGTGGTTAGAGTGCATGGAGTACCAGTGTCGATTGATTCGGATCGAGACCGAGGTTTGTCTCGCAGTTTTGGCAGAGCTTACAGAGAGAGCTGGGTACTCAGTTATGCTTCAGCACAGCCTTTCATCCACAGACAGATGGCCAGTCGGAATGGACCATCCAAATCTTAGAGGATATGCTCCGTGCTTGTGTTTTGGATCATGTGGGTAGCTGGGAGGATCACTTACACCTAGTTGAGTTCGTCTACAACAACAGCTACCAGTCTAGCATTCAGATGGCACCATATGAGGCATTGTATGATCGACCGTGCAGATCGCCTTTGTGTTGGACAGAGACCAGTGAGGTTGTCTTGTCAGGACCATAGATGGTTAGAGAAACTACAGAGCAAGTCAAACACATCAGGCAGAGGTTGTTGACTGCCCAGAGCCGACAGAAGAGTTATGCAGATCGCAGGAGGAGGCCACTGGAGTTTGCCGTGGGCGATCATGTTTTCCTCAGAGTCTCGCCCCGCCCTGGAGTTCAAAAGTTCGGGCGGAAAGGAAAGCTGTCGCCACGGTTTATTGTGTAACACCCCGATTTCTCAATAAGATGAATATTTACGAAAATGCCCCTGGATTGGTAAATTTATTAATTATGATGTTAAATGAGAAAATAGTGGGGCCCATTGTTCAAATTAAGATCCTATGAACATATTATAATGGTCAAATTATAATGGATGGGTAATGTAGATCAAATTAGGTCAAAATGGTTAATTGGGTCAAAGAATTCTCAATGGTTGGAATAATTACGAAAATGCCCCTGGATTGGTGAATTCAATAAATGTGATTGTAAATAAGGAAATAGTGGGACCCATTGCTCAAATTAAGATCATATGAGCACATTATGAATGTCAAGTTTGATTGGATGGGTAATTTCTCAATGAAGTGGATAATTACGAAAATACCCTTGATGTGTTAAATTAATTATTTTGTGATGTTAAGTAAGGAAATGGTGGGGCCCATTGCTCAAATTAAGATCATATGAGCATATTATGATTGTCAAGTTTGATTGGATGGGTAATTTCTCAATGAAGTGGATAAATTACGAAAATGCCCCTGATGTGTTAAATTAATTATTTTGTGATGTTAAGTAAGGAAATGGTGGGGTCCATTGCTCAAATTAAGATGATATGAGCACATTATAAATGTTAGGTTTGATTGGATGGGTAATGAACATCAATTGGGTCGAAAATGGCTAAATGGGTCAAAGGGCCCAATTGGACCCAATAAGTCAAAATGGATGATTTGACCATTGTGTAAGCTCAAATTAAATGGGGTTAAGCTGATTTGATTGGAAATCAAGTGGAGTAAAAATGGGTAGGCCTGATGCACATGTGAAAACCAACTACAAATGACCAAAATACCCATAATTGGGTCATGGAGTAAAAAACGGGTCAAGGAGCTAAAATGGGACCCAATGGGTCTGGTTGACATTGTTGACCACAGCTGACCGTGTGGACCCACAAATGAGTTCAATGGTGAGTTAAATCAGGTTAAGTGGAACTGGTTTTATTTAATTTGAATTAAAAATGAGTTTATTCAAATGCATTAAGTGATTGTCAATTAATGAGGTGAGTTGGACATGTGAGTTGGACATATGAGTTGGGTGAGTCAAAGTGGAAGTCAATGGGACTATAAATCAGTGAGTTCAGAGGGAATAGGAGGAGTTTGGCTCAGTCATAACCACCAAAACAAGTCCCACACGTTGGGGACTTGTTGGGGTGTTTTTCATGTTAAGTTTTAAATGAAAGACATGGAAATGGGAGATGTTGCTTGGGGAGTGGAAAGGCTGCATAGGCAGGTACCAAGGGGTGCTTGGAATAGCACCCAAGACCCATCGTTTTTGGTAGGAATTGATGAGGGAATGGAGGGGTCTTGGGGGCTGAATTACTAAAGGAAACAAACGCCAGGGTTGGCCATTTTTCACCATTGGTAAGCCAAGAATTTCCATCTCTCTCTCCCTCTCTCAAATTCATTTTTCCTAGCACAGAACAGCAAAAGAAAAGAAGAAATAAAAGGGAGAAACCAAGGACCAAAGGCAAGAAGAAAGATTGGAAGTTTGGTAAGTATTTATATGTTATTTTGGTTTAATAACATGGAACAAATGGGGTGTGTATTGGGCCATGGTTATGGCCGAATAAACGAAGGTTTTAACCTTGATTAAATGAGGTTTCAAAATGGTAAAGATAACCATTGGATTGGGCCACCATGGAGGGCCGAACCCCATGTAAAAGAATGTTGGTTTTCATGTTGGGAAACATGGAAACCATAGACTTTTATGGACTGTTTTTGGATGGTTTTTGAAAGGTCAAACCCGATAATAATTATGCTGATTTTTACATGATTCAATGGACATGGAATGTAAGTGAAAAAGGGTTCAAATCATGGGCACAGGGTTCGGCCACATTGGATGGCCGAACTCCATAAAAGTATTTGATATTTGGTATGTTTTTGGAGAGATAAAAACCATACCCATAGCGGTGAGTGTTTATGTAATTAAAATGAAAGTAAGATTGCTGTTTTGGGTTGGCCATGGGATGGCTAAACTATGTGTTTAACATGGCTAAGGGGAAGAGCCAATTGATATTTAAATAATGGACATTATTGAGCAAAAGAACCACAAGGGTTCGGCCATGAGTATGGCCAAACCCCATGGACTGTTTTCATGGATCATTTTGTGGATGCGTATGTGATTAAAGATGGAATTATGTTTGCTGTTTTTGTCGTCCAAAACATGACTGAACCATGTTAAGGTTGCGGTTAAGGTTGTAGAGTTTAATCAAGGTATTGGTAGCAATGGCATGTTTGTAAATAAGGGTCACAACCATGAGTTGGTATTTGTGGACTTAGACTCAAAAATGGGAATCAAATAAAGTAAGGGATTAAAGTTGGTCCATGATTTATGTGAATAAGGTGACGGATCTCTGTGACGGTGCACGACTGCGAGCGGTGACCGGATAAAACCTAAGAAAGAACGGACGCTGAAGTGATTCTTCTGTAGGTTTCCTACCTACTTGTAACCACAGCTTTACCCCTGTTTTCTTATGAGACTCTTGTTTTATTATATGTGTTTCAAATGATATATTATGCATTAACAAATGACATACAGGCATTGGCATCTCATGCATAGACATGGGATTATGAATGAGGTTCTACAGTGTTTCAAGTTATGAGTTACGTCCTTCCTCGGTGGTGCAAGTCACGCCAGAGGAGTAACATGATGGTGGCTATGAATGTACATGATGGGGGAGGCTCATTGCATGTGCATACTTCATAGCATTGTTTTACCTATTTTTGCTAATCATGTACTATGATATATATGCATGTTTTACATGCTAATCATGTGGTAGCCCTAATCGGGAACCTACTGGGCACGTTGATCTAACGCCCTAATTCTATCCTCAGAGGAAAATGCAGGAACAAGGAAGGGGAAAGAGAAGGACGATGACCAAGAGGGGAGCCAACCCTAAGCTTTTGATTGTTGATTGGGATTTCTTTATTACTGTCTTTATTTATATTTTGCAGACATGTAATAATTTGATACCTTGCTATGGTTTGTTTAGGATATTAACAATGGATGATTGGTTTGTGTTATTTATTAATTGAGACTGTTACTTGCTATCTAGTCTTCTATTCCGCAGTAATCTAGGTTATTCCACATGTTGATGTTAGTTCCATGTGTGATTCATTATCATGGTCTATTCCATGTACACATGGGTGGCCAGTTAAGGTTCAGACTTGGGTAGTCTGAACTTAACTCGCGTCGTGACGCCGCCCGCTCACTTTCGATGTTTTATTATTACCTTTAAAAAAAAAATTAGACTCTGAAATTCTCGGAGAGGGCGGGGTGTTACAGTTGGTATCAGAGCGAACATGAGCTCATAACTTAACTGATACCAACGTTACAGTTGGTATCAGAGCGAACATGAGCTCTTAACTTAACTGATACCAACGTTACAGTTGGTATCAGAGCGAAACGGGAAGTTGAATCATCGAAGTAAGATTAAGACGGTTTCATGTCTCACTGACGGATAAGAATCCCAACTGACCGACTTTTCGGAGTCTGCTGACTGGGGGCCTGATTAATTTACTTTGAGTGACTCAGATTGAATAATCAATCTGAGAACGACAATGAAAGATAGTAAAGTAAAGTACAGTCATCATAACTGGACATATCAAACATAGCAAAGTAGGATGTACTCCCCTGATATCCCCCATTGAGAAATAAACAACAAGAATTTAGAGATTTCCCCAGAAACAAAAGAAAACAAAGAGTGATGATTTGGTAAAATCCCCAAACTGAGAAGTGATACATAATACTTAGGGAGGTTTTCCCCGAGAACAGCAGAGCATCAGGATTTTCTCAAATTGACAAATGATACTTGATATATAGGAAGTTTCCTCAAAAACAAAGAAATACAAAGAGTGCTGGTTTGGTAATTTCCTCAAATTATGAATAACACAAAACTTTACTTGGAAGCTAAGTCAACTGATGTCTCCATGACTTAGGAAAAATGTCTCCAAAGGAAGAAGAACATAACGGAGAGGGTCGGAATGGTTCAAACATTCCTGAAGTACCTCCGGAATTACGGAACCTAGTACAGGCGGTGGTCACTTCTGTTCTACAACAACTCGTGAACGGAAATGGAGACACAAACCCAAATAAAACACAGGACCAAAAAGGTCGGGGTGGGAGAAATACTTTTTGCTCTCGTAAAAGACTCAGACCCTACTTATGGAGATCTTCTGCCTTTACTGGTTTCACTGGAAGTTCCTGTTTCCAGTGTGGTCGACCAGGCCTTTTCAAAAGAGAGAGTCCACAGAATGTTAGATCTCCTAGTACCTGCTTCCAATGTGATCAGCCGGGTCATTTCCAAAGAGTGTGTCCGTAGAATAGTGAATCTCCCAATTCTTGTTTCCAACATGGTCGGCAGGGCCATTATAAAAGAGAGTGTCCACAGAAGGGTAGATCACCTAGCACCTGTTTCCGTTGTGGTCGGCAGGGCCATTTCAAAAGAGTTTGTCCACTGAATGATGGATCTCCTCACTTCAGGAGTTCTCCCCTTAGTCTGGCTCAACAAGTTCACAAGGATCTGATCGACTAAATACTCTGACTTCTTCTCCAGAGACAGTGGAACATGTGGTAATTCAAGGATTTTAGGGTCTCAGTAGCAGTGGGGATGGGATGGATCCCGTTATAGGCCTTGTCTCGCCCGATCCCGAGCTCAGGAGCTCGAAGGGCATTTTAGTAATTTAAATTATTTAATACTTTGTCATACCAAAATAATTGAAAATCACACACTTTTCCTCACCTAAGGTTTAACATCTAATTTCCCCTCGGATTTTGAAATGTTGTTTTTGAAAAATCTAATTTTATGTTTAAAAAAATAAAAAATAAAAAAATAAAAGAAACCCTAAACCCTAAAACCCTCCCCTTATAAATCCTTCTTTCTCCACCGCGCACTGTAGCACGCAGCTACAGTGCTGCGGCACCCTTGCCGCCGCCTCCTCTCTCGTCTCCGGCCCCTTTCTCTTTTCGCTCAGACGACCGGCACCTCGGAGTCGCCGTCGCCGGCCAACCGAGCCAGGTATCTTCTTCTCCTTCTTCCCTCATCCTCCAACCGCCTTCCTCTCCTCTTCCACCTTCCCTTTCCCGTCGGTTCTTCCCCCTTCCCCAAATCTTACCTCGGTTTTCATCGATTTTCCTTGTTTTTTTCCCTTCCTTTCTCTCCGATTTCCTCGGATTTTCCCGGTTTTCCAACGGATTTCTCAATCCCCTCGGTTTTTCCCTCTTCCCTCTTCTTCCTCTCCTTCCTGCATTTTTCTTCCTCTTTCTCCTTCCCCCTTCGGCTGGGCAGCCGAGTCAACTCAACTTAGCAGCCGAATTGGCTCAACTGGGCAGCCGAGTTGACTCAGCTGAGTCTGAGTGTGGGCCCTGCTGGGTTGGGCCCAGCTCGGTCCAGTCCAGTTTTGGGCTCGGCCCAGCCCAGCTTTGGGCCCGACCCATTTCGGGCCCAGTTTCAGGCCTGGCCCATTTCGGGCCCATTATTCAGTTCGAGCTTAGTTTAGCCTGTTTTATCTCCTTTACTTATTCTTGTGCTCTTGTTTCTTCAGATCGAGCCCCCTTCAAACCAACGGAACTGTCTTCTCACGATTGATTTTCAAACGTACACCGGTGAGGGAACTGTCACACTTTTAACATACGCATTTCTGCATTTATTTATCTTCGAATCATGTGGATGTGGAATGCGCAGAATGGGACCCCTTATATCTGGTGTTGCCACTCGGCAAGGGAACCGTTCAGATAAGTATGTGGCGAGGGGACCACTCTGTGTATTCACGTCCGGTAGTGATGTAAGAATAATAGATGGGCTTGATGTTGTACCAGTTGTGCATGATTAAGTAATTGGATGTGATTGATTGATAACATAATGAAATGTCAACATGCTAGTATGTGGTAGACTGTGGTATACATGATTGACTGGGATTTGATGTTGCTTTATTGAGAACATGTCTACTGTTAATTGTACCTGCACATGCCTATTGTTAATCGTACATGCAATTGTTGGATGTGTAGAATGTCGGAGGGGCTTGGACGTTAAGTAACATTAGGGTTATGTGGGGCCATGCGGCGGACGCGTGATGGGATGCGTACTGCCTTGTGATTGGATGTGGGTAGTCGTGCCTCTAGCTTGGATAAAATGGTCGGTCTGTCTTGTGGTCACCAGATACACCTTTGAGGGACGTGTAACCTGACTTGGGGAACAAGGTGCTTGGAAGTCCCCAACAGGGATCCTTTGGGGAAGTAGTCGTGTCAATCCTAGATAGGCTATCAGGCTGAATGTTGGTTCACCCTAGGTAACCTTAGAAGCCTCTTGCAGTTCCGATACCCGAATGTGGGACGGATGAGAGGATCCCTGTGGACCAAGTAGGCTAAGGAGGTGCTCGCCTAGGTCGAGGGACGGAGCGGTGAGGGGCAGCTCCCGCTGGCATAGGTTGTGATCCCTGTGTGACCGAGTAGGCTGAGGAGGTGCTCGTCTAGGTCGAGGGACGGAGCGGTGAGGGACAGCTCCCGTCGGTATAGTTTGTGATCCCTAGATGACCGAATAGGCTGAGGATGTGCTCGCCTGCTCATTGGTTAAGGGATTGAGGTTGTCTAGGTAAGGTGGTTGTGGGCCATGTTGAGTACCTACCGAATGGCCCGTACGGTGGGTCGCGTGCGTGTTGTGTGGGAACCATGTGCGTGGACCTTTGTTATTCCTTAGTGGTAGATATGCAGTGTGTGATATATGTTGTGTGATTATATGCATGTGTTCCCTTACTGAGTATGAAGTACTCACCCCCCTTGCCTTTCAGGTGGCTCGATGGATGCGGGATCCAGCGGGTCCCAAGACCAGGCTTAGGCGATGATGCTTTCGGATTGCTTAATTACTTTCCTTTTATTAATTAGAAAGAACCTTGTGCTTATTTTGGATATTGCCTATCGTTGTGGATGACTGCACTAGCCACCTATTGCACTGTTGTGTTAACTGAACTTATGGCATCTCTTTTCCCTTATGGTGGTTGATGTTTAGTCAAAAAAAAAAAAAAATATTCCGGTAGTTATGAATGTGTGACATTTCGGTTTAGTATCGGTAGTAACACGCCTGTTTCGGGATGGGGTGTTACAACCATCCTAAATTGTCATCTCTAACCTTTTCTAAGAATAGGTCATGAATAATTTTCATTTGGCTCATACTCCTGGACTGGAGTAGGGTATGGTAAACATGGCTTGTCAAGAACATAGGCTACTTTAAAGTTTAATTGGAAAATTATCAAGATAAATGACCAAATATAGGTGGGTTTTTAGGCTCAAACGATCCAAAAATGGCCTATATCATATTTTAAGCTTTCATAATGTGATTTTGTGGTTTCAAATAAATTTAGAAAAATTTCAGGTGTAATAACTCAATTTTGATGGCGTTCTCAGTAATATGAGCAACAACGACTTAATTGCGCTACAAAAGAAAATAGAATTGACTTATAACTCTCAGAAAAAAAAAATGCCTTTAAAGCTCACTAGGTTAAGTCTCCACTAGTATTCCCCTAGTTATCACTCGACTCGTGAATATTTTTCATTTTCAGACTAAACTTAATATGGATGTGTACAAGGGTTTCCAATTATAAATCCTATAAAAATCTTTCTGGAAAAGTATGATATAAAGATCTCTATCTAAGTTTTAATGTTAAAAATGTGACTCTTTTTACGTCAGATCGTCAAGATGCGGGTAATCTCTTTCAAAGTAAAATTGGCAGTGTTTAAGCTCCAGAAGTCTCAGTCCTCACTTACTCTTCTCTAAAATGATTCTGCTTATTTTTGTCTAAGTAAGATTATGATTCGTTTAGCGTCAGATTGTCAAGACGTTTGTAGGCGCTCAGTCAGAAATCAACAGTTCTCTAGAGTTCAAGGCGGTCTCAGTCTTTCAGGACTTACTCTGCCCTTGCATAGATGCACATGGATCTGTCTATTTCCTATGAGTGTACTTATTGTTGTCTCACATCAAACTCCATATTCTGATCTTATTCCATTACAATTCCAACGTCCACATTTGCGACAGATACCTAGCCTTTTAGCTTTCCTCTTTGTGGCCAGAGTGCTTCGACCACAAAGAGGTCTGGGTTGCTCCTCTTGGATTTCCAACTTCCTCACCCTCATAGCTAAGTTAATGATTTTCCTACACAATTCTGGGGGAACTTGTGTTCTAGACAAACACATTGCGAAAACAAAAACTCGACCATCTACGTTCATGACTTCTATCAAGTTCTTTAACGGTTGCTGGTCACAAAGACAAAGACGTATGATGGATGTTGAAAAATTGACAATTTTTTTTTAAAGGGTCTCAGTTTTGCACTTACTCTCCCCTAAGATTTTTTTTTTTTATGAAAATGACATATGATGACCTTAATACCCCCAAACTCGAATTGAGCATTGTCCCCAATGTTCCCTAATCTACACTGGCCAAGTGTAAAAGAAGAAATATCTTAGAAAATGAACAATCAGGATTTAGATGTACCTTGGAATGCAATGATGTATGACTGACTCTTGGGTTAGACTGACTCAATGAAAAAACCTAAACTAGACTCAGTAAACTTAAAACTAGACATTGACGACTTAGATTAACTTAGACATAGACAGATTTAGATAGATGGATAGGTGGGTCTGGGTGGATGGGGTAAATGGGAGGATATGGGTAAACTCTAAGAATGGTTTTAATCGATGACCATTGACTTTGATAGAATGACCATTCTTAGGATGCTTGATTTCAACTGCTCCACGTGGGGATACATCTGTGATAATGAAAGGACTGGACCACTACGATCTCAAATTTTCAGGAAAAAGATGCAGACGTGAATTGTACAACAAGACCTTCTTACCAACGGTGAACAATTTTTGGAGAATGTGTTTATCATAAAAAAATTCCGTCCGGTCTTTGTACTTCCTGGCTATGTCATAAGCTTCATTTCGTATTTCTTCCAATTTAGTCAATTGGAGTTTTCTGAGTTGTCCAGCTGAATTAAGAGCAAGATTGAAATGTTTGATAGCCCAATACGCTTTGTGTTCCAACTCACTGGAAGGTGACAAGCCTTACCATACACTAAACTATAGGATGACATTCCTATGTGTGTCTTCAACGCTATTCGATAAGCCCATAGTGCATCAATGAGTCTGCAAGATCGTTCCTTCCTGAATGGATTGACTGTCTTCTCAGGGATATGCTTAATTTCTTTATTTGATATTTCCACTTGTCTGCTTGTTTGTCGGTGATAAAGAGTAGCTACTTTGTGAATAACCCCATATGATTTCATCAATTTTTTGAGTAGGCGATTATAGAAGTGCTTACCTCCATCATTGATGATTGTTCATGGAATACCAAATCTAGAGAAAATATTTTCCGTTAGGAAACGGATGACAACCTTGTGATCATTGGATTTGCACGCCACCGCTTCTACCCACTTTGATACATAGTCTACACCTATGAGGATATATAGATTGCTGAAAGAATTAAGAAAGGGTCCCATGAAATCGATACGCCAAACGTCAAAAAGTTCAACAATTAAGATTCCACAATCGAGCATCATATTCCGAGGGGTTGTACTTCCTAATTTTTGACATCTATCGCATGAAACGCAAAAGGTATGGTAAAATCCACACTACAAGATGTTTGGAACTATCTTTTTAGCACTGAAGTGGCCTCCACATGCTTGATCATGACAAAAACTTATGAGACTTCGTTGTTCCTTTTCAGGAACACAACGACAAATGATTTGATCTGCACAATGCTTAAATAAATATTGATCATCCCACACGATTCTTTGATTTGTGCGAGAAACTTAATTCTATATTGCTTAATCCAATGCGGGTACATTTGACTAGTTACAAGATAATAAACAATATCAACAAACCATGGCACTTGGGATATGGACATAAGTTGCTCATCAGTAAAGGACTCAGTGATAGTACGGGTATCATTAGTGAAATCAGCTACCAATCTAGACAAATAGTCTACTACCAGATTCTCGGAACCTTTCTTATAGCAAAAGTATCAATCGGATCAAGCAGGACTTAGCATCTTTCTTGGAAAGAAGATACTTGAGTGTAGCGTGATCTGAATAGATGATGACCTTCGAACCTACGAGCTAAGATCAAAATTTGTCTAGCGCAAATACGACAGCTAACAACTCTTTCTCCGTGGTGGAGTAATGAAGTTGAGCGTCATTCAACGTTTTGCTAGCATAGTAGATAACATGATGCAATTTGTTCATTCTTTGTTCTAACACGGCTCCTACTGCATAGTAAGAGGCATCGCACATGATTTCGAAAGGTACAAACCAGTCAGGTGGATGTATGATTGGAGCAGAAGTCAAAGCAGTTTTCAAATTTTCAAAGGCTATGACACATTTTTCATCAAAATTGAAAATGACATCCTCGGTCAGGAGTCTATAAGAGGTCGTGATATATCACTGAATCCTTTGGTAAACCTTTTGTAAAATCCAGCATGACCCAAGAATGATCTAATCTCTTTAACAGTTTGTGGTCTTCGCAAATTAGAGATTAGGTCAACTTTGACTTTATCTACTTAAATTCTTTTTTCTTAGATGATATGCACTAGTACTATGCCTGATTTCACCATAAAGTGACATTTTTCCCAAATGAGTACCAAGTTCTTTGCACCTGACTAACACAAGGGTCAGATGGTGCAAGCACTGGTTAAAAGTTGATCCAAAAACTAAGAAGTCATCCATAAAGACTTCTAGAAAATGTTCTACCATGTCGGAAAAATTATGATCATGCACCACTGAAAGGTGGCAGGTGCATTACAAAGTCCGGAAGGCATACGACGATAGGCGAACGTATCAAATGGACAGGCGAATGTTGTTTTCCCTTGATCCTCATGAGCAACATAGATTTGGTTATAACCGGAATAACCATCAAGAAAACAATAGAATGCATGACCGGCTAAATGTTCAAGCATTTGATCGATGAATGGGAGAGGGAAGTGTTGAGCTTACGGTAATCATTACAAGCTCTCCAGCCCGTTTGAATGCATGTTCGAACTAACTTGTTAGTGCCCTAGTTTGGCCGAGTCCCTCTTTGTCAATTCCATGACTCGGGAAGAATCACTTGTTAATGAAGCTTGAAGACTCAAGATGATCAAGGAAGAAGATCATGCTCCACCAAAGCTCAAAGCTCATCGTAATGGCAATCACAAAAAGGTATAATGGCCATAAATGACAGTAGGTGGAACCCACACCTAAAAAAGGACAATCCCTAGGCTTAGTTGAACAAAAGATAAAATCATATAAGGCCTAGAGAGTAGCTAAACAGTGAATTGGAAATGAACTTAGAATTATATTCACTGTCAACTCGACCAATCTATCTCACCGACCCCTCGGTGGAGACAGAACCAACCCATCGTGGTCAAGGACTAGTCGGTCAGTTTGACATAGGTTCTGGAACTTCCAACTGTCGTTCTGGACATGCCTCTGACCGAGTCTCTCATATGCACCAACCCCTCGGTGATGAACTTGAACAACCCCTCGTGGTCAACGACTTGTCAGTTTAAAACTTATGAGTTCTGGACTATGAACCAAAGTAGGCTTTTGAGAAAACAGACATCTCAGTGATTCAAGACCGATCGAGAGTAACAGGACCAACCCCTCGGTAAAGGGCGACATGTCGGGGTTTGACTAGTTTCTGTCATGAAACTCTGTCAGCATGGAGTTTCCCCAGATCGAGCCTCTCATATGGACTGACCAATTGGTGCCATGACTATCGATCCATCGACGACACCGACATGTCGACCGGGAAGTAATTTTGCCATTGGGGGTGCATTTAATGTGCAACGGCCGGGTGGTTGAACGGTAATAAATATGAACACCGACCTATCGGTGCCACCGACCTGTTGTCCCAGACAGTCTAAATGACCGTTAAGATTCCTCTATAAATATGAATGTTTTATGATCTATAAATGACTCGTTGGTCCTGGACACTCTGAGGAACGATCATTTCTATTGTGCCAATACCCAATCTCTGATAAAAGATTGTGAGAGAGAAAGAAAGGAGGGAAAATAAAATATCTACTAAGACTTGAATCAATTTCCTGGTCTTACTGAATCTGTGATTGCCGCATGATATCTTCAAGTAAGAGCATCAACACACCTTGGGTGAATCTTTGAGGAGCACACTTCAACAAGAAAAGAGCTATAAGGTAAGTGCTTCTTGGTTTTAAAAGTTGTCTTTAAAACCTTTATTTCGAAAGTGGATTAAGGAGAGGTACTCCGGAACCACTATAAAAAAATTTTAGAGCGTCATCTCTGGCACAAAAGTGGGTGGAATTCTCGTTCGATTGAGTGAGGTGGAATTCATACTCTAATTGTGAGGGTGTAAGTCCCCACATAGTGAATTTGGGGATAGATCAAGGTTGGGCGACTCCTAACAATGGATGTAAGTTGGTTAACGGAACCACTATATATCGTGTGTCCTTGAGATTGTGGTGTTAGAGCTAAATTCTTATGTTGATTGTTTAAACATCTTTGCTAACACACACTTACTTGATTGTCTTATCAGCCACACTTACACTAATCAATCAAGATAATTTTAAAAATGAACAACAATTTGAGATTGAGCTATTCACCCCCCTCTAGGGTCAATCGTGTAATGGCCCGGAATTTGTAAAGTAATATATATGTGTTATTATTTATTTTTTTTATGGTGGAATTTGGAAATTGGATGGAATAGATAATAAATGGATCAAAATGTGGACAAAGGCCCAACTAGGGCCCAATGGATTATGGATTGGATTTAAGTTTACTTAAAGGGTCAATGGTGGTCAATTGGGCCAAGGATGGTCAAATTGGGCCCAATACCCAATTGGGACCCAATGGATCAAGATGATGTAAGCCCTAAGGTAAATGGGTAAGGGTGAATGTAATTGGGCCATGGGCCCAATGATGATCCAATTAGTTGGAATGGGTTGAATTAAATTTAAATCACCTAAGTTAATTTGAATTAAGCCAAGGTGATGTGGCCAATTGGGACCCACCTCCACCTCACTAAGTGAGGTGGCGTGTGGACCAAGAATTGGTGGGGCCGGCCACCATGGTTGACTTGGTCAACCATGGGTGGATTTTATGGAAGAAATTTAATAGAATTAAATTAAATGGGAATTAACTTAACGTAATTATCTAATTAATTAAATGATTAAATTATTCAAATGATGTTCAAATGGTCAAAAGGTGGAAAACCAAAAGCCATCTTATCTTAAGGCAAAAAGAAAAAAAAACGTTGGGTAATGTGGTTGGGTCAAAAAGCATGAAAAATATCTAAGTTGGGTTGGTGGGAGAGTTAATGTGGAGTCTATTTTAGACAACCAAGAGATGAGATGACTTTTCATCTCATTCTCTCCACTCCAACGATCTCATACTCTCTCCCTCTCTTGTTCTCCACCACCGTCCCACACCCAAGGAGAAGGAGAGGAAGAAAACCAAGAGAAAGAATAAGAAAAGCTTGGAAGAAAAGAGACGAGAAAGGTGTAAGCTTGGGCTCATCACTCCAAGATCAAGACCTTGGGTTATTTATCTCCATCTTCTCCTCCCTTCTCTCTCTCAAATCAAACCCTGGCCAAACCCAAGCTATGGTGTCTTCACCATGGATCAAGCATCTTAGCCGTTCAAACAAGGAGAGGAAGAAGAAAGGAGGCCAAGGAAGCCGACGGGAGTGACGGAAGTCGGAGGAGGCGTCGGATTGTAAGTAATTCCTAAACAAGAGATTTGGATTTTTATGGTTTAAGTTTTGGGATCCATTCTTGTTAAATTTGATGGTGACCAAATAATCATAGGCCTTGGATCTCAAATCCATCAAATGGAAGGATGGAAAAGTGGATAAATTAGGTTAAGGAAAAATAAATACATTGAGGACATTATGTAATGAAATTTATTTAAGCATGAAATATGTGTGATTTTTGGAAGGAATTATGGTGAGTAATGAAGTAAGATTAAATGGGGTTTTTAAGATCAAAACCATGGAAGGGGGATTTATGATTTTAAGATGTTAATGAATAAATGTTAGTGAAGTTAAAGAGTTTTAATGAGGAAAAGAATGGAGGATGATTTAGGGTTTGTAAGTGTTGAATGATTAAATGTGTTAGTTCTTTTTAAAGGGATCTTGAATGAAAATCATGGAAAGATGGCTTATGTTTTTTTTTAAGGTGCTAATGATTAAATGTGGTGATAATTTTAAAGGGGTTTAAATGAGGAAATGCATAGGAGATGTGAATGATGTTAATGACCTCAAAAATTGTAGGTGTTTAAGTGAATTATTAGGGTTTATACATAACGGAAGCCATGGAGGATGATTTAGGGTTTTAAGATTTTAATAGTTAAATGTAGGTAATTAAGGATCTTTAATGGAGTTTTTAGGGTTATGTGTTTGTAAATTTAAATGGGTTTGGAGGGATAGAAGGTATGGAATAATGTACTAATAAATTGGAGGCTTAAAAGGGGTCAAATGTTTGTAAATTTTAAGGGGTTTTTAGTGAAGGAAATCATGGAAGGTGGCTAAGTGATTTCAACGGGGAGATTGGGATGAATTTGATGTTTTGGAACCATGAAAAAATAAATGGGAGTTATGGTTAAACTAATGGACCAAAATGTATTTCATGATGATTAAGGAAGGATGATTTAAATGTATGAGTTAAAATCTCTCATAGTTGGACTTATGTGTGTGTTTAAATTAATGGGGAATAGGTCATGATTAAATGGGTCATTAATGGACTCAAGAATGTATCAAGTGATGATCAACGTTGATGATTTAAATGCATGATGTAAACCTCCTCATGGGAGGGCTTATTATGGATCTAAATGTGGTGAAAAAGGCCCAAGGAAAAGTGGGGATTAGGTTGAATTAAAGGGGCTAGTTTTAATAAAGCCCATGACTCATTGAGAGTCCTCTTTGGGGTAAGGTTTAAGGTGTGTGCATGTGTTTAAAAATTAATGGAATTAGGTTAATTAGATGGTTGAGGTAAGTGGTCTTGTTGTATGGTTGATGGATCAATTAGGGACCCAAGATGTGGTTAAGAATGATGATTCAATTGTAAGTCATTTTATGGACTAATGAAGGGTGTGTGTATGTGGTTGGATGATTGGAAAAATTAGGCTAAGTTAAGGACTAAATTATTAATATGCATCTCATGGTTAATGAGACATCAATGGAACCATTTTGTGAATCAATTAATGGGTCTAACTTATGGATCAATTATGGACCATAATGTACATGGATTAAGTAAATGAGTAACCATGGAAGGGTAGTGGCAAAACCGTAAATATTGGCCAAAATGAAGAAACCCATGGGAGGTGGTCATGGACTTAGGGACTCTAAGTAACAACCTTATGAGTGATTAATAAAGCCTAGGGTGGCTGGTTTTTAGACTCATATGATTAAAATATTTAATAGACTAAATGGGACCCGCAAAACTTAGTTAGTGAGGTTCGGCCATGGTATATGGCCGAACCCCACTAAGATGTGATTTATGGACTTAAATGGTTAATACATGGACTAATTGATATGTATAATAAGGTACCGGATATCGCAAGTGGTGCGTGATCGGCGACCGGGTCTGTCGGACGGAAACAGAAGAAAGAACGCTAATCGGTATTCGGTAGGATTCCTACCTTTTTGTAAGCCATGGATTGAGTGATGGTTTCTTTGAATTAGTTGGAAATTATATGGTATATTTTAAGATTGGTTTTGAATTATGTATTATGTAGGGGTTTTTACTGGATTTATTCCGGTAAGCATATGATTGGGTTAAAATGGGTTTTAATGCTATGATGCGATTATTGAGGCTTTGCTTGATCTATTTTGGGTAATCAAGTTATATGTTTTATTGATGGGATTTTTTTTTTAAATGTCATGGTTTGTTATTATATTCATTACATGGCATATGGCATCTACATCTCATGCATGGCATGGGAGGGATATGACAGGGGAAGGATGAAATGAAACCGGAGTCCATGCTCCGTCGGGGCGACCTATAAACAGACATGGAGATATTTTGACGTGTTTGATGTATCAGGGATGTTGTATGTAATTATGATACCTTGATGATGGTTCTTCCATCAAGGGGAATGATTTGTAATTGTTTTATATCTGGACGAGGTTTTGCCGTCCAGGGGAATGATTTGTGATTGTTTTATATCTGGACGAGGTTTTGCCGTCCAGGGGGATGATTTGTGATTGTTTTATATCTTGACGAGGTTTTGCCGTCAAGGGGGATATGACAGCATGATGGTATGGATGATGGGTGGGATTCATAACACAGACACCCATGGCATAGCATTCATTTTATGGTTTTCGTTATACTATTATCTATATGCTTTGTTTTCACTAGTCCATGTGTTAGCCCTACTCGGAGTCCTACTGGGCGCGTTGTCTAACGCCCTACTTCTACCCTAGCTGATGACGCAGGAAGTGCCGGAGCAGAAGGACGGGACGGGAGCCAAGCTTAGAAGCTTGGGGAGGCGAACTCTTTACTTTATTAAAGTTTATTTTTGGGAAATGTATATTTGAACAGTTTAGCTTATTGGACTGTATAATTAGATTACTCTTATATTTTGGTTTATTTTGGAAGTTGAGACGTTATGATATTTTGGTAATATTATGAATGTTATCTTCCCTGCTATCTCAAATTTGTAGGATAGTCTTTATTGTTAATTCCGCACTTAGTTGTAATATTCTTTGAGCTTACGTCTACGTGTGAGCTGTTCTTCGTGGACTTCGTTCCATGCACACGTAGGGTTGGCCAGTTAAGGGCCGGGCTTTAGAAGCTCGGACTTAACTCGCGTCGTGACGTCCGCGCCCTTTGTCACTATGGAAAAAAAAAATAGACTCTGATTTAAGGTGAAAAGGGGCGGGCGTTACAGTTGGTATCAGAGCGAACTCGGAAGAATGAATCTCTCGAAGTAAGACTAAGACGGTTGCATGTCTCACTGACAGCTAAGAATCCCAACCGACAGACTCTTTGGAGTCCGCTGCACGGAGGCCGGGTTAATTTACTTCGATTGACTCAAACGGAAGTATTCAATCTGAGAACAACGTCTGACGAAAAGGAATGATAGCAAGGGAAGAAAAAAAAAATCATCCTAAGTTAGATTTATCAAACGTAGCAATATAGGGCTTATTTCCCCCGAAAATGAGAACACAATACTTTGATACTTAGGAAATTCCCCCCCCCCCAAATTGTTGAAACAATGATAGATTTATCAAATGTAGCAAAGTAGGATGCATTTCCCCAGTATTTCCAGATTTGAACAACAAATGATAGGAATTTAGAGATCCCCCCGTGAAACAAAGGAAAAACAAGCGTGCTTATTTGGCAACTTTCCCCAAACAAAATACATTGTGACATGCATAATGAATTCCCCAAAACTTGGATTGGTTTTATTGGAAATTTCTGTTGATGATTTTTGTGTTCTATTGTATTCTATGAATACAGATATGTCAAGTGACGGGGAGTGTACGGAATTATGGGATAAGGAAACCCCTAGCTGTTCCATAGATTTGGTGTCCGCTTCTAGCATAGAAGTTGGCATGGACTTTCAGGAGGGACCTTCCAAGAAAGATGAAGAGGATTTAGCATCTCTTCCTGAAGAGGATGTGGAAGACTTTCTGGTGATAAAAGAGTCGGTAGGGGAAAATAGAACCCGATTATATGTGTGAGTTGTACAACCAAGTTGGGCACAACTGTACATACTGCCCCTACCCTCTTGAAGTGGTATGCCGGGTTTGTGGACTACCTGGACACGGGAAAGAAAGGACTAACGGTACCTATATTGGAGGATAATTAATGATTTTAGGGTTTTAAATGAATGAAATAGGTGTGATATTAAATTGCACAAGCATGCTTGTATTGTGAGTGCATGTGAATATACATGTATTGAATTCTTATTGTTGAGTGTATGAGGTGATGAAATGAGGAAAGACTAATAGTTATGATCATACTAATTAAGTGAGGAAAGAGTATGTAAAAATGTGCAATGATGAACTACATGCATCAAATGATAATAAGAGGCATGAACTTTTGATGTGGGTTATATGTTGTATATGTTTTTGAGTGAGATAAATGTGAATAAAAAGGGTGGGGAGTTTTTGATAATGTGATATATGGGTATACTTGGGGGATGGTACAATGGTTTTTAGAAATGGCTTTTATATTGGTGATGATCCATGGCTTGATAATTTGTCATGACCCAAGTGAAGAGATTTATGTTATGACATATAATGGGTGATGATGTAAACACTTTGTGAGGGGGTATAAGAAGTTCTCATATGAACAAAGTGCCATTTGAGAGATGTTGGATAAACATTGTACTTGAAAGAGACCGGAATGCATGGGTTAACTTTCCACATGAACCTCGTGAGAGGATGACACTATGAGGAGAATGTGAAGGGTCTAGTTTGCAAAGACTAATATGTTGTGTGAAAACCTTGCATGTATAATGCAATTGCATTCTCCCAATGTGTAGTGTAGATTATGAACGAGTGATGATAGGCCTTGAAATGGGTTTATGGCCTTAAAAGGCATGAATGAATGATGGACCATGAATTTATGAAAATATTTTATTTAGTGATTGCATGATGATTCCCTATGATGTTACAAAATTGTGAATTATCAATCATTGCAATGAGTTTATATGATATTGCTTTGATAATTGATTCTAGACAATGAATAGTCATTGAAGAACAAGGATGTGTTATAGATTATGTATATGATGATGAGTTCATAAAGTGCTGTGAGTTGTGAATATGTAGTATGCATGAAGAGGCTGTGATATGCCAATGCGTTTGGTTGGAAACCTAAGTGGGGCTGATGAATAATTCTAAAGATTAGGAATTTGTAGATAGTCATGGATTGATGCCGGACATTAGCATTATGATAGACATTTGATTTCGTAGTCGACACATGGGTTGTATATTAGACCTGTTAGCCCTATGATAGACAGAATAGTCCTACGAAGGTATTAGCTATGCCCATGAATGGATTATACCCATAGGAGGGTTATATTCATGGATGGTTACTAACCATGGATGTGTATAACCATGGATGAGGGTTCCCATGGTGGTTTGGATTGATGTCGGGTATTGGTATTGTAGGAGTTATGAACAAAAGGGTTAGTCACATAGTGACTTATGTGCAAATGAAGAGGTGCTAAGTTTTGGAGAGGTAGTTAATGGGAAAGATAGGAGTCTAGTGAAACTCGAATGGTAAGCTATGGGCGACTGCCGAGTTAGTCTAGCTAGCTGACTCTGTAGTCAGCCGATGGAATTCCAGGAGAGTGCAGCTAGAAACCTAGTTGAAATGGAATCAGCAAAGGACTTGAGCATAGGCTCGTATGGGCAGGCTGCCTCACACAGAGAGTAGACGAAAGAATGTGTTGAATGTGTACGTATGTGAAATGTCTTGGTAGCGGGTAAAGTGAAGTAGAATACGTTAATCTACATCAGATCGTAAATGGGTTCATGAGAAAAAGAGAGAATGTGGGACAGAGTAAATTCTGCAAGAATGAAACTCGTAGGTTAATGTGAGTGATGTTGATGTAATTAAGAGGTACTTTGCACAATTGAACGGGAACAACGAATAGACCCAGAAATGGAGGAGATATGGACCGAGATATCAACAGGTGAGGTGGTATCGGAATAGGAATTACGACTGGGACAGGGTCTTGTATTCCGAGGCAGGACGGATGTGCCTAAGAGCTGCAAAAGGGAGTTGTTGGTGGAGACACACCAAACCAAGCTCTCTACCCATCCGGACAGCGCCAAGATGTACCATGATCTTAAGAGGCACTATTAGTGGCATGGACTCAAGAGAGATGTGGCAGAGTTTGTTGCTCGCTGCCCAACTTGTCAGAAGGTTAAGGTGGGACATCAGAAGCCACCGGGTTTATTCAAACCCTTATCTGTACTGGAGTGGAAATGGGAGCACATCTCCATGGATTTTGTGACAGGATTGTCAAGGTCTTCCAAAGGCCACGATGCAATATGGGTCGTGGTGGACCGGTTGACCAAGTCTGCATATTTCCTTCCTGTGAAGACGACCGATTCATCTGAGACCTTGGGTCGACGGTACATCCGGGACATTATCAGACTACATGGTGTACCTCAGACTATTGTGTCCGAAAGAGATGGCTGATTCACTAGCAGAGTATGGCAGAGCATGCAGTCGGCTATGGAGACCGACGTGTTGATTAGCACAGCATTCCACCCACAGATTGATGGACAGAGGCCGGTGAGCCTGCGCTGATGGGATCGGAATTGGTTGCGGAGACTACAGCGCAGATCAAGGTGGTATGGGAACGACATGACAATGAGGAAGCCACCTGGGAACTGGAATAAAAAATGAGAGCCGCTCATCCGGAACTCTTTGTATGAGATATTTGAGACCTCTACTTCGCTCGAATTTTCGGGACGAAAATTTTAAAAGAGGATTGTATTGTAATGGCCCGGAATTTGTAAAGTAATATATATGTGTTATTATTTATTTTTTTTATGGTGGAATTTGGAAATTGGATGGAATAGATAATAAATGGATCAAAATTTGGACAAAGGCCCAACTAGGGCCCAATGGATTATGGATTGGATTTAAGTTTACTTAAAGGGTCAATGGTGGTCAATTGGGCCAAGGATGGTCAAATTGGGCCCAATACCCAATTGGGACCCAATGGATCAAGATGATGTAAGTCCTAAGGTAAATGGGTAAGGGTGAATGTAATTGGGCCCAATGATGATCCAATTAGTTGGAATGGGTTGAATTAAATTTAAATCACCTAAGTTAATTTGAATTAAGCCAAGGTGATGTGGCCAATTGGGACCCACCTCCACCTCACTAAGTGAGGTGGCGTGTGGACCAAGAATTGGTGGGGCCGACCACCATGGTTGACTTGGTCAACCATGGGTGGATTTTATGGAAGAAATTTAATAGAATTAAATTAAATGGGAATTAACTTAACGTAATTATCTAATTAATTAAATGATTAAATTATTCAAATGATGTTCAAATGGTCAAAAGGTGGAAAACCAAAAGCCATCTTATCTTAAGGCAAAAAGAAAAACAAACGTTGGGTAATGTGGTTGGGTCAAAAAGCATGAAAAATATCTAAGTTGGGTTGGTGGGAGAGTTAATGTGGAGTGTATTTTAGACAACCAAGAGATGAGATGACTTTTCATCTCATTCTCTCCACTCCAACGATCTCATACTCTCTCCCTCTCTTGTTCTCCACCACCGTCCCACACCCAAGGAGAAGGAGAGGAAGAAAACCAAGAGAAAGAATAAGAAAAGCTTGGAAGAAAAGAGACGAGAAAGGTGTAAGCTTGGGCTCATCACTCCAAGATCAAGACCTTGGGTTATTTATCTCCATCTTCTCCTCCCTTCTCTCTCTCAAATCAAACCCTATCATGGCCAAACCCAAGCTATGGTGTCTTCACCATGGATCAAGCATCTTAACCGTTCAAACAAGGAGAGGAAGAAGAAAGGAGGCCAAGGAAGCCGACGGGAGTGACGAAAGTCGGAGGAGGCGTCGGATTGTAAGTAATTCCTAAACAAGAGATTTGGATTTTTATGGTTTAAGTTTTGGGATCCATTCTTGTTAAATTTGATGGTGACCAAATAATCATAGGCCTTGGATCTCAAATCCATCAAATGGAAGGATGGAAAAGTGGATAAATTAGGTTAAGGAAAAATAAATACATTAAGGACATTATGTAATGAAATT
This sequence comes from Chimonanthus salicifolius, assembly GCA_013350335.1. Classification (NCBI taxonomy): domain Eukaryota; kingdom Viridiplantae; phylum Streptophyta; class Magnoliopsida; order Laurales; family Calycanthaceae; genus Chimonanthus; species Chimonanthus salicifolius. The sequence goes on along the minus strand of CM023537.1, from coordinate 37,489,733 downwards.
TATTTAAGCATGAAATATGTGTGATTTTTGGAAGGAATTATGGTGAGTGATTAAGTAAGATTAAATGGGGTTTTTAAGATCAAAACCATGGAAGGGGGATTTATGATTTTAAGATGTTAATGAATAAATGTTAGTGAAGTTAAAGAGTTTTAATGAGGAAAAGAATGGAGGATGATTTAGGGTTTGTAAGTATTTAATGATTAAATGTGTTAGTTCTTTTTAAAGGGATCTTGAATGAAAATCATGGAAAGATGGCTTATGTTTTTTTTTAAGGTGCTAATGATTAAATGTGGTGATAATTTTAAAGGGGTTTAAATGAGGAAATGCATAGGAGATGTGAATGATGTTAATGACCTCAAAAATGGTAGGTGTTTAAGTGAATTATTAGGGTTTATAAATAACGGAAGCCATGGAGGATGATTTAGGGTTTTAAGATTTTAATGGTTAAATGTAGGTAATTAAGGATCTTTAATGGAATTTTTAGGGTTATGTGTTTGTAAATTTAAATGGGTTTGGAGGGATAGAAGGTATGGAATAATGTACTAATAAATTGGAGGCTTAAAAGGGGTCAATTGTTTGTAAATTTTAAGGGGTTTTTAGTGAAGGAAATCATGGAAGGTGGCTAAGTGATTTCAACGGGGAGATTGGGATGAATTTGATGTTTTGGAACCATGAAAAAATAAATGGGAGTTATGGTTAAACTAATGGACCAAAATGTATTTCATGATGATTAAGGAAGGATGATTTAAATGTATGAGTTAAAATCTCTCATAGTTGGACTTATGTGTGTGTTTAAATTAATGGGGAATAGGTCATGATTAAAGGGGTCATTAATGGACTCAAGAATGTATCAAGTGATGATCAAAGTTGATGATTTAAATGCATGATGTAAACCTCCTCATGGGAGGGCTTATTATGGATCTAAATGTGGTGAAAAAGGCCCAAGGAAAAGTGGGGATTAGGTTGAATTAAAGGGGCTAGTTTTAATAAAGCCCATGACTCATTGAGAGTCCTCTTTGGGGTAAGGTTTAAGGTGTGTGCATGTGTTTAAAAATTAATGGAATTAGGTTAATTAGATGGTTGAGGTAAGTGGTCTTGTTGTATGGTTGATGGATCAATTAGGGACCCAAGATGTGGTTAAGAATGATGATTCAATTGTAAGTCATTTTATGGACTAATGAAGGGTGTGTGTATGTGGTTGGATGAATGGAAAAATTAGGCTAAGTTAAGGACTAAATTATTAATATGCATCTCATGGTTAATGAGACATCAATGGAACCATTTTGTGAATCAATTAATGGGTCTAACTTATGGATCAATTATGGACCATAATGTACATGGATTAAGTAAATGAGTAACCATGGAAGGGTAGTGGCAAAACCGTAAATATTGGCCAAAATGAAGAAACCCATGGGAGGTGGTCATGGACTTAGGGACTCTAAGTAACAACCTTATGAGTGATTAATAAAGCCTAGGGTGGCTGGTTTTTAGACTCATATGATTAAAATATTTAATAGACTAAATGGGACCCGCAAAACTTAGTTAGTGAGGTTCGGCCATGGTATATGGCCGAACCCCACTAAGATGTGATTTATGGACTTAAATGGTTAATACATGGACTAATTGATATGTATAATAAGGTACCGGATATCGCAAGTGGTGCGTGATCGGCGACCGGGTCTGTCGGACGGAAACAGAAGAAAGAACGCTAATCGGTATTCGGTAGGATTCCTACCTTTTTGTAAGCCATGGATTGAGTGATGGTTTCTTTGAATTAGTTGGAAATTATATGGTATATTTTAAGATTGGTTTTGAATTATGTATTATGTAGGGGTTTTTACTGGATTTATTCCGGTAAGCATATGATTGGGTTAAAATGGGTTTTAATGCTATGATGTGATTATTGAGGCTTTGCTTGATCTATTTTGGGTAATCAAGTTATATGTTTTATTGATGGGATTTTTTTTTTAAATGTCATGGTTTGTTATTATATTCATTACATGGCATATGGCATCTACATCTCATGCATGGCATGGGAGGGATATGACAGGGGAAGGATGAAATGAAACCGGAGTCCATGCTCCGTCGGGGAGACCGATAAACAGACATGGAGATATTTTGATGTGTTTGATGTATCAGGGATGTTGTATGTAATTATGATACCTTGATGATGGTTCTTCCATCAAGGGGGATGATTTGTAATTGTTTTATATCTGGATGAGGTTTTGCCGTCCAGGGGAATGATTTGTGATTGTTTTATATCTGGACGAGGTTTTGCCGTCCAAGGGGATGATTTGTGATTGTTTTATATCTTGACGAGGTTTTGCCGTCAAGGGGGATATGACAGCATGATGGTATGGATGATGGGTGGGATTCATAACACAGACACCCATGGCATAGCATTCATTTTATGGTTTTCGTTATACTATTATCTATATGCTTTGTTTTCACTAATCCATGTGTTAGCCCTACTCGGAGTCCTACTAGGCGCGTTGTTTAACGCCCTACTTCTACCCTAGCTGATGACGCAGGAAGTGCCGGAGCAGAAGGACGGGACGGGAGCCAAGCTTAGAAGCTTGGGGAGGCGAACTCTTTACTTTATTAAAGTTTATTTTTGGGAAATGTATATTTGAACAGTTTAGCTTATTGGACTGTATAATTAGATTACTCTTATATTTTGGTTTATTTTGGAAGTTGAGACGTTATGATATTTTGGTAATATTATGAATGTTATCTTCCCTGCTATCTCAAATTTGTAGGATAGTCTTTATTGTTAATTCCGCACTTAGTTGTAATATTCCTTGAGCTTACGTCTACGTGTGAGCTGTTCTTCGTGGACTTCGTTCCACGCACACGTAGGGTTGGCCAGTTAAGGGCCGGGCTTTAGAAGCTCGGACTTAACTCGCGTCGTGACGTCCGCGCCCTTTGTCACTATGAAAAAAAAAATAGACTCTGATTTAAGGTGAAAAGGGCCGGGCGTTACAAATCGTGTTCTAGCACATTGAGATTTTCAATTGGTATCAGAGAAAGGTGCTCTGCATAGTTGGATTTAATCATCCGAGTAAGATCCTGTTGCTAGAATACTTGTTATGGATACCTACATGTCAATGTCTAGAGAAGTTAACAACTGAGGTAAACATTGTACCAAGGTTATTGAAAAACTATGTCTAGAAAATCCACAATCGAAATATTATGCATACAACTCTGTAGTAGGTCTTGCTCTTGCAATCTTTGTAATAGGAGGGCTAACTCATCCCCAAAAATAAGAAGACCCAAACAAAATAAAGTTGAGTAATGAAAGAGAATCTGAGTCTGCATCAACCTTGGAAAATGGAAACAAAGGTATAGTATGTAGCCTGGTTGCTTCGTTTACTTATGATAAAAAAGAACAATTTTGTGAATCTGAACATGAAGAGACTCTTAATGATCTCCAAGAATCATACAATGTTTTGTATGTTGAGTAGTTAAACATGAAAGCTCACAAACTTAAAAGTGAGAATTCCTCCCTAACTAAACTTCTTGAAATTGAGAGAAACGAAAGTGAAGCTTTCTCAACAAAATTTGAAAAATCTATTGATGAGATATTAGTGTTGAGAAAAAGTCAGACTGATCTTGTAACGCCCCGCCCTTTTTCACTCGCTTAGCTTTCTTAAAATCAGAGTCTATTTTTTTTTTTATAAACAAAGAGTGATAGAGAGCGGGACGTCACGACGCGAGCTAAGTCCGAACTTCTAAAGTTCAACCCTTAAGCGGCCAACCCTAAGTGTGCATGGACTAAGTCCATGAAAACGGTTCACACATAGCAACATAAACACGAGGATTAAAATCATAACTGCGGAATTATAATAGAACCTAGTTCTATTCCATTTTAGATAGCAAAGTACGTCAAGTCTGTAATCAAAAATTAACGTAACATAATTATCCAATCACATCCAACCATAGCAAATATTATCTAAGTTATTACATTCTGAATTCTAGATACTCAAAATACAAGTCCATGAGTCTCTTAATCAAAATATACAATAAAAGTATCCAAGCTCCTATGCTTGACCCTTCTCGCGTTCATCGTTCCCCTCGTTTCCTGTATCATCCACTAGGGTAGAAGTAGGGCGTTAGAACAACGCGCCCAGTACGTATTCCAGTTAGGGCTAACACATGGTTAGTACAAAACATATATAATAATATCATAATGTCAAAAACCATATAAACCATGCCATATCATGATGTCAAATGCAATAAGTCCCACCCATTACAAGTACATATAAGCACCCCCACATAGGTCTTTCGGACACCATGATGGAGTGTGGCCCCTCCAGTTTCTTCTTGATGGAAAAGCACATCAATCTATCCCACATAGGTTTTTTAGACGCCCCGACGGAGTGTGGTCCCTCCGGTTACATATCCTTCACCCCATGCCATGCATGAGATGCTAACGAAACACATGCTATTTTATATTGTAAAAATAGCATTAAAAACTCACATTTGCAACATATCCTTTACAACGTAAATTCATCAAAATAAGATAAAAACATTGTACATAAACCCATGGTTTCAAAGAGGTGGAATCTTACCTTTCCCAGTAATATCCTTGCTGTTTTGTGAAGATCCAGTATGACGATTACATCGAAACCAAAACGTAAATCCTTTTGTGAAAACTCTTTACCTTAATGAATTCAATCATACTTATAAGTCAATTTGATTATCCATTTCATTTAAATCATCCCTTACCTTCTCTCTAATAAACTGAAGTTTTCAGAAAAAAAATCACATTAACATCAACTTTTCTATTCAGTTGACCGAATCAGGAATTCAATCGACTGAATCATCCCGGATACAGTCCTCTGCCTTACCCGCAGACTTTCAGTCTAGTGAACTATACTCAGAACTGTCTTATCCCTGACTTGCTACTTTTCAATCGACTGAATCACAGGTTCAGTCGGCTGACTCTGAGTCACACCTTCTTTCAGTAGACTGAATCTTTGACTTTGGATCAAATTGACTGTATGTTCAGCCAGTATAGATTCAGTCGGTTGAATCCTCAACCAACAATTTTTGTGTTTGATAAGCAATCTTTCAGTCGACTGAATCATAGATTCAGTCAGCTAAAACTTCCAGAATCCTTTTGTTATCCGTTACGTCTGTGTTCAGTCGACTGAATCACCAGATTCAATCGGCTGAAACTTCCAGAAACAACTTTCTATTTTCAGCCATCATTATTTCAGTCGACTGAATCCCATATTCAGTCGGCTGAAACTCCCAGAAACTCGTTTCTGATTCATCCAATACTAGTTCAGTCGACTGACTGTTTTGTCAGTCTTCTCCGTTGCATATTTTGTACGTCCTTTCTTCATGAAATTCCCTCCTAACATTATTCCAACATATTTAACATCATCCACGTAATTCTTAGATGGATTTACTCTCCTCACTAGTCTCATAAAAATATTCCCTATGGTTTTCATGCCTCAATTTTCTTCCATGGAGTTCGGCCATACACCATGGCTGAACCCTATGGTTCCTCTCTTCAAACAAACATTATCAAAATACTTACCGGTTCTGCGACTCCTCCGGTTTTCCTTCACTCCGACTTGTTCTTCCGATCCTTCTCCTTCTTTAGCCTTTTCTTCCTTCTTCTTGATCTTTCACACTTGCTGGCTGCCTTCTCCTTCTCTTGATTTTGTTCTTCCCGTGCGCCCCTCTCTTAATTTGCGTAAGCCGTGCGCCCTTGCTGCCCTTTCTTTATTCCACTTCCAATCGGTCCTAATTTAGAAGGTGCCATGACCCTTCATTTAGCAATGCCCCATATTGTCGTTTCTAATCAAAGAAGGACTCCTTTTTGCGTACAACTCCTACACAGCAAGGCAATCCTATCTTTATTTGGACATCTTCTTTATTTAGCAATCCCCTAGTTTCACTCTTAATCAAGGGAAATGACCCTTTTTAGAGATACTCTAACATATCTTCATGGATTGCGCATATCCCTACATGGCAAAGCAATCTATCTCTAATTCTCTCCATGCGCATAATCATGGATTAGATATCTCATATACACGGCCAAGACACCTATTTTTAAGTTTAGACATATTGCATTACCATTTTAATTCGGCCCCATTTAATTTTATTGAAACTAATTCCACAATCCGTTGGGTCTTAATTGGGCAATGACCCAACACTTTTACCCATATAAGGTCCATATCTAATAATTCACAAATTAAATGAGTAATTTTCATATATATTAATAACTTGAAAATCCAGGGTGTTACAATACAACCCTCCTTTTAAAATTTTCGTCCTGAAAATCAAGTGAAATAAGGTTTCAAACATTTACATAAATAGCTTAGGATGAGCTGTTCTCATTTCCGACTCGATTTCCCAAGTGGCTTCCTCAATGCTATGTCGATCCCATACCACCTTGACAAACTGGATCGCTCGGTTCCGTAATGCCCTTTGTTCTGTGTCCACCACTCGGACAGGTTTTTCGACGTATGTCACGTCGCTCTGGACCACTATGTCTTGTATGTTCAGTACATGAGAAGGATCAGGATTGTACTTCCTCAACATCGATATATGGAACACATCGTGCAAAGATGCCAACTGTGATGGGAGTGCCAATTGATAAGCCACGTCCCCCATCCTTCTTATGATTGAAAATGGTCCCACATATCTTGGTGACAATTTCCCCTTCTTTCCAAATCTCATGTGTCCCTTTCGTGGCGAGACTTTCAAGAACACCATGTCCCCCACTTCAAATTCAAGGAACCTCCTCCTCTTGTCAGTATAGCTCTTCTGACGACTTTCTGCAGTCAATAGATGTTGTCGTATCAACTGTATCTGCACTGTAGTCTCTACAACCAACTCAGGTCCAACCATTGCAGGCTCACTGGCCTCTATCCAGCACACAAGTGATCTACATGGTCTACCATATAATGACTCAAATGGAGCCATCTAGAGGCTTGCCTGGTAGCTGTTGTTGTATCAGAATTCTACCAACGGCAAGTGATCCTCCCATCCACCCTTGAAATCTAGTATGCATGCTCTCAGCATATCCTCCAATGTCTGTATTGTCCTCTCAGACTGCCCATCAGTCTGTGGATGGAATGATGTGCTAGTCAGTAGGTCTGTTCCCATGGCCGACTGCATGCTCTGCCATACTCCGCCGGTGAATCGACCATCTCTGTCAAACATAATAGTCCGAGGAATAGCATGCAATCTGATGATATCCTGATATACCGCCAACCCAAAGTCTCAGATGAGTCTGTCATCCTGATGGCAATGAAATGTGCAGACTTAGTCAGTCGGTCCACCACGACCCATATCGTATCGTTGCCCTTTGAAGACCTTGGCAACCCTGTCACAAAATCCATGGAAATGTGTTCCCATTTCCATTCCGACACTGGTAAGGGTTTGAGTTACCCTGGTGGCCTCTGACGTTCCATCTTAACCTGCTGACACGTTAAGCAATGAGCCACAAATTCTGCCACACCTCTTTTGAGTCCGTGACACCAGTAATGTCTCTTCAGGTCGTGATACATCTTGGTGCTACCCGGATGAATTGAGAGTTTGGTCTGATGTGCCTCAATCAGTAACTCTTTTCTGCAGCTCTTAGGCACATATATCCTTCCTCGGAATACAAGACTTTGTCCTGGTCGTAACTCCCATTCCAATATGACTTCATCAGTAGACATCTTGGCCCATATCTCCTCCACTTCTGGGTCTATCCGTTGTTCCTGTTCAATCTTGGTAACCATGTTGGACCGTATGATCAAATGTATATACTCCCATGGTTATTGATATATAAATTGAACTCTCATATGGTATTCAACATTTCCCATTCTGTCCTGATCAAACATGCCACTGATGCATGTGATATGCAGCTGAGGGCATCTGCCACCTTGTTCGCCTTGCTAGGGTGATAACGAAGTGCGAACTTATAATGCTGCAGATATTCCATCCATCTGCGCTGCCTTAGGTTGAGCTCTTTCTGGTCAAACAAGTACTTCAAGCTCTTATGATCTGAAAACACTTCAAATTTCTCGCCATATAGATAATGTCTCCACCTTTTGAGATCAACGACCACTGTGGCTAGTTCAAGATCATGCGTAGGATAGAGGCGTTCAGGTATTTTCAATTGTCTTGAACCATAAGCCACCACACGATGAGTTTGACAGAGGACGCACACAAGTCCCTCTCCTGAAGCATCGCATTGTATTTCATAACCCTCGCCTTTTTCCGGCAAAATCAAAATAGGTGCAGTTGTAAGTCTATTCTTCAGTTCTTCAAATCTCTGGTTGCATACAGCCGACCACTCAAATTTGACTCCTTTCTGAGTGAGTCGGGTCAGTGGAGATGCAATCTTGGAGAAGTCCATGATAAACTTCCTATAGTAACCAGCCAATCCCAAGAAGCTACGGATCTCGGTTACATTCTTTGGCGCTTTCCATTCTCCCACTGCCGCCACTTTTGCCGGATCCACGGCTATACCTTCTCCTGATATGACATGTCCCAAGAAGTTAACCTTGGGTAGCCAGAATTTACACTTGCTGGCTTTGGCATATAACTCATTCTTCCTCAAAGTGTCCAGAACAATCCTCAGGTGCTCACGTGTTCTTCCTGAGTCTTGGAATGAATCAAAATGTCATCAATAAGTACAATGACAAATTGGTCCAAGTAAGGACGGAAGATCCCGTTCATTAGATCCATAAACACAGCTGGTGCATTGGTGAGTCCAAACGGCATGACTTCAAACTCATATAGTCCATACCGCGTTCTGAAGGTTGTCTTTTCTATGTCCTCCTCCCTAACCCGGATTTGATGGTATCCGGACATCAGGTCAATCTTAGAGAAATGACTGGAACCTCTAAGTTGATCAAATAGATCATCGATCCTGGGTAGAGGGTACTTGTTTCTGACCGTCAGCTGGTTCAGTTTTCGATAATCCACACACATACGGAGTGAACCATCTTTCTTCTTCACAAATAAAACTGGAGCTCCCCAAGCCCATGTACTGTTCCGGATGCAACCCAGTCTGAGCAGTTCATCAATTTGCTTCTTTAGCGCGGACATCTTTGCTGGTGCCATCCGGTAGTGTGGTAATGACACTGGTGCAGTGCCAAGGTACAACTTGATTTCAAAATTAATCTCCCTCATCGGAGGCAAGATAGGGAGTTCTGTTGGGAATACATCCGCATAGTCCTTTACTATTGCCAGAAGTTCAGCCACCGGTGCCTTGTTGATTCTGATATTGTTCAATACCAGATGACTCAACCCTTCATGAAGTCTACTTTGTTTGTCAGTACGCACCACATGTTGTTTTCCCTCGGGTGACCAAAATGTCACCCTGCGGTGATAGCAATCAATGTTGGCCTAAAAACTAGCCAAGCAGTCCATGCCGAAGATAATATCCTACTCTGTCATATCGAGTACCAAATAGTTGAACTCAAATCTGAGTCCAGCGAGTTCAGTATTCTCTGCTGTGCATATAAGCCTTAATGATGTGTCTTCGACGGGGGATACAATGGTGAGTGATGTGGACAATTTTTGTACTAAAGTTCTAGTTGTAGATATGAATGCAACATATATAAAAGAGTGGGATGCTCCAGAATCAAATAAAGCAAAGGCGTAGGAACTATTGATTACCGCCATACCTTGAATCACAGAATGATCCTCTGCTGCTGGAGGAGCTAAGGTAAATAACCTTCCAAATCCTGTAGGCGCCTGTCCCACCTGGTTAAATGTTCTGCCTCTTCGTGAATTAGCTGGCCTAGCTGGTGGGTGAGATGAACCTCTGGAATAAGAGGGTTTGCTGAGTTGTGGCCATTCCCTCTTAAAATGGCCTGGCTGATCACAATGGAAGCAATTGTTCACCCCTCTGGGAGCCTGAGTAACTGACGCAGATGGGGAGGAATGATTAGGACGAAAGCCCCCCGTTGACCCAGTGGATGGTGAGGGTCTGCTAAAGTTCGGTCGGAACCTCTTGTTGGGCTGAAATGTACCCCTCCCACTCTAAGCTCGGCGATTGTCAAAACGCACTAACTCAGCCATCTCTTGTTCTGCTATAGTGGCCCTACTGACCACCTCTGCCGATGTGACTGCCTTGAATATGGTTACCTTGGCTCTAATGCTTGGTCATAGGCGCCGCACAAACTTGCGTGCCTTTGATACTCTATATCTACCATATAGAATGCATAGCAAGACAAACTAAGAAACTCCTGGTGGTACTCTGCCATCGTCATGGTACCTTGTACCAAAGATAGAAAAGCCTGAGTCTGGCTCTCCTTCTCCTCCTCAAGAAAATAATGATCCAGGAAGGTAGCTAAGAACTGCTCCCAAGTCATTGCAGTCCTCTCTCCTTCCGGAACTCGCTGCTTTTCTACCACCTCCCACCATTTACCGGCATCATCGATCAGTTGTGACGTGGCCAGTAAAATCTTGTCAGCATGACTCGTGATCTTGAGTAGGGTCAAGATCTATGTGATCTTCTTCAGCCAATTTTCTGCTCCGATAGCCCCTTCTCTCCCTTTGAAGTAAGGAGGGCGTTGTTGCTGGAAGTCCCTAACCATGCTCCTGTCATTGGTCTCGTTGGTAGTTCCATTCCCGTTCAAGTGCTGTTGAAGCACTGAAGTGACCACCGCTTGAACCAAGTTTTGCAGTTCAGGAGGCACCACCGGTATATTCACGCTGCTTTGTTCCTCTTCCTCTTGGTGGGATGGTTGTTCTTCTTCATGTCGAGATTGTCATTCTTCCTCTTCATGTTGAGATTTTCTACCTCATTTTCCTTCCCTTTCTAGTTTTGTCGGGTATTTCTCTTTGGAGCCATTTTTCCCTAAGCCATTGAAAAATATCATGACTTAGTTTTCATCGTAAAGTTTGTATCTTCCTATTTTTTTTTGGGGAAATTTCCAAATAAACACTCTTGATTTTTCTTTGTTTTTAGGGGAAATATATCCTATTTTGCTATGTTTGATAAATCCAACTATTTTGACTGTACTTCCTTTGCTATCGTTCATCGTTGTTCCATCTGAATCTAACGAAGTAAATTAATGCACGAGAGCTAGATTAATTTACTCCGAAAGATTCAATCTTTCTGGTTCGCTCTGATACCAACTGTAACGGCCAGCCCTTTTTCACTCGCTTAGCTTTCCTAAATCAGAGTCTATTTTTTTTTTTTATAAACAAAGAGTGATAGAGAGCGGGACATCACAACGCGAGCTAAGTTCGAACTTCTAAAGTCCGACCCTTAACTGGCCAACCCTATGTGTGCATGGACTAAGTCCATGAGAACGGTTCACACATAGCAACATAAACATGCGGATTAAAATCATAATTACGGAATTCTAATAGAACCTAGTTCTATTCCATTTTAGATAGCAAAGTACGTCAAGTCTTTAATCAATAATTAACGTAACATAATTATCCAATCACATCCAACCATAGCAAATATTATCTAAGTTATTACATTCTGAATTCTAGATACTCAAAATACAAGTCCATGAGTCTCTTAATCAAAATATACAATAAAAGCATCCAAGCTCCTATGCTTGACCCTTCTCGCGTTCATCGTTCCCCTCGTTTCCTGTAACATCCACTATGGTAGAAGTAGGGCGTTAGAACAATGCGCCCAGTAGGTATTCCAGTTAGGGCTAACACATGGTTAGTACAAAACATATATAATAATATCATAATGTCAAAAACCATATAAACCATGCCACGTCATGATGTCAAATGCAATAAGTCCCACCCATCACAAGTACATATAAGTACCCCCACATAGGTCTTTCGGATGCCCCGACGGAGTGTGGCCCCTCCGGTTTCTTCTTGATGGAAAAGCACATCAAGGTATCCCACATAGGTTTTTCGGACGCCCCGATGGAGTGTGGCCCCTCCGGTTACATATCCTGCACCCCATGCCATGCATGAGATGCTAACGAAACACATGCTATTTTATATTGTAAACATAGCATTAAAAACTTACATTCAGAACATATCCTTTACAACATAAATTCATCAAAATAAGATAAAAACATTGTACATAAACCCATGGTTTCAAATAGGTGGGATCCTACCTTTCCCAATAATATCCTTGCTGTTTTGTGAAGATCCCGTATGACGATCACATCGAAACCGAAACGTAAATCCTTTTGCAAAAACTCTTTACCTTAATGAATTCAATCATACTTATAAGTCAATTTGATTATCCATTTGATTTAAATCATCCATTACCTTCTCCCTGATAAACTGAAGTTTTCAGAAAAAAAATACATAAACATCAATTTTTCTATTCAGTTGACTGAATTAGGAATTCAATCGACTGAATAATCCAGGATACAATCCTCTGCCTTACCCGCAGACTTTCAGTGGACTATAATATATTCAGAACTGTCTTATCCCTGACTCGCTACTTTTAAGTCGACTTAATCACAGATTCAGTCGGCTGACTCTGAGTCAAACCTTCTTTCAGTCAACTGAATCAGAGATTCAGTCTACTGGCTTTGGATTAGATTGACTGTATGTTCGGCCAGTATAGATTCAGTCGGCTGAATCCTCAACCAACAATTTTCGTGTTTTATAAGCAATCTTTCAGTTGACTGAATCATAGATTCAGTAGGCTGAAACTTCCAGAATCCTTTTGTTATCCGTTACATCTGTGTTCAGTCGACAAAATCACCAGATTCAGTCGGCTGAAACTTCCAGAAACAACTTTCTATTTTCAGCCATCATTAGTTCAGTCGACTGAATCCCATATTCAGTCGGCTGAAACTCCTAGAAACTCGTTTCTGATTCGTCCAATACCAGTTCAGTCGACTGACTGTTTTGTTAGTCTTCTCCATTGCATATTTTGTACGTCCTTTCTTCATGAAATTCCCTCCTAACATTATTCCAACATATTTAACATCATCCACGTAATTCTTAGATGGATTTACTCTCCTCACTAGTCTCATAAAAATATTCCCTATGGTTTTCATCCCTCAATTTTCTTCCATGGGGTTCGGCCATACACCATGGCCGAACCCTATGGTTCCTCTCTTTAAACAAACATTATCAAAATACTTGCCGGTTCCGCGACTCCTCCGGTTTTCCTTCGCTCCGACTTGTTCTTTCGATCCTTCTTCTTCTTTAACCTTTTCTTCCTTCTTCTTGATCTTTCACACTTGCTGGCTGCCTTCTCCTTCTCTTGATTTTGCTTGCCGTGCGCCCCTCTCTTAATTTGTGTAAGTCGTGCACCCTTGCTGCCCTTTTTTTATTCCACTTCCAATTGGTCCTAATTTAGAAGGTGCCACGAGCCTTCATTTAGCATTTCCCTTATTGCCGTTTCTAATCAAAGAAGGACTCCTTTTTGCGCACAACTCCTACACGGCAAGGCAATCCTATCTTTATTTGGACATCTTCTTTATTTAGCAATCCCCTAGTTTCACTCTTAATCAAGGGAAATGACCCTTTTTAGAGATACTCTAACATATCTTCTGTAACACCCGCCCCTTTTTCGCCCGCTTTGTTAAAATCAGAGTCTATTTTTTTTTTTGAAATAGAAGAGTGAGAGAGGGCGCGGACGCCACGACGCGAGTTAAGTCCGAGCTTCTAAAGCCCGACCCTTAACTGGCCAATCCCGCGTGTGCCCGGAACTAAGTCCACGAGAATGGTTCACGCGTAGGAAGTAAGCTCGCGGACTATAATCATTGCGGAACATGATAATAGAGTCTATCCTACTGGTTTTTAGATTGAAGGGAAGATACAACATTAAATTACCAAAATGCCCCTATGATCATATTTATATCACCAAATGTAATTGTCCATAAGTAACATCCAAACCATCGCAAGAAATGTAAATTTATACAACCCGACAAGCTAAGTTACTTTAAAATTACATCTCCAAAATGTAAACGTAAATAAACTAAAACTGCGCTTCCCAAGCTCCTAAGCTTGGTTCCTGTCATGTCCACCGCTTCTGCCATCCCCTGCGTCATTAGCTAGGATAGAAGTAGGGCGTTAGTCAACGCGCCCAGTAGGACTCCGAGTAGGGCTAGCATGTGGATTAGTGATAACATGCATACCGATACAATAAAATATAACAAAATAAGCATGTAATGAGTGTTATGCCATGGGTGCCAATGTCATGTGTCCCACCCATCATCTGTATGATCATACAATGTATTATCCCCATGTTTGCTTCTCGGTCGCCCCGACGGAGCATGGACTCCGGTTATAGAACTATCCCGATGTTTGATTCTCGGTCGCCCCGACGGAGCATGGACTCCGGTTATAGAACTATCCCCATGTTTGATTCCCGGTCGTCCCGACGGAGCTTGGACTCCGGTTATAGCCCTCAGGCTATCCCCATGTCTGATTCTCGGTCTCCCCGATGAGCATGGACTCCGGTTTCATTATTTTCCCGCCCATGCCATGCATGAGATGTACGTGCATTATGCTATGTAGTATATAGATAAACCATAATTTTGATATACCATACATAGCCATATAATGCATAATGTTAAAAGATAATCCATATGATTCATAACTTAAAACTCATCATAAGATAAATCATAATCATAAATCCATCATAAGCCAAATCAAATAATCTAAAATACCATCACATATCCATCGCTTACAAAAAGGTAGGAATCCTACCGAATACCGTGTAGCGTTCCGTTACGTTTTCCGCTCGATAATCTGGTCGCCGATCGTGTACCGTTTGCGACGTCTGATACCTTATTACATTTACCGAATTAGTCCATACGTTATCCATGATTAAATTCCTATCTGATCATAACCCTAGATCCATTCAATGATCCTTTACAAGTTTATTAAAAATCGGTCCTTAACTTAGCCCATTATCCATTTGGTTAAAACACATACATAAATCCGATTTTGGCCATTTCAAATATTACATTGAGCGAGCCTAAAACGCAGCATCTATACGTTTCAATTAATCATTCATAATGCATTCGATTCCATGTCTAATCCACATAGGGTTCGGCCATGTACCATGGCCGAACCCATGGTTCTTCAAAGTGGCTATAAATTACGGTTTTGCCACTCCTCTTCCATGTACATTTTGAATTCGTATTTGACCCATAAACTTGGGCCCATTTATAATTCCATAACATATCCAAAATCAGCCACCTATTGTTTGATTTTTTTAAAAAAACATTTAACCCCATATGTCCTTTCACATTTTGGCCCTAAAGGTGGCCCACAATGGGATCATGGGTTCGGCCATACACCATGGCCGAACCCATGGTACCCTATCTTTATTTTTCTTGGGTCCATTTTAATCCCTTTAATCCAATCTCCAATGAAATTAAAACATCCATTTAAGTCCCCATTTTTCATCTCATTTTAAATCATCACTTACATACTCATAAATCCAGTTAAATTTGTCATCTCTTTCCATCATTTTCCATTCTTTTTACCTTCATTAAAAATCACTAACCTTCATTCATTTTGGCCCTTTAAAAACAAACTCCTAAGCATTGATACATACATTAACCTTAGACTAAAATTTATCCCAAATTGGGTCATGGGTTCGGCCATACACCATGGCCGAACCCATGATGTTTCTTTCTCCATTTTTCTTGGTTTCATTTACCCATTTTGACATACTTCCAATGAAGATTAAATCATCCATCTAAATCCTCATTTCCATCAAAAAAATACTATATACTATACTTACCAATCTATTTCAAATTTCCATTCCTCTACATTATTTTCCATGCCTAGAAATCCCAAACCATTACCATAGGGTTCGGCCATACACCATGGCCGAACCCATGGTTCATGGCCCACCTTTCTTAGAGCCATTTAAGACCAAAGTTCTATAAACATTTGTCCATGATTTTCTTTGTTTAAAAATTCCATTTAAAATCAATTATATCATTCATTTGGTCCATTTAAAACTTATGTCATACACTTTGGAAATCCATTTGCAACTATTATTTCCTCCATTACTTTTTATCCTTTTTCATCCATTAAAATTACTATCTATCACCAACTTTAAGATCTTCATAAAAACCATTAATCATTTTTTGTACTTAAAAACCCTAAACCATTTTTCCTACTTACAAAACCCTAATTAATTGCATACATCTTCTAATCACCCACCATTGACCATGGCATGGCCGAACCCTATGGCCCATTAATCCATTAAAATCCCAGTTTCCTATGCTTAATAAAGACTTAAAAATTCCATTTTTCCATTTCATCTTTTTCTTAATCCATTCGTCCATTTTTATCCATTTCTTATCCCACCTTTTGATGGATCTTAGATCCATGGCCCACAACGTTTTTGGCCACATTTGGTCTAAGGAATGGATTCCATATCCTAAAAAAATAAAATCTTGTTTTAAGAAATCTTACCACCCGACGACTCCTCTGGTCCTTCTTTGCTTTTGGGCTTTCCTTAGCCTTCTCTTCTCTCCCTCTCCTTGATGGAGGGTCAAGATGAGCTTGATCAATGGTGAGATATGCTTGGATCGGCTATGTAGATGGGGTTAGATTGAGAGAGGGAGAGGGGAAGGTGATGGAAAACAAGATCTTAGCCTTTGATCTTGAGGGGATGGACCAAGGCTTGCTCTCTCCTTCTCTTTTTTCTCTCTTCTTCTTCTAAGTTTTCTTCTCTTTTCCTTTGCAAGGTAGGGGACAGTTTTTGTGTGTGAGGAGGGCTAGAGTGAAATGGGTTAGTTTGAAATGAGATGGAGGTGGTTGGAGTGGCCTTCACTCAACATTAACTTCCCCACCCACCAAGCATGGGCTAGCTTGACTTTGGTGGTGGTGATGGAGATCCAACCACCAAGTATGGCTCCCATGTCCTCTTTGACTTGTTTATGTTGACCCTAATTAATTAACCTAATTAATTAAGTTAAGTCCTCACTTAGGTTAATTAATTTCCATCCAATTTAATTCCATTAAATTATCTATCTAATAAATCCACCCATGGTTGACCAAGTCAACCATGGTGGACGGCCCCCACCTATACCTACCCCACCCGCCACCTCACTTGATGAGGTGGAGGTAGGCACACTTGGCCATGTTATTTTAATTCCATTGATTTTAACTTAGATAATTTTACAATAATTTTAATCAATTTAATTTACCTTAATCCACCTTAGTCTTCTTAAATTTATCCATGGTTGACCAAGTCAACCATGATGGTTGGTCCCACTTTTTCCTCGGTCCACACGCGACCTCAATTGGTGAGGTGGAGGTGGGCCCCATTTGGTCATACTATTTCATTTCATTACTAACTTAGGGGTTTTAATTCCAAATCACCCTTTTTAAATTAATTGGCCCACCATTGGGCCCACGGCCCAACCGATTATTTTCTACCCCTTTACCTTACGGTTTGGACCAATTTTGATCCATTGGTTCCCACATGGTGATCGGGCCCACTTTGACTCAAATTGACTATCTTTGACCCAATTACTTCTCATTGACCCATTGAATGGATTTCATCCAATTTGTGGCCCAATTGGCCATTCTTGGACCCTTGTCCCAAAGTTGATCCATTTGGCATTTTCATCACATCAAATTCCAAATTAAAATAATTAGATGTCCAAAATATATTGCTTCGAAAATTCGGGCTATTACATCTTCATGGATTGCGCATATCCCTACATGGCAAAGCAATCTATCTCTAATTCTCTCCATGCGCATAATCATGGATTAGATATCTCATATACACAGCCAAGCCACCTATTTTTAATTTTAGACATATTGCATTACTATTTTAATTCGGCCCCATTTAATTTTATTGAAACCAATTCCACAATCCGTTGGGTCTTAATTGGGTAATGACCCAACACTTTTACCCATATAAGGTCCATGTCTAATAATTCACAAATTAAATGAGTAATTTTCATATATATTAATAACTTGAAAATCTAGGGTGTTACAAATCTTCAATCGCAAATGGATCTGTGCAATAAATATCACAAACACTTGGCTGAAATGAAAAGGTGTCTTGAAAACAAAATTACACTGTTAATGCCTGACTTAGAAAGGCCATCTCAATCTAAAGACAAGTTTGTTAGGTTTGGTACAAATTACAAGAACAAATCTTGGATAAAACTTGACAAAAACTTGGTTGTTACTCAAAGGCAAACTCCTGTAGATGATAAAAACCATATGACCAAACTCTCTAATATACAATGCATCTGTTGTGGCAAATTGAGTCATTCTGAGTCAAATTGTTATTTCAAGAAATATTCTCAGATAAAGTGCTCATTGGAAAAAATAGAGAAGTAATGTTCTAAATCAGAGTTTACCAATCATCTTGGACAGATTTGGTAATCCAAGGATCAGATTATTTGATTGAAAACCCTATTTCAAATCCAAACAGATTATACAGGAGATGGACTCCACCATTACCGTTTCATCTAATGAATTCCCAAACAATAAGAGCTTCATCATCCATACAGCCTTAAATGTTGAAAGGCAATCCAAGTGGTACTTGGACAGTGGAAGCTCTCGACATATGACTGGAAACAATTCTTACATGTCTGATTTGGTAAATTGTAATGGAGGATCTGTATTTTTTGGGATGGAAACATGGCCAATATAATTGGAAAGGGGTCCTTAAATCTACCATCTTCGAAGGTCATCAAAGATGTCTACCTTGTTGATCGTCTAAAACATTGCTTTGTATATCTCAACTATGTGCAAATGATAATAAAGTTACTTTTGATTGTCATGTTTATTCAAATGAATGAGAAGTTACTTTGAGTGGCACCCTCACTTCTGATGATTGCTATGTTTTGGATTGTACCTCAACTCCGATTTCACATGAGTGCTTTCTGTCCAAAATCAGTGAGGCTGAACTCTGTCATCAGAGGCTCAGTCATGTGAACTTCAAAGTTTGTCCAAACTTAGTGAACATATAAAACAATTACCCAAAGTTAGACTATCTGAACGAATTATATGTGGTGACTGCCAAAAAGGATAACAAATAAGGGCAACACATAAACATACAAATCTAATAGCACCTTCTAGACCCTTAGAACTACTCCACATGGACTTAGTAAGACCCACTCAAAATGAAAGTACCGGGGGAAAAGGTTATTTCTTAGTAATAGTTGATGACTATACTAGATACACTTGGGTAGCTTTCTTAAAGGAAAAATCAGATGCATTTCGTGAATTCATAATCATTGCAACATGAATTATAAATGTAAAGGAATCAAATATTCATAGAATAAGGACTGATCATGCAAGGGAATTTGAAAATCAATCATTCAACAAATTCTGTGAAAAATGAGGCATTCATCACGAATATTCTGCTCCCAAAACTCCTCAGCAAAATGAAGTCGCTGAGAGGAAAAATAGGGTCCTTCAAGAAATGGCCAACACCCTACTTAAAAACAAGAATGTTCTAAAAAATAAGTGGGCTGAAGCTGTTAACACTGCCTGCTATATCATTAATAGAGTATATTTGAGAGCAGGACTAAACAATACAACACATAAACTGTGGACTGGTAGAAAACCCAATTCCAAGTATTTTAAAGTCTTTGGAAGTAAATATCACATACTACGGCATAGGGAAGGCTTAGAAAATTTTGTATCTAAAAGTGATGATGGCATCTTCCTAGGGTACTCCACGACTAGTCATGCTTATAGGGTCAAGAACCTTAGAACTGGTGCCATACAAGAATCAGTAAATGTGATAATAGATGATCATGTAAGTGTGAAAGAGTTAAAAGAAGAAGAAGTCTTCAGGATAGAATAAGAAAATCCAGAAAATAAAGTTGAATCACAAGATCCTCCACCTGGACCAAAACCTCTGAAAAATGCAAAGGAACACCCCCTCAAACAAATCATAGGGGAACCTATTGCTGGAGTAAGAATAATAAAGCAACTTGAGAATTTGGCCAATAATGCATGCTTCACCTCACAACTTGAACCCAAAAGAACAAAAGAGGCCACAGCGGATGAAGAGTGGTAAATGCTATGCAAGAGGAACTAGGTCAATTCACCAGAAATGATGTATGAGATTTAGTTCCTAGACCCAAGGAAACACACATAGTTGGAACTAAATGGATATTCAAAAATAAGTTGGATGAACATGGAACCATCGTAAGAAATAAGGAACGACTTGTTGCTCAGGGATACACTAAGATAAAAGGTTTAGATTTTGAAGAAACCTTTGCTCCTTTAGCAAGATTAGAATCCATCCGAATTCTGTTTTCCATTGCATGCCATCTCAAGTTCAAACTATATCAAATGGATGTTAAAAGTGCTTTCTTGAATGGGTTATTGAACGAGCAAGTGGTCGTAGAACAACCTAAAGGATTCATAGATCTAACCTTCCCAAACCATGTTTTCAAACTTAAGAAAGCTTTGTTGGCCTCAAACATGCACCCAGAGCATGGTATGAGAGACTAACCTAGTTCCTACTTGGACACAAGTTTCAAAGAGGGAGTGTAGAAAAAACTTGTTTGTCCAAAAGATGAAGGAGTCCATTTTTATTGCTCAAATCTATGTTGATGACATAGTGTTTGGATCCACATGTCAAAAGGCTGCACTAAATTTCTCCAACTTCATGAGATCAGAATTCATAATGAGTATGGCGGGAGAACTGAACTACTTTCTTGGATTTCAAATCAAGCAAAGTCATGATGAACTTTTTATATCAATCCAAATATGCGAAGGAACTTGTAAAGAAGTTTTGATTAGAAGGGTGTAAGCATGCAACCACCCCTAAGAGCACAACTATCAAACTGTTCAAAGATGAGAGTGGGACAGATGTGGACCCAAGCTTGTACAGAAGTATGATAGGAAGTCTCCTATATCTCACTGCAAGTAGACCACACATCTCGTTTAGTGTAGGAGCTTATGCCAAATTTCAATCCAAACCTAAAGAGTCACACCTCAAAGCAGTTAAAAGAATCATAAAGTATGTGGCTGGTACAACCTTGCATGGAATCTGATTTCCATTTGATACCTCCTCCTTAATAGCTGGGTACACAGACGCAGACTGGGCTGGGAGCATTGATGACAGGAAGTCTACTAGTGGAAGTTACTTCTACATCGGAAACTGTTTAGTAGCATGGCACAGCCGCAAACAATCTTCAATCTCTCTATCCACAGCTGAAGCAGAGTACATTGAAGCAACAAGCTGTTGTACCCAATTGATCTAGATGAAACATATGCTAATCGATTACGGACTTAAGCACGAATCCATGACATTGTACTGCGATAACACTAGTGCAATCAACATTTCTAAAAATCCAGTACAACGCTCTATGACCAAACATATAGACAACATAAGGCATCACTTCATTAAAGAATTGGTTGAGGAGAAGACTATCGAGTTTATACACATCTGCACAGAAAACCAATTAACAGATATTATGACCAAACCCCTGGATTCATCTCGATTTCTATTCTTACGAAAGGCCATTGGTGTGTGTTCTTCACCATAAATCTTCATCACGATCTCTAAGGTAAGGGAAGCACATTTTATGGGGGAGTACTGCAAAAAAGTTATCAATTTTGACAAAATGGGGGAGATTTTAGTAGAAGCTATGGAAAGTATGATGAATGGGAGAGTATGGGGGAGTATGAATGAACACCAAACTTGTTTAGTCCATGGAAGTATAGTTATGTTTTTGGGAATAACTCCTGTAATGATTATCTAGCGTTACTTGCTTTTCTTGCTGTGCTTGACTAGGAAAATACAAAAAGAAGAAAGCTGACCAAGAATATGAAGATCATAGTCTTCTCGTCCACTTGAATAGATTCATGTGTTGTAATAAATGGTGGTTTGTAATTGGGTTAGCTTCTAGGTTTTGTCATGAAATTGACAAAGGGGGAGATTGTTAGTGCCCCGGCTTATTTGAGTTCCTGTTTGTCAATTCCATAACTCGAGAATAAGCACTTGTTAAAGAAGGTTGAAGACTTAAGATGATCAAGGAAGAAGATCATATTCCACCAAAGTTCAAAGTTCATCGTAATGGCAATCATAAAAAGGTATAATGACCATAAATGACAGTAGGTAGAACCCACACCTGAAAAAGGACTATCCCTAGGCTAAGTTGAACAAATGATAAAATCATATAAGGCCTAGAGAGGTAGCTGAACAGTGAATTAGAAATGAACTTAGAATTATGTTCACTGTAAGCTCGACCAGTCTATCGTACCGTTCCCTCGGTGGAGACAGGACTGACCCATCATGGTCAAGGACTGGTCGCTCAGTTTGACATAGGTTCTGGAACTTCGAACTGTCATTCTGGACATGCCTCTGAGTGAGAGACTCGTATGCACCGACCCCTTGGTGATGAACTTGAATGACCCCTCGTGCTCAACGACTCGTCGATATAAAACTTATGAGTTCTGGACTATGAACCAAAGTAGGCTTTCGAGAAAACAAACATCTTGGTGATTCAAGACCGATCAAGAGTAACAGGACCGACCCCTCGGTAAAGGGCAACAGGCCGGTCTGGGTTTGACTAGTTTTTGTCCTGAAACTCTATCAGCATGGAGTTGCCCTAGATCGAGCCTCTCATATGGATCGACCCATCGGTGCCATGACTATCAACCCATTGGCAACACTGACATGTCGACGGGGAAATAATTGTCGTTGGGGGTGCATTTAATGTGCAACAGTCGGGTGGTTGAATGGTAATAAATATGAACACCGACCCATCGGTGCCACCGACCTGTCGATCCTGGATAGTCTGAATGACCGGTAAGATTCCTCTATAAATATAAATGTTGTATGATTATTTGGGGATCTTCCCTGAACTGAAAAAAAATCATACACTTTGAGGAACGATCATCTCTATGGTGCTAATACCCAAAAGCAAATACTCAATCTCTGATAAAAGATTGTGAGAGAGAAAATAAAATATCTACTAGGACTTGAACCAATTTCCTAGTCATACTGAATCTGTGATTACTACACGATATCTTCAAGAAAGAGTATCAACACATCTTGGGTGAATCTTTGAGGAGCACACTTCAACAAGAAAAGAGCTACAAGGCAAGTGCTTCTTGGTTTTAAAAACGTCTTTAAAACCTTTGTCCCGAAAGTGGATTAAGGAGAGGTACTCCGGAACCACTAAAAAAAATTCTAGAGCTTTGTCTCTGGCAAAGAAGTGGGCGGAATTCCCGGCCGATTGAGTGAGGTGGAATTCCTACTCTAATTGTGAGGGTGTATGTAACGCCCCACCCTTTTTCACTCGCCGAAAATCAAAGTCTATTTTTTAAAAAAATAAAGAGTGAGAGAGAGCGGGAACGTCACGACGCGAGCTAAGTCTGAGCTTCCAAAGCCCGACCCTTAGCTGGCCAACCATATGTGTGAGTGGACCAAGTCCACTAAAACGTATGGTTGGCCAGTTAAGGGTTGGCCTTTAGAAACTCGGACTTAGCTTGCGTCGTGACGTTCCCACTCTCTCTCACTCTTTATTTTAAAAAAAAAAATGACTCTGATTTTTGGAAAGTGAAAAAGGGTGGGGGCGTTACAGTTGATATCAGAGCGAAACCGAAATGATGAATCTTTCAAAGTAAGATTAAGACGGTATCATGTCTCACTGACAAGATAAGAATCCCAACTGACCGACTCTTCGGAGTCCACTGTACATGGGCCTGATTAATTTACTTCGTTAGACTTAGACTGAAGCATTTAATTTGAGAGCAACACTTGACGAAAAAGGAATGATAGCATGGGAAGGACAGTCACTATAAATTGAATTTATCAAACGTAACAAGATAGGACATATTTCCCGATTTCCCAAAATTGAGAAACGACACTTGATACTTAGGAGGTTTCCCCAAAAATAAGGGTGCTTATTTGGCAATTTCCCCAAAATGTGAAAACACAAACTTTACGAAGAAGCTAAGTCAACGATGTTTTCAATGACTTAGGAAAATGCCTCCGAGAAGAAGAACCCGACAAAACCCAAATGTGGATGAAGATGTGCAACAACCCCACCAAGAGGAGGGGCAGAATAGCGTGAACATTCCCGTGGTGCCTCCCGCGCTACAGAACTTGCTCCAAGCGGTGGTCACTTCCATTCTTCAACAACATATCAACTGAAACAGAAATACGACCACCGACGAGGTAAATGAGTGGAGAATGGTTAGAGACTTTCAGCAACAACATCCCCCTTACTTCAAAGGGAAAGAAGGACCAGCTGGAGTGGAGAACTGGCTGAGGAAGATTACCCAGATCTTGACACTACTGAAGATCTCCGGTAATGAAGATAAGACATTGCTGGCTACCTCACAATTAATTGATGATGCCGGCAAATAGCGGGAGGTGATAGAGCGACAGCGGGCGTTGAATCCAGAAGGGGAAAGGACTGCGATGACGTGGGAGCAGTTCTCGACTATGTTTCTGGATCAGTACTTTCCAGAAGAGGAGAAAGAATGCCACACCCAAGCATTCCTATCTTTGGTGCAAGGCACCATGACTGTGGCAAAGTACCATGAGGAATTCCTCCATCTATCTTGTTATGCTTTATACATGGTGGACACAGAGTATAGAAGAGCTAGCAAATTTGAGTGGGGCCTTCGACCATTCATCTAGGCCAATGTGACTATCTTCAAGGCACCTACACTGGCGGAGGTGGTCAGTAGAGCCACCATAGTGGAGCAGGAGATGACAAAGACAGTACGGTTTGTGGACAACTGCCGAGGCCAGAGTGGGGGAAGTACTTTTCGTCCCAACAAGAGGTTCTGACCTAACCTTGGGAGACCCTCATCTTCCACTGGGTCAGCGGGGGACTTTCGTCCCAATCCGCCCTCCCCATCAGTATCAGTCTCTCAGGTTCCCCGAGGTGTGAACACATGTCTCCAGTGTGGCCAGCAGGGCCATTTCAAGAGGGAATGTCCACAGAACAGCAGACCCTCTTACTCTAGACAACTCATTCACGAGGAACTAGGGCATACAACCAGACAGGACGGGCACCAAACCATACAGGATCTGGATGGCTGTATACCTTAGCTCCTCCCCCAGATGCAGTGGATCACTCCGTGATTCAAGGTATGGCAGTAGTCGGTAGTTCCTATGCTTTCGTATTATTTGATTCTGGAGCATCCCACTCATTTGTATCTGCTGCATTCATATCTGCCACTAGTACCCTAGTACAAAAATTGTCCACATCACTTACTATTGTATCCCCCGTCGGAGACACATCATTGGGACTCATATGCAGAGCGGTAAACACTAAACTCGGTGGATTCAGATTTGAATTCAACTATCTGGTACTCGATATGACTGAGTACGACATCATCTTTGGCATGGACTGGTTGGCTAACTTTCAGGCCAATATTGACTGCCATCTCCACAGGGTGATATTTTGATCACGATATGTGGTACATGCTGACAAACAAAGCATCCCTGTGACCAGAAAACTGCATGAATAATTGAACCACTTGGTATTGAACAGCATCAGATTAGACACGACACCAGTGGCTGAACTTCCGGCGGTAGTGAAAGACTACGCAGAGGTATTCTCAACAGAGCTCCCTGGCTTGCCACCCAAGAGGGAGATTAATTTTGAGATCAAGCTGTACCCTGCCACTACTCCAGTGTTGTTGCCACATTACTAGATGGCCCCAGCTGAGATATCCGAGTTAAAGAAGCAAATTGATGAACTGCTCAAGCTGGGATGCATCCAGGACAACACATCATCTTGGGGAGCCCCGGTATTATTGTGAAGAAGAAGGACGGTACACTTCGGATGTGTGTGGATTACAGAAAATTGAACCAGCTAACTGTCAGGAACAAGTACCCTCTACTCAGGATTGATGATCTATTCGATCAACTTAGGGGTTCCAATCACTTCTCTAAGATTGATCTGATGTCCGGCTACCATCAAATCCGGGTTAGGGATGAGGACATAGAGAAGACAGCTTTCAGGATGCGGTATGGACTATATGAGTATGTGGTCATGCCGTTTGGACTTACCAATGCACCGACTGTGTTCATGGATCTGATGAACAGGATCTTCCATCCTTTCTTGGACAAGTTTGTGATTATTTTTATTGATGACATCCTGATTTATTCCAAAAGTCAGGAGGAACATGCTGAGCATTTGCGGATAGTCCTGGACACCCTGAGGAAGAACCAGTTGTATGCCAAAGCAAGCAAGTCTGAATTTTGGCTATCTAAGGTTAGCTTCTTGGGGCATGTTATATCAGTAGAAGGTATAGCCATGGACTCAGCTAAGGTGGCGGTAGTGAGAGAATGGAAGGCACCGAAGAATGTGACTGAGATCCGCAGCTTTGTGGGATTGGCTGGTTACTATATGACGTTTATCATGGACTTCTCCAAAATTGCATCTCCACTTACCCGACTCACTCAGAAAGGAGTCAAGTTTGAATGGTCGGATGTATGCAACCGGAGATTCGAGGAACTAAAGGAGAGGCTTACAATTGCTCCTATTCTGATTTTACCGGAAAGGGGCAAGGGATATGAAGTAAATTGTGACGCTTCAGGAGAGGGACTTGGGTGTTCTCTCACTCAAAGTCAACATGTGGTGGCTTATGGTTCAAGACAGTTGAAGATTCATGAATGCCACTATCCCACGCATGATCTGGAACTAGCTGCAGTGGTCTTCGCTCTCAAAAGCTAGAGACATTATCTTTATGGCGAGAAGTTTGATGTGTTTTCAGATCACAAAAGCCTGAAATATTTGTTTGATCAGAAGGAACTCAACATGAGGTAGCGCAGATGGATGGAATATCTACAATATTATGAATTTGCGCTTCAATAACATCTTGGCAAAGTGAACAAAGTGGCGGATGCCCTCAGCCGCATGTTACATGCAACAGTGGCCAATTTGATCAGAAAGGAATGGGAGATGCTGAATACCATTCGAGAATTCAACTTGTATATCAAGAACCATGGGAGTATGTATAATCTGATCATATGGTCCAACATGGTCTCCAAGATTGAACACGGACAGATCCGGAAGTGGAGGAGATATGGGCTAAGATGTCTATTGGTGAGGTTATACTGGAATGGGAGTTACAACCAGGACAGGGTCTTGTATTTCGAGGTAGGACATATGTGTCTAAAAGCTGCAGAAGAGAGTTGTTTATCGAGGCACACCAAACCAAACTCTCTATTCATCAGGACAGCACCAAGATGTATCATGATCTGAAGAGACACTATTAGTGGCATGGACTCAAAAGGGATGTGGCAGAGTTTGTTGCTCACTGCCTAACTTGTCAGCGGGTTAAGATTGAACATCAGAAGCCACCAGGTTTAATCAAACCCTTACCAGTGCCGGAGTGGAAATGGGAGCAGATCTCCATGGATTTTGTGACAGGGTTGCCAAGGTCATCAAAGGGCAACGATGAAATATGGGTCGTGGTAGATCGATTGACCAAGTCCGCACACTTTCTTCCTATCAAGATGACAGATTCATCTGAGACTTTGGGTCGACGGTACATCAGGGATATCATCAGACTACATGGTATTCCCCAGACTATTGTGTCCGACAGAGATGGCCGATACACCAGCAGAGTGTGGCAGAGCATGCAGTCGGCTATGGGGACAAATCTATTGACTAGCACAGCATTCCATCCACAGACTGATTAACAGTCGGAGAGGACAATACAGACATTGGAGGATATGCTGAGAGCATGTATGCTAGACTTCAAGGGTGGAAGGGAGGATCACTTATCGCTGGTGGAGTTCTCTTTCAACAATAGTTACCAGGCAAGCCTCCAGATGGCTCCATTCGAGGCCTTGTATGGTAGACCATGTAGATCACCAGTGTGCTGGACAGAGGCACGTGAGCCTGTACTTATTGGACCCGAACTAGTTGTAGAGACTACAACGCAGATTAAGTTGATACGACAACACCTACTTGCTGCATAGAGTTGTTAGAAGAGCTATGCTGATAAGAGGAGGAGGTTCCTTGAGTTTGAGGTGGGAGACTTAGTGTTCTTGAAAGTCTCGCCACGAAAGGGACACATGAGATTTGGAAAGAAGGGGAAACTGTCGCCTAGATTTGTGGGGCCGTTTCCAATCCTAAAGATGGTGGGGGAGGTGACTTATCAATTAGCACTTCCTCCACAGTTGTCATCTTTGCACGATGTAGTCCATGTATCTATGTTGAGTAAGTACAATCCTGATCCCTGGCACGTACTAAATGAACAAGACATAGAGGTACAAAGCGACATGACTTACATTGAAAAGCCTGTCAGAGTAGTGGAGACAGAACAAAGGGTGTTACAGAACCGAGCCCTTCAGTTTGTCAAGGTGGTATGGGATCGACATGGTAATGAAGAAGCCACTTGGGAACTTGAATCGGAAATGAGAACAACTCACCCTAAGCTATTTATGTAATCTATTTGAAACCCTATTTCACTCTATTTTCGGGACGAAAATTTCAAAAGAGGGTAATATTGTAACACCCCGGATTTTCATTTCATGAATATATATGGAAATTATCCATTTAATTTGTGAATTAATGGAATTTGAAATTAAATAATGGAGATGGACTTTAGATGGGTAAGGAGTTGGGTCAATTGCCAAATTAAGACCCAACCGGTTATGGATAAAGTTCAATTGAAATAAATGGGTAAGATTAATTTAATTGTGTCAAAATACCCAATTAAGATTCAAGTGTAGGTCCACCTCATCAAGTGAGGTGGCATGTAAATGAAATAGCCAAGTGGGGCCCTAAATACCATGTGGTTCATGGTCGGCTAAACCATGGTTGACTTGATCAACCACCAAATGAGTTCAAGTTTAATTAAGGTGTGGCTGAATTAAATTGGATTAAGTTCAATTGAGTGAGTTCAAAATGGTATCAAGGAATTGAGTTAATGAATGAGTACAAGTCTTGAGTTTAAAATAATTAAAAATATTTGAGTTAAGGTGAGTTGAATGGGAAGTTAATGGGACTTTCATCTTAAGTAAGTTAGGAGGGTAGATGGAGAGTTTCATCTCATGGGATGAAACCCCAAAGGAAACATTAATGAGGGAGGTGAAGGGTTTTGGTTGTTACAAAGGGGCATAGCCCAAGAGACACACACCTTGGCCGATCCATCTCTTCACAACCAAGAGATTTCTTTTCTTCATCTCATCTCTCTCTCCCTCTCTCAAGCTCTCCCTTGGCCGACCCTCTCACAAGAAAAGAAAACACTTAGAGTTTTCTCCCATTCTCTCCTCTTTTCCCTCTCTCAAACCTTCTCCTTGGCCGAACCCACTCTTAGGGCTTTCATCTTAGTCAAGCACCACTCTTTGGCTGGAGATTAAGGAGAAGAAAGAAGAGACTAAGGAAGGAAAAGATTGGAGGAGCAAGGAGGAACGAAAGAAAACGGAGGAGTCACGGAATCGGTTAGTACTTGACAAGATTTATAAATTAAAAGGAGGTTAAGGGAACATTCCATTCCGGATTGGAAAGTTGGCCAAAAATGTTATGGGCCATGGATTTGAAATCCATCCAAGAAATGAGATGGAAAAATGGACAAAACCCTAATGGGTAAAATAGATTATTAAGGACAATATGTATATATGGCTAAGGACCTCATGCATGTCCAATATAAGGATTATGATCAAAGATCATGGTTTGGCCTTGCATGGCCAAACCCTAGATTTTATGCATGGACCATTAAGGACAAAGAAAGGATTGGATGAGATTCGACCATGATGTATGGCCGAACCCCATCAAGTGATCTAATCATAGAGGTGATTTTTAAGAAGAAATTGATGAACCATAGGGTTCGACCATGTTGCATGGCCAAACCCCATGGAAGAATATCATTGGTTTTAATGGGTTTTAAAGGATGAAACGATGGAAGAAATGTTGATGCATTTTGAGTTTTAAAATGATGGACCTAAGTGTATGATTAAACCCCCATGGAGTGATTTTGTGTATGGGTCTAATATTTGTAAGTGAATTAAGAAAGGAAGAATGAAAATGAGACATCATGGCCGAACCCCATGACCATTTTGATGGATCTTTTGGTAGATATATGCATGTTTAAAGGATGGAATGATCAAGCTAAGGAATGGAGGGATTTATTATGGATCTATGTTATGTTAATGAATCATGTATGGACCTAATTTATGTGTCAATGAGTTAAGTGTTTAGCTATGGAAAGAGTGATAGCTAAGATGGGAACATGGTGAAAATAAAGGACCATGGGTTCGGCCATCTTGTATGGCCGAACTCCCTGGAGAATGTTTTATGGACTTAGGATTTTTATTAATGTAAAAATGATTAACTTATGTTAGTAGATTGGGTAATCAAAGAACGGATGGTGTTGGACTCATTTTGTGTAAAATAAAACAAAGGTTAAAAAGGGGATCAAAACCAAAGAGTGAGGTTCGGCCATGTTGTATGGCCGAACCCACAAGTGAGTTTTTGTGGACAGTGGACAGTGGGTAGTGGACAGTGGACAGTGGACAGTGGATAGTGGACAATGGGTAGTGGACAACGGGTAACTGGCTGATTTCATAAATAAATATTTATATGATTTTCCAAATGGTTAGGTTAAATTGGAAGGATGAAGGAAATGGTTTAAATCAATTGGAATAATTAATTTGGTTACTTTTATGGAATTAAATGGATCACCAAATTGATGTATGTATATGTGTTAAATGTAATATGGGAACGGGATTTCACAAATGGTGTACGATCGGCTTAACGAGATCGGTGATCGGTTTTTGGACGGAAACATAAGGACCCAATATTTGGACGTTGGTAGGATTCCTACCTTATTGAAAACCATGGAATATGTATATGTGATGATTTTACTTCATGTTTTGATGATTTATTTTGGTATCAAATGATATGTTTCAATTATGGGATTTTAATGCTATGATGTTTATTATTACATAGCATGTTTGCACTTGCAGCTCATGCATGGCATGGGAGGGATCAAATGAGGGGAGTCCACGCTCCATTCGGTTTTTCGATAAATAATCGTGGGGAGGAATCCACACTGATTCCGGGTTATGAGGATTGTGATGTATGAGGAGTCCACGCTCCATTCGGATTTCCGATAAATAATCGTGGGGAGGAATCCACACTGATTCCAAAGGATGTATGATTGAATTGTAACCGAAGTCCATGCTCCTTTCGGGGCGACCGATAAGGCATTCGTGGGGATATAGTGTGTTTGAAATGTAACCGGAGTCCACGTTCTGTTCGGGGCGACCGATAAGGCATTCGTGGGGATACCTTGATGTGGATTATCCATCAAGAGGAACACTATGTGATTGTGATATGGGTGATGGGTGGGACTCATGGCATATGACACCGATGGCATGGCATTGACTTGCATGGTTTTGATATTATCTATATCTATGTGATTTTTATACTAACCTATGTGTAACGCCCTACTTCTACCTTAGTTGATGACACAGGAAATGGAAGGAATGAAGGACGCGATCGGAAACAAGCTTAGGAGCTTGGATGATCTAGTTTCATTTTATTTAAGTTTATTCATGGACAATGTAATTTGAGTAGCTAGCATTTGGGACTGTAATAATTTAGATTATTTGCTATGGTTTGGATGGTTAATTTTGGATATTATAACTTAAGGTGCTTATTATTAAGTGATAGACTTTTTTGCTATTTAAAATGGGATAGGATAGACTCTATTATAATTCTGCATTATGTTTTATTCCGCAAGCTTAACCTTGGTACGTGTGAACCGTTCTCGTGGACTTAATCCACGCACACATAGGGTTGGCCAGTTAAAGGCCGAGCCTTGGAAGTTTGGACTTAGCTCGCGTCGTGATGTTCCCGCTCTCTCTCACTCTTTATTTTTTTTTTAAAAAAAAAGGCTCTGATTTTCGGAGAGTGAAAAAGGGTGGGGCGTTACAGCATAAGTCCCCACATAGTGAATTTAGGGATAGTTGAAGGTTGGGAGAGTCCTAACTGTGGCTGTAGGTTGGTTAACCGAACCACTATATGTTGTTTGTCCTTGAGATTGTAGTGTTAGAGCGAACTTCTTATGTTGATTGTTTAAACATCTTTGCTAACACACACTTACTTGATTGTCTTATTAGCCACACTTACTCTAATCAATCAAGTTAATTTTAAAATGGAACAACAATTTGAAATTGGCCTATTCACCTCCCCCACCCCCCCACCCCTCTCTTTTTCTCCCCCCTAGTGTCAATCATATTTCAGCACATTGGGATTTTAATAACTCATTATCCTCATTTTTTTTTACCACGACACTAGACTTTTTGGGGACAACTTGAATTGGACTTACCCATGGACTGTCAGAGATCGGGTAAATGATACATGCCTTAAAAAGTTTAAGAATTTTGGCCCTCACTACTTCCTTCATTGTAGGATTTAACCGTCTCTGTGGTTGTCTAGATGTTTTGGAATTTTTTTCCAAATGAATATTGTGCATAACCACTGAAAGGATGATTCATTTGACATCGGTGATGGACCAATGTTGATGTGCAAATTTTACACTTACAAACCTCGCAAAAGCACAAACCATGTATAATATAGCATTATGAGTGAGAGACCAAACTCAAAGGAAATCCACAAAATATATGCTTAAATTAAATTGGTACCTTTTAAAATATGTAATTTTAAGAAATCTAATACATGGAATTACAATTTTAATTTAGCTCCTAAAAAGTCACAGTTAACACCATTATTATCTAATTTATGAATTTAACAAGTTGAGAATCAAATCCATCTTCTTTTTATTAAAGTGGCTAAACAAGAATAAGGGTAGTCTCTTATTAATTTAAATCGCATGTTTTATGATCAAAATATCATATATTCAACCTTAGTTAGGTGAAATTTGAGAGAGTGTGAGTATGGATACAATGAATTAAAGAATTAAAGATTAATCATACAAGATTCACAATAAAAATATATATTGAACAACAAACATGCAAAGTGACTAATGTAAATAAAGACAGGAAATAAATTGACAAATAATGTAAATAACAGAATAAATAGATGTATAATTTAAAGATGGGTTTGGAATTCGTCTCTCATCGCCCAAAATAAATAAATAACCTAGATCTGAAATTCAACGTTTAGAATTCAAAAGTCAATTTACACCATTTAATTAAAATGCATAATCTTTAATCTAATTAAACTCCAGTTCTTAGATTTAATACTATAACCTAAGTCCTTTAATTAAACAAAGAATACAGATTTAAAATTAAATCAAAGAGAGCATAAAAAGAAGTTTGAATAATCAGACTTTTCAGGATTATAAAAGAAAACGTCTTTATTTATTTAATGGAAGAATTCAAGTACAGGCATAAATAAATTGAGAACAAGTTAAACTAAATAGAGACGTAAATTTACAACTCCCACTTGTAAAATCGTGTGGGATCTCCTGTTATATTGTCTCTTGATCTTTTCTCCACAAGCTTTGGTCCTCTTGAGCTTCAAGTCAAATTCAAAATTTGTGTTGTGCTTGGTGCTCTATTTATAGGCTCTGGGTTAGAATGGAAGGCTAGGATTTAATCATGGTTTGAGTGATTGGTGAATGGCTTGGATTAAATCTCATTGAAATTGGGTGATGTAGATTAAAAGTTAAAAAGACTAGGGTTGCAAAGAGGCTCACACGAATTTGGGTGTGTTTGGGCTTAAGGTGGCTTGGAGTGGAGTGCAAGAAAAGAGAAAATGTAGGATATAGATGGCTATGGGCGAGTTTTGCACATGTGTGTTAGGGTTTTGTGCAATGCATAAATGATTGAGATTAAGAGATGAGATGCATGAATGGATGAGATGGATTGGATGACTTGGGATAGGGTTACATGTGATATGCGCAAGAGGAGTATTGGGAATGTACAAAATCGTGTGGAGTGTGGAGAGATAGGGTGATGATGTGGAGGTGACAAGGCATGGGCGCATGGGATAGGATTGGGTTGCTTTGGGTGCAAGTCAAGCTAATAGGGTTCTTAATGAATGAACAGCTTAGATCTAATGGCTCTAGGGTTGATTGGGTAAAATTAATTATATGAATGACATGATATCTAATGGAAGGTTATGATTTAAAGGTAGAGATAAATGGGTGATATGATGAATGGCCTAGATCTAAGATGATTTATGTATGCAATGGATGTGAGATGGAGGTTTTAGGGTTTACCTAAAATGTATGCATGACGTCGATGGTTGTAATGAAATGTCCTAAATCTAATTGTTTTAATGAGTGATGGTTGATCTAAATGGATGGATGATGAAATTATGTATGGATGATTATGGTCCTAAAGTTGATCTAGGTGATGGATAGGTTGGATGGCCTAAATCTGGTGTCATAAATGTATGGGTTGGATTTGATAGGTGGCTGTTGTGCAAATTTTAAATTTATAACTCGCAAGCATACAAACCATTAAATAGTATAGCGATTGAGTGTGAGGTCGAACCCATCGGAATTTAGGAAAATATGTCCGTGAAAATACACCACTGAATTATGTAATTTAAGAAATTTAGAAAACATGGAGATAAATCATCAATATGAAATTATTTATCTAATCTAGGAAATTTAATTTTAATTTAGAAACCTTCTAAATATATAAAATAAAATGGAAAATCAATTTTTACCTGAATCAAATTAAGATGGTGGATTTAACCTGAAAATATAAACAATCTTAATCTAACTTAGAATACAAAATTAAGATGCCATTAAATTATTTCCAACCTAGTTCACCAATTTCAAGAGTTTTTTGAATTTATAAACAAAAGAAAATAAAATAAAACATATTTACATATTTACAATGGAATTTGGATTGAAGATGAAGGAGGCATTATTTTCAATATTTTAAAAATAAAATCAAAACCTAGAACATGGAGCTCACATTTATTAATGGTCATTGATTCAAAATTTTCATTCATAATTAATTTAATTAAGAAAAACATGAGTTTCTTTAATCAAGAAATAATCAAAATAAACCTTGGGCTTAGAGAGAATTCAACATAAAATTCCAAATCTAAATTCTGTACCTATTCTTAAAAAAAGCCTAAGAATGGAAAATTAAGGTTCTAAACTTTGCTAAAAATTGGATGTTTAAAATGAAAATTCTAAATTTAAATCAAAACATACATTCATAAAGAGATTAAAAATCAAATTAAACTATCACAATCAACAAACATTAACTGGAAAACCATAGGTCTAAAAAGCTTGTCTTAATTTTATTATTAAAACAAAGAATTAAAATTACATAACCATGAAATTCTTGGAATAAGAAATTACAATGAGAAGTTAAAATACCAACCTGAAACCCATTGTGGAATTTGAATTCCACACTGTCTTCCCTTCTCTTTGTCTTCATTTCCTTCCTCCCTATGCTCCAAAAATCAGCAGCCCAAGTTCAATTTTCTCAGTCAGAGAGGGAGTATTTATAGATGAAAGGAGGTAGAATTAATGGCTTGGATTTAAAGATTTAAATAAAGCAAGGGACATTTGGATAGCTGATATGGTTTGTGCTAAATATGGAATGGCTTAAAGGAGGCAATGAGGTAAAGAAAATAGTAAAATTCTTGTAGGAAAGTGGGTACAAAATCCCGTTTTTTACATGTGTATCACCTTGCAGCTCAGTTTTGACCTAGTTAACATCTGAATCACGAAAAGTCATAAACTACAAAGTTGTAGACCTTGAAGTCATCCTTCCAAATAAAAATAAATCAAAGAAATCGGACATTGGAGTGAAATGTTATTGCCAAAATACTGAAGATGTATCAAACCTTCCTTCTTTTTCTCCCCTTCTTATTTTGTTTCTTTTTTCATAATCCACTTGCCAAATTTGAAAATCCTCTCATATTGGCTTGTAAATTTCGAATTTCCTCATATGTATATTGAGATAATGAAAATACTCTTCACACATGTGGATTTCTTAATGGGCTTAATAATTGAGATTTTCAAAAGATGGAAAATCTAATAAATAATTTTTCCACTTACAATCAATTCTAAAAATGACTAAATTAATTTAAACTCTCATGAATGGATTTTACAAATAAAATTTCTAAAGTTGTAGTAAAATAATTATTAAAAATTTCAACTTTCCAAAAATATAAACTTATGCCCATAAGTTGCAAAATTCACCATTTGAATTCTCATATCTTGTATTTCCCTGTAAATCCTGTTAAACTTTTAAAATCTCATTAATCATATAAAAAAACACACAAAATAAGGGGCTAACTAGTCCAAATACAAGGATAAAATAGTCATTTTCCTGTGCTTATCAGTGGCTCTAGGTTTTGACCTAATTTTGATGCATGAGATGAATGGTTAGTGTCACAACCCGACCCGATTTGTTGGGATTTTAGGGTTTTGGTGGCAGTGGGGGAAGTGTGGGCCCTGCGGTGGGCCTTAGTTTGCCCGATTTCGAGTTCGGAGACTTGGGGTATTTTGGTAATCCCAAATTATTGTGTACTTCGTCAAAGAAAAATATTTTAAAATCACATGTTTTCTCTCCAATGTTTGTCGCTTGATTTATATCGGGTTTTAAATTGTTTTCAAAAACTTGAGATATCATTTTTTGGAAAAAAATAAATAAATAAATAAACAAATAAATAAATAAAATAAAAAAATAAAACCAAAACCCTAACCCTTTAACTTTCTTCCACGCAGCACTGTAGCACGCGACTACAGTGCTGCCGCTGCCTCTCTCTCTCCCGCCTCTCTTCCTCTCCCTCCTCTCACCCTCTCTTCCTAACCCTAACCCTAAGCTTTCTCCTCTCCTTCCCCTCCTCACGCCGACGCCGCCGTTGCTCTCATCTCTCTCCCTCTCGATTCCCTCTTCTCTCTCTCAATCCCTCTCCCTGATTTCTCCTCTTTCCTCCCTTCTCTCGAAAACCCTAAGGCCTTGCAGCCGCCGTCGCTCTTTCCCCCTCGACCCGAGTAGCCACTAGTCCTTCAGATCTGCCTGACACTGATCTCCGCTGTCCGATCCGAGGTACTTCTCTTTCTTTGTTTTCCCCTCTTTTCCCTGCTTTCCCTTCTCTTCCTTTTTCTTTCCCTCATCTCCCTCATTCCCATTCTCCTTCGGCTGAGTCACTCAGAGTTGCCAAGTTGACTCAGTCGGGTTCGACCTTGGACCCGATGACCCAGCCCAGCTTGCCCGATCCGGCCCGGTTCGCCGGATTCGACCCAGACATGATTTGGCCCAGCTTGCCAGGGCCGGTCCAGCCGGCCTCAGGCTCGGCCCAGCTTTAGGTCCGGGCCAGATCTGGTCTGGTCCAGTTCTGTTCAGCCCGGCCCAGTTTCCTAGTTTTTGGGGCCCGTCGAGCCCGGTTGCACTCCAGGTTTTGTTTGACCCTTTTTGCCCGATTGCTTGTTCCCTTGCTCTTTTTCAACAGATTAAGCTCCTTTCAACCCAGCGTACCGTCTTTCTCGCTTTGGATTTTGAGGCACACATAGGTGAGGGAACTTATCACCGCTTTTAGAATGCATCTATGCATATTACTACTCTATCAGTTGTGTGGATACAGAATGCGACGAATGGGGGTCCCCGGTATTATGAGCCACTCAGCAAGGGAACTGTTGATACCATTATGTGGCGGGCCCCCATCCGGGTGTATTCGTATCCGATGCCCGCAGAGGCATATATGAATTGATTAGTTGATGTTATAATTGATTGATTGTGTGGTAACATGATTAAAGCTTATTTTTGTTGATAATATGTTAAGATGCTAGCATGCGAACATGTGACATGTGGTGGTATATGCCTGATCATGGTGTGATGTATTCTGTTGATAATATGCCATATGATTATGTGATGATTAATTGGACTGCTAGACATTATAACATGTTTGGATGTTAACATGCCAGTTCGTGATAGATAGTGATATATTTACACCTGATTATTATATGATGAACTATGTTAATAGTATGTGCAGCGATAATTGTGGATGCATATAGCTAGTATATGTGGGATGCCGGTGGTTCATGGGTACTAGGACACATCAAGATCTAGAGACTCCCCCTAGTTTGTTGGGCAGTAGGGTGGGGATGTTGTGTGGGACCACGCAGTAGAAGGGTGGTTGGACTATGGGCTATCCGGTGGTTGCACATGAGTTGAAGTTTTTCCTGGCATGGGTTAGATTGTCAGGCGTGATCTTTAAACACGCCTATGAAAGATGTGTGGTTCTGTTAGGAGGACGAGGTGCTCGAGAGTTCTAAGAAGGACATGTTGTGAGGTGGTCATGAAAACCTCCGGGAAGTTTTGGAGTTGAGTGTTAGCTCGCCCAATGCTGACTTAAAGGTCATTACAGACATGCTACTCGAGTGCGTGGCGGATAAGACGTCCCCAGTTGTCTAATGGGTTGAGTGGTTCGCCCGTTTGGAGACCAGAGGGTAGGATGGTGGCTTGTGATCCCCGAATGACCGAGTAGGCTAAGGAGCTGCTCGCCTGGTCATTGGTCGAGGGATGATGACGTGAGGGACAGCTCCCGCCAGTATGACTTGTGATCTCCGAATGACCGAGTAGGCTAAGGAAGTGCTCGCCTGGTCATTAGTCGATGGATGATGCGGTGAAGGACAGCTCCCGCCGGTATGACTTGTGATCCCCAAATGACCGTGTAGGCTGAAGGAGGTGCTCACCTAGTCACTGGTCGAGGGATGATACGGTGACGGACAGCTCCCGCCGGTATGACTTGTGATCCCCGAATGACCAAGTAGGCTGAGAAGGTGCTTGCCTGGTCATTGGTCGAGGGATGATGCAGTGAGGGACAGCTCCCGCCAGTATGACTTATGATCCCCGAATGACCGAGGAGGCTGAGGAGGTGCTCTCCTGGTTATTGGTCGAGGGATGATGCAGTGAGGGACAGCTCCCGCCAGTATGACTTGTGATCCCCGAATGACCGAGTAAACTGAGGAGGTGCTCGCCTGGTCATTTGTCGAGGGATGATGCGGTGAGGGACAGCTCCCGCCAGTATGACTTGTGATCCTCGAATGACCGAGTAGGCTGAGGAGGTGCTCGCCTGGTCATTAGTCGAGGGATGATGCGGGGAGGGACATCTCTGGCCAGTATGACTTGTGATCCCCGAATGACTGAGCGGGCTGAGGAGGTGCTCGCCTGGTCATTGGTCGAGGGATGATGCAGTGAGGGACAGCTCCCGCTAGTGTGACTTGTGATCCCCGAATGACTGAGTAGGTTGAGGAGGTGCTCGCCCGGTCATTGGTCGAGGGATGATACGGTGAGGGACAGCTCCCGCTAGTATGACTTGTAATTCCCCGGATGACCGAGTAGGTTGAGGATGTGCTCGCCTACTCATTGGTCGAGGGATGGTGCGATGAGATATTCCAGGCTAGGACACTTGTAGGGTGGGGACAGCCTGCGATGTGGTGTACGATGATATTCCAGGCTAGGACACCTGTAGGGTGGGGACAACCTGCGATGTGGTGTGCGATGATGTTCCAGGCTAGGACACTTGTACGGTGGGGACAACTTGTGGGGTGATGTGATAGTGTATTTACCCACGGTTGACTTTGGGGTCCATTGTTGAGACTTGTGTTGTGGGTGTTGACTCACCAGGAATTTATGGGCGCCTAACGAGTGAGTTCGGCCTGCTCACTCTATAGAAGACCTGTGAAATCCTGTGAGGCGTGGATACGCTAATCCTGTGGAGACCAACAGATGGGGTCTGAGGTTATAGGTTTGATCATTGAGACTTTGGTGCTCGGTTGAGGAGACCATAGATGAGTCTGGTTGGCAGTCCGTTGAGGACTGGTGAGGTGATTACTCCCGTGTGGTAGTCAGTTTGGGACTCTAGTTAGTCCGACTCTTGGGTTGGTCGTGGTATGTGTGCGGGTTGTCATGAGAGAGTCATAGGTCTGATCGAGGAGTATGGATCCTAATCCGGTTGGAGATCAGTCTGTGTACCCGAGGATGGGTGAACTGCAACGGATGCATAGAGTGGTATTGGGTTGATTAGAGGATGTATTGGAGGCCCGACAGATGTGGGCCCATGTGTTAGGGGTAGGGTACCCCCTTGCATAGTCATGCATGCAGATATCATCTACATTGATGTGTTCATGTGGTCATATACAGTGCATGCTTGGTGACATATGATGCGTGTGTTACCCTCACTGGGCATGTAGAGCTCACCCCTTGCCTCACATGTACTTCATAGAGGAAGGGTCGGCGAGACCCTCAATCAGACATTGGGCGTAGAGTTGCAGCTTCGTACTTGTCATGGTTTTACTTTGTAATTGGAGACTTGCTAATGTACTTGAGATATGTATACATTTCTTTAAGTTGGATGAATGTAATATTGGGATGATGCTATAATTTGTAATTATGTTTGTTGCTTACGGCTTTTGGTTTGTTGCCGGATTGCTATGGTTAGTGTGGGTTGCGGGAGCGGTGTCTCCCATTTTTTTAAAAAAAAAGTATATCCGAAATTGTATTTGATCGGTTTTAGGAGTTCGTATCAGTTTTAACGTGCCCGTAGGGGGACGGGTCATTACGGTTAGGATTCAGGAATGAAGATGAGTGGTTAAGATTGCAATGGAGAGGAAATTAGATGTTGTAGATTGATAAGGAAATGGAGACTGAGTTATGGACTTGGGTTTTGGACCTATAAATGAGCACATGGGCCTTCAGTGGACCTTGAACTTGAGCTTGAGAACGTGGGTCATTGTTCGACTTTGGAGTGCACATTGGCCTGGCCCATCTGTGATATGCGCATGGACTGCCAGTGGCATGGCCCAATGATAGCATGTGGAGCTTAGCTTGGCCCAATCGAAGTGGATGCCCACAATCTTGAATTTCAGTCTTTGCCTCTTGAATTGCAGCTTCTTTCTCCAGAATTAAATAAGTAATCCACCACTTAAAATTATAAAAATATTGAATGAATCTATACTCTCATAAATGGATCTAGATTAATCAATTTACATTAAAAACCTAAAAATGGCCCGAATTAATTACTAAAACTCCAAATCTTCTATTTTACGCTCAAAACTTGCAATTATCCACTGACTTAGCTTGATTTCCTGAATTCACCATTTTTATTCTACAAAACTAAGAAATTATATTAAATGCACCAATATACACAGAATTGAGAGCTAACTGGTCCAATAATCAGGGGTAAAAATGTAATATTTCCGTGCTCAACAACCATCCTAATACTTCACAATGATCTCGTAAAAAAACAAGGAGTCCTACTCAGAAGTTAAGTCAGAAGCTATGATGATTGGCAATGTGTTTGAAGGACCAAGATAAGAATATTTGAGAGTCACATAAAGTGTTTTAAGCTCTAATTCTGGTGGCTTCTCGACTTATGGAACTGTGTAGATGGAAAGAGATTCAAACATGGTGATATCATTCACTTCATTTTTATTGAAATTCTTGTCTAAAATAGACAATGATTTTTCGAACTAATCATCACAAATGGAGTGAAGAAAAAACTCAGCAATAGAACTCTGAATCATATTAACCTCACATGGATCATCCGTGCAGAGAGTTTGTCGACATTTACCAAAAAGATTTGAGTTCAGTTGTCAAGTCTCCGAATGATAATGTAAGCATACCATTTTGGCAATTGATCACAGCTTTTGCAGTGGCTAAGAATGGCCGTCCAAGAATTACTGGAATGTGCCCATTGTTCTTCTGAGTTGGTTGTGTATCCAACACCATAAAATCTACAGGAAAGTAGAAATCGTCAACCTTAACTAGAACATCTTCTATCACACCTCTTGAATTTTCACAGAACGATCAGCTAACTATAGGGTGATAGAAGTGGATTTTAATTCTCCTAGACCTAACTACTCATAAAGAGAGTATGGCAGTAGGCTGACACTAGCTCCAAGATCTAATAAGGCCCTGTCAATTTCATATGTACCAATGGTGCATGCAATGGTTGGGCATACAGGATCCTTATGTTTAATTGGAAATGGTTGTTGGAGGAGTGCACTGGCATTCTCTGCTAGAAATGCTTTTGTAGGGACATTAGTTCTCCGTTTTACCGTACATAGGTCTTTTAGAAATTTGGCGTACGAAGGTACCTAATTGATGGCATCCAATAGAGGGATATTGATACTGACATGTTTGAAGACCTCTAGTATGTCACCATAAGGTATCTTTTCTTTTATTGACATCCTATGAGGGTATGGAGCCCTAGGAGAATATATTTTCTTAGAAGAGAGATCCAATGGATTTTGGACACGGGATGAACTTAATGCGTTATCTGGATGCTTTGATTGATCATTGATTGCTCCTTAGGCATTTCCACTTTATTGTCTACCTGTTTTCCTGATCTTAAGGTAGGAATTGATTTGACATCACCTGATTTAGGTGATGAAACCTCATACTGTCCATTGGGATTTGGAATAGGTTGACTTGGAAATTTGCCTTTTTCCCAATCACCAATGGCAGTGGCTAATTGTCCAAGTTGTATTTCAAATTTATGCATAGCCTGCTGGGTAGATTGCATGAACTGCTGCAACGTATTCTCAATCGAAGGTTTACGTTTTTGCAAAGGATTGGACTGATAAGACTGATTAGGCTGGGGTGGATGGTATGACTGATTTGGATATGGTTGATTTGGAAATGGTTGGTGTAATGGCCCGGAATTTGTAAATCAATATATATGTGGTTATTATTTATTTTAAATGGTGGAAATTGGAAGTTGATGGAATAAATGGTGAATGGATCAAAATATGGACAAAGGCCCAAGTATGGCCCAATGGACTATGGATTGGATTTAAATTCATTTAAAGGGTCAATGATGGCCAATTGGGCCAAGGATGGTCAAATTGGGACAATGCACATCCGGGACCCAATGCGTCAAAGTGATTTAAGCTCTAAGGTAAATGGGTAGGAGGTGAATGTAATTGTAACACCCCGCCCTTTCCGTGAATTTCAGAGTCTAATTTTTTTTTTTTAAAAGTAATAATAAAACATCGAAAGAGAGTGGGCGGCGTCACGATGCGAGTTAAGTTCAGACTACCCAAGTCTGAACATTAACTGGCCACCCATGTGTACATGGAATAGACCATGATTATAATCACACATGGAACTAACATCAACATGCGGAATAACCTAGATTAATTGCGTAATAGAAAGACTTGATAGCAAGTAACAGTCTCAGACATTAATTAAGATAAATCAACGATCCAAAGGTTATTAACCTAATCAAACCATAGCAAGTAATGAATTATTACATGTCCAACAAAAGTATTCAAATGACAGTAATATAAAGTAATCCAATCCATCATTCAAGCGCCTAGGCTTGGCTCCCCTCCCGGTCATCGACCTTCTTTTTCCCTTTACTTGTACCTGCATTCTCCTCTGAGGATAGAATTAGGGCGTTAGATCAACACGCCCAGTAGGTTCCCGAATCAGGGCTACCACATGTTAGCATATAAAACATGCATATATATCATATTACATGATCATCAAAAACAGGTAAAACAATGCTATGAAGTATGCACATGCAATGAGCCTCCCCCATCATGTACATTCATAGCCACCATCATGTTACTCCTCCTAGCGTGACTTGCACCACCGAGGCAAGACGTAACTCATAACATGAAACACTGTAGAACCTCATTCATAATCCCATGTCTATGCATGAGATGCCAATGCCTGTATGCCATTTGTTAATGCATAATATATCATTTGAAACACATAAAATAAAAAGAGAATCTCATAAGAAAAACTGGGGTAAAACTGTGGTTACAAATAGGTAGGAAACCTACTTAAGCATTGTTTAAATATCCGTTCCTTTTTTAGCTTCTCCCGGTCACGACTTGTTCGTCGTTCAACTCTCGTCACCTTGTGATACAATAATCAATAAATCATATTGTCACTTAAATGTCCATTCACATATAAGACCCAAAATATCTTGTAAGTCCTTTGATCAATCCCTTCATTTGACTTGTATTCCCAGATTTGCCATTGGTCTGTCCAATCTTTAATCCACCAAACTTACTCCATGGGGTTCGGCCATACATTTGGCCGAACCCAATGGTTACTTTATCCATTACCACATGGTTCTCCATTAGGGTATTTTAAACCTTTTAAATCAACATAGAACCATTACCAACTACTACTCATAAGCTTAGGCTATTTAACCCATTCATTATGAATTAGCATAAAGTCCATCAACATGCTTGGTTATTTACTGATATTAAGTACATAGATACCTACATGATTCTTGAATCAAAATCATACAACCCAAATCAGTAAGCATAACCCTATGTAAACCAAATAAAAACCATAAAGTAACCCATGGGGTTCGGCCACTCACATGGCCGAACCTCATGGTTCTTTGAATCCAATTCTCCTAATGATCTTTCATCATTTATCATGCATCTTAGCCATAAAAATAGCAACAATAATTCTATTTAAAATCCCATAGAAACCCCATGATAATGCATGGTTTCTAACTCTTTAAATTCATAACAATCATCAATCTCTTTCATGGGGTTCGGCCATTCAAGTTGGCCGAACCCTATGTCCATGAATTGATCCTTCAAACATGCATTAGGTGCTATTTAAATCATGCAATATCAGTATCATATTGCTGCCTTTATACCTCTTAGAACCCTTTAATTAACTTCATACAAAAACAGTCCATAAAGGTCCATGGTTTCCATGTTTCCCAACATGAAAATCCACAATATTTTA
This sequence comes from Chimonanthus salicifolius, assembly GCA_013350335.1. Classification (NCBI taxonomy): domain Eukaryota; kingdom Viridiplantae; phylum Streptophyta; class Magnoliopsida; order Laurales; family Calycanthaceae; genus Chimonanthus; species Chimonanthus salicifolius. Next base: position 37,445,218 of record CM023537.1, on the reverse strand, counting down.
CATGGGGTTCGGCCCTCCATGGAGGCCGAACCCAATGGTTATGTTTACTATTTTTAAACCACCAATCATCATGTAATAAACAACATATTATTACCGAGTTTTACTAATTTAACATCATCCAATCACTAACCCAATTTCATAGGGTTCGGCCATGCTTATTGGCCGAACACCATGCCCTTTGGTTTTGAAACATTTAATCATTCAGCTTGGGTCTGAACCAAACATCCAAATCCATGTTTTAACCTTCTTAAAACATGCATTTTAAATCTATTACCAACATCTAATATCAATCCCAACTTATATGGTTTTAACTTCCAAAAACCATCAAAACCAACCACTTGTTTCCATGGGGTTCGGCCATGCAAAGTGGCCGAACCCAATGGTCCATTTCCATCTTTTAATCCACTGATTTAGACCATAAAAACCTCAGCCTTTTCTGACATTCATGTACAGGTTTATAATCCTTTCAATTACATGTATTTGATTCTTAAATCAAACCCAAAAATCAGTCCATAAAATCCATGGTTTTCATGTTTCAAAACATGAAAACCGAGCAATCTTTTACATGGGGTTCGGCCCTCCATGGTGGCCGAACCCAATGGTTATTTTTACCATTTTAAATCCTCCACTAATCAAGGTTAAAACCCTGGCGTAATCGGCCATCACCATGGCCCAACACACACCCATTTTATTAACCAAAAGTCCATGGAAATACTTACCAAATTCCAAGCTTTTCTTATGCCTTTGCTCCTTGCCTTCTTCCCTCTTGTTTCCTTCCTTCTTTCTTCCTTTGTCTCAGCTGGTTAGAAGCATAAATCACTGGTGAAATCACCAAGATAAAATTCGGCCAAGAGAGGTGTTCTTGAGAGAGGGAGAGGAGATGAAACTCCAAGGTTTTGCAATGATAAAGTCGGCCAAGTGAGGGTGCTGGCTGCTTTTGTTTAAACAGCCCCACATCACCCATTTACTCCTCATCAAACCTTGCACAAACCAAGGAGTCACTTGCAGCCAAGCAAAGCACCCCTTGGCACTTCCAGCACACCCTTTGGCAGCCCCAAGCAATCTTTTCTCATTCCCATGCATCCCATTTAACATACACCATAGAAATCACCCCAAACAAGTCCCCAACGTGTGGGACTTGTTTTGGTGGTTAAAGCTGAGCCAACCTCTTCCAATTCCCACTTAGCTCACTGAGTTTACAGCCCCTTTAATTTCCCTTTTGACTCACCCAACTCACATGTCCAACTCACCATACTTAATGTATTTCATTTAATGCACTTGAGTTGACTCACTACTTGATTTAATTCCAACTCACCTCAGTCCCACTCGACTGATTTAACTCGTGTTTTAGCTCCCTTGAGGGTCCACACGGTCAACCTTAGTCAACACGACCCGTTGGGTCCACTTTTAGATCCTTGACCCGATTTTGACTCCATGACCCAATTATGGTATTTTGGTCATTTGTAAATGGTTTTCACATATGGATCAAGCCTACCCATTTCTTCTCCACTTGATTTCCAATCAAATAGGCTTAACCCCATTTAATTTAAATTCACAAAATGGTCAAATAATCCAATAAGACCCGATGGGTCCCATTTGGGCCCTTTGACCCATTTAGCCATTTTTGACCCAAATGATGAAAATTACCCATCCAATCAAACATAACATCCATAATGTGCTCATATGATTTTAATTTGAGCAATGGGCCCCACCATTTCCTTATTTACAATCATATTTATTGAATTCACCAATCTAGGGGCATTTTCGTAATTATTCCAATCATTGAGAATTCTTTGACCCAATTAACTATTTTGACCCAATTTGATATACATTACCCATCCATTATAATTTGACCCTTATAATATGTTCATAGGATCTTAGTTTGAGCAATGGGCCCCACCATTTTCTCATTTAACATCATAATTATTAAATTTACTAATCCAGGGGCATTTTCGTAATTATCCATCTTATTGAGAAATTGGGGTGTTACAATATAACCCTCTTTTTAAAATTTTCATCCCGAAAATCGAGCGAAGTAGGGTTCTAAACGATTTCGTAAATATCTCAGAGTGTGCTATTCTTATTTTCGATTTCAAGTTCCCAAATGACTTCTTCATTACCACGTTGGTCCACACCATTTTGACAAAATGAATCCCTTGGTTCCGTAACACCTTTTGTTCTGTCTCACGTTATATCTTTTTCTCGTGAGCCATTTGTGATCTTACGTAGATTAATCTACTTTGTTTCACTTCACCTGTTCTCATGATATTTTTCATACATACCTGCTCAATACGTTCTTTCATCTACTCTCTGTGTGAGGTAGTCTGTCAACGAGAGCCTATGCTCAAAGCTTTTTCTGATTCCATTTTAACTAGGTTTCTAGTTGCACTCTCCTAAAACTCCATCGGCTAACTACAGAGTCAGCTAGCTAGACTAACTCGGCAGTCACCCATAGCTTCCCATTCAAGTTTCACTAGTCTCTTATCTTTTTCGTTAAATGTATCTCAGAATTTTTTGTACATCCTCATTTGCACATATGTCTCTATGTGACTAACACCTTTTGTTCCAACTTCCACGATACCGATACTCGATATCAATCCAAACCACCAGGGGAATAATCACCCATGGTTAAATACATCCATCCTGGTTATTTTTTTTTTTTTCATTAAATATCATCTATTCCTGTTTAATAATCACCCATGAATATAACCCACCTATGGGTATAATCCATTCATGGAAACAATCCACCCTTGGTATCACTCTGTTCATGAATATAAGCTATCCATTATTAATATCCGTCCATGAATATAACCCACCTTCTGGGTATAATCCATTCATGGAAACCATCCATCCTTGATATCACTCTGACCATGAGTATTATCTATCATTAGTAATAACCATCCATGAATATAACCCCCCTAGGGTATAATCCATTCATGGAAAACAATCATTGAGCAACTCATCTACCCGTGAATACTATCTATCCATAGTTAATAATCATCCATGAATATAACCCACCTATGGGTATAATCCATTAATGGATACCATCCATCCATAGATCCATCACATTTACCATGAGGCCACTATATCAATTGTTGAATCTACATATCCTCCAGTAGTCGTCATTGTTTATCAATAAGAAATACTATAATAAGTGTAGTGGCATTTGTTGTACTACGATGCTAGTAACAGATGCGAAAGCAGTATATCAAAATAGCGCATAAATATACAAACTACATTTTACTGCCATACCTTGAATTACCGCATGTTCCACTGTCTCTGGAGGAGAAGTCAGAGTATTTAGTCGATCAGATCCTTGTGACTGAGCTTGTTGAGCCAGACTAAGGGGAGAACTCCTGAAGTGAGGAGATCCATCATTCAGTGGACAAACTCTTTTGAAATGGCCCTGCCGACCACAACGGAAACAGGTGCTAGGAGATCTACCCTTTTGTGGACACTCTCTTTTATAAAGGCCTTGCCGACCATGTTGGAAACAGGAATAGGGAGATTCACTATTCTACGGACACACTCTTTTGAAATGACCCGGCTGATCACATTGGAAGCAAGTACTAGGAGATCTAACATTTTGTGGAGGCTCTCTTTTGAAAAGGCCTGGTCGACCACACTGGAAACAGGAACTTCCAGTGAAACCAGTAAAGGCTGAAGATCTCCATAAGTAGGGTCTGAGTCTTTTGCGGGAGCAAAAAATATTTATCCCACCCCGACCTTTTTGGTCTTGTGTTTTATTCGGGTTTGTGTCTCCATTTTCGCTCACGAGTTGTTGTAGAACGGAAGTGACCACCGCCTGTACTAGGTTCCGTAATTCCGGAGGTACTTTAGGAATGTTTGAACCATTCCGACCCTCTCCGTTATGTTCTTCTTCCTTTGGAGATATTTTTCCTAAGTCATGGAAACATCAGCTGACTTAGTTTCTAAGTAAAGTTTTGTGTTCTTCATAATTTGGGAAAATTGCCAAATCAGCACTCTTTGTATTTCTTTGTTTTTGAGAAAACTTCCTAAATATTGAGTATCATTTCTCAATTTGGGGAAATCCTGATGTTCTGCTGTTCTCGGGGAAAACCTCCCTAAGTATTATGTATCACTTCTCAATTTGGGGATATTGCCAAATCATCACACTTTGTTTCTTTTGTTTCTGGGGAAATCTCTAAATTCCTGTTGCTTGTTTCTCACTGTGGGGATATCAGGGGAGTGCATCCTACCTTGCTATGTTTGATATGTCCAATTATGATGACTGTACTTTACTTTGCTATCTTTCATTGTCGTTCTCAGATTGATTGTTCAGTCTGAGCCACTCGAAGTAAATTAATCCGGCCCCCAGTCAGCGGACTCCGAAGAGTCGGTCAGTTGGGATTCTTATCCATCAGTGAGACATGAAACTGTTTTAATCTTACTTCGATGATTCAACTTCCCGTTTCACTCTAATACCAACTGTAACGCCCCGTCCTTTCTGTGAATTTCAGAGTCTAATTTTTTTTTAAAAGTAATAATAAAACATCTAAAGAGAGCGGGTGGCGTCACGACGCGAGTTAAGTTCAGACTACCCAAGTCTGAACATTAACTGGCCACCCATGTGTACATGGAATAGACCATGATTATGAATCACACATGGAACTAACATCAACATGCGGAATAACCTAGATTAATTGCGGAATAGAAAGACTTGATAGCAAGTAACAGTCTCAGACATTAATTAAGATAAATCAACGATCCAAAGGTTATTAACCTAATCAAACCATAGCAAGTAATGAATTATTACATGTCCAACAAAAGTATTCAAATGACAGTAATATAAAGTAATCCAATCCATCATTCAAGCACTTAGGCTTGGCTCCCCTCCCGGTCAATGACCTTCTTTTTCCCTTTACTTGTACCTGCATTCTCCTATGAGGATAGAATGAGGGCGTTAGATCAATGCGCCCAGTAGGTTCCCGAATCAGGGCTACCACATGTTAGCATATAAAACATGCATATATATCATATTACATGATCATCAAAAACAGGTAAAACAATGCTATGAAGTATGCACATGCAATGAGCCTCCCCCATCATGTACATTCATAGCCACCATCATGTTACTCCTCCTAGCGTGACTTGCACCACCGAGGCAAGACGTAACTCATAACATGAAACACTGTAGAACCTCATTCATAATCCCATGTCTATGCATGAGATGCCAATGCCTGTATGCCATTTGTTAATGCATAATATATCATTTGAAACACATAAAATAAAAAGAGAATCTCATAAGAAAAACTGGGGTAAAACTGTGGTTACAAATAGGTAGGAAACCTACTTAAGCTTTGTTTAAATATCCGTTCCTTTTTGGGCTTCTCCCGGTCACGACTTGTTCGTCGTTCAACTCTCGTCACCTTGTGATACAATAATCAATAAATCATATTGTCACTTAAATGTCCATTCACATATAAGACCCAAAATATCTTGTAAGTCCTTTGATCAATCCCTTCATTTGACTTGTATTCCCAGATTTGCCATTGGTCTGTCCAATCTTTAATCCACCAAACTTACTCCATGGGGTTCGACCATACATTCGGCCGAACCCAATGGTTCCTTTATCCATTACCACATGGTTCTCCATTAGGGTATTTTAAACCTTTTAAATCAACATAGAACCATTACCAACTACTACTCATAAGCTTAGGCTATTTAACCTATTCATTATGAATTAGCATAAAGTCCATCAACATGCTTAGTTATTTACTGATATTAAGTACATAGATACCTACATGATTCTTGAATCAAAATCATACAACCCAATCAGTAAACATAACCCTATGTAAACCAAATAAAAACCATAAAGTAACCCATGGGGTTCGGCCACTCACATGGCCGAACCTCATGGTTCTTTGAATACAATTCTCCTAATGATCTTTCATCATTTATCGTGCATCTTAGCCATAAAAACAGCAACCATAATTCTATTTAAAATCCCATAGAAACCCCATGATATTGCATGGTTTCTAACTCTTTAAATTCATAACAATCATCAATCTCTTTCATGGGGTTCGGCCATTCAAGTTGGCCGAACCCTATGTCCATGAATATATCCTTCAAACATGCATTAGGTGTTATTTAAATCATGCAATATCAGTATCATATTGCGGCCTTTATACCTCTTAGAACCCTTTAATTAACTTCATACAAAAACAGTCCATAAAGGTCCATGGTTTCCATGTTTCCCAACATGAAAACCCACAATATTTTACATGGGGTTCGGCCCTCCATGGTGGCCGAACCCAATGGTTATGTTTACTATTTTTAAACCACCAATCATCATGTAATAAACAGCATATTATTACCGAGTTTTACTAATTAAACATCATCCAATCACTAACCCAATTTCATAGGGTTCGGCCATGCTTATTGGCCGAACACCATGCCCTTTGGTTTTGAAACATTTAATCATTCATCTTGGGTCTGAACCAAACATCCAAATCCATGTTTTAACCTTCTTAAAACATGCATTATAAATCTATTACCAACATCTAATATCGGTCCCAACTTATATGGTTTTAACTTCCAAAAACCATCAAAACCAACCACTTGTTTGCATGGGGTTCGGCCATGCAAAGTGACCGAACTCAATGGTCCATTTCCATCTTTTAATCCACTGATTTAGACCATAAAAACCTCAGCTTTTTCTGACATTCAGATACAGGTTTATAATCCTTTCAATTACATGTATTTGATTCTTAAATCAAACCCAAAAATCAGTCCATAAAATCCATGGTTTTCATGTTTCAAAACATGAAAACCGAGCAATCTTTTACGTGGGGTTCGGCCCTCCATGGTGGCCGAACCCAATGGTTATTTTTACCATTTTAAATCTTCCACTAATCAAGGTTAAAACGCTGGTGTAATCGACCATCACCATGGCCCAACACGCACTCATTTTATTAACCAAAAGTCCATGGAAATACTTACCAAATTCCAAGTTTTTCTTATGCCTTTGCTCCTTGCCTTCTTCCCTCTTGTTTCCTTCCTTCTTTCTTCCCTTGTCTCAGCTGGTTAGAAGCATAAATCACTGGTGAAATCACCAAGATAAAATTCGGCCAAGAGAGGTGTTCTTGAGAGAGGGAGAGGAGATGAAACTCCAAGGTTTTGCAATGATAAAGTCGGCCAAGTGAGGGTGCTGGCTGCTTTTGTTTAAACAGCCCCACATCACCCATTTACTCCTCATCAAACCTTGCACAAACCAAGGAGTCACTTGCAGCCAAGCAAAGCACCCCTTGGCACTTCCAACACACCCTTTGGCAGCCCCAAGCAATCTTTTCTCATTCCCATGCATCCCATTTAACATACACCATGGAAATCACCCCAAACAAGTCCCCAACATGTGGGACTTGTTTTGGTGGTTAAAGCTGAGCCAACCTCTTCCAATTCCCACTTAGCTCACTGAGTTTACTCACCCAACTCACATGTCCAACTCACCATACTTAATGCATTTCATTTAATGCACTTGAGTTGACTCACTACTTGATTTAATTCCAACTCACCTCAGTCCCACTCGACTGATTTAACTCGTGTTTTAGCTCCCTTGAGGGTCCACACGGTCAACCTTAGTCAACACAACCCGTTGGGTCCACTTTTAGCTCCTTGACCCGATTTTGACTCCATGACCCAATTATGGTATTTTTGTCATTTGTAAATGGTTTTCACATATGGATCAAGCCTACCCATTTCTTCTCTACTTGATTTCCAATAAAATAGGCTTAACCCCATTTAATTTAAATTCACAAAATGGTCAAATAATCCAATCAGACCCGATGGGTCCCATTTGGGCCCTTTGACCCATTTAGCCATTTTTGACCCAAATGATGAAAATTACCCATCCAATCAAACTTAACATTCATAATGTGCTCATATGATTTTAATTTGAGCAATGGGTCCCACCATTTCCTTATTTACAATCATATTTATTGAATTCACCAATCTAGGGGCATTTTCGTAATTATTCCAATCATTGAGAATTCTTTGACCCAATTAACTATTTTGACCCAATTTGATGTACATTACCCATCCATTATAATTTGACCCTTGTAATATGATCATAGGACCTTAGTTTGAGCAATGGGCCCCACCATTTTCTCATTTAACATCATAATTATTAAATTTACCAATCCAGGGGCATTTTCGTAATTATCCATCTTATTGAGAAATCGGGGTGTTACGGTAATTGGGCCATGGGTCCAATGTTGATCCAAGTGGTTGAAAATGGATTAAATTAAATCACCTAAGTTAGTGATGAGTTGACCAAGGTGACATGGCTGATTGGGACCCACCTCCACCTCACCAAGTGAGGTGGCGTGGGGACCAAGGATTGGTGGGGCTGGCCACCATGGTTGACTTGATCAACCATGGGTAGAATAATGGAATTAGTTTAAGTGGGAATTGATTAACCTAAGGTAATTAATTAATTAATTAAATGATTAAATTATTCAAAAGGTGGTCAAATGGTCAAATAGGAAGACCAAACCACCTTGTCTTAGCACCAAAAACGTTGGCTAGGGTGGTGGTTTGTTACAACCGCCACCATAAAGCATGAAAAATATCTCATATGGGTTGGTGGAGGAATTAAATGGTGGAGTAAAGTTTAAGAAACCAAAAGGTGTTGGTTTTTATCTTATCTCTCAAATTCCATTCTTATCTCATTTTTTTCCTCTCTTGCTCTCCACCACCGTCCCACACCAAGGAAAGAAAGAAGAAGAAAAGCTAAGGAGAAAAGAAGAAGAAGACTTAGAGAAGAGGAGTGCAAGCAAAAGCTACCACTTCAAGAACAATATCTAGGGTTTTCTTTCTCACCATCCTCTCTCACTCTCTCAAACACACCCCATCTTAGCCGACCGAAGCCTTGATGTTTTTCATTGGGTCAAGCACATCTTGACTGACCAATCAAGGAGAAGAAGAGAAGAGAAGGCCAAGGAACCCGAGAGGAGAAAGAAAAGCCGGAGGAGTCGTCGGATTATAAGTATTTCTAAAACACGAAGTTATTTTTTTAGGGTTAAGGAGAGAGCATGGAATCCATTTCTTGGATTGATTAGTGGCCAAAAGATCATGGGCCTTGGATCTCAAATCCATCCCATGGAAGGATGAAAAATGCACAAAACCCTAATGGGTAAATTAGGGTTAAGAAAAATAAATGGATTAAGGACATTATGTAATTAAATTATTTAAGCAATGGATGTATGGAATTTTTGGAAGGAATCATGGTGAGTAATTAAGTAAATTGGAATGGGGTTTTTAAGGTCAAAACCCCATGGTGGGTGTTTAAGTGATTTTATTAGGGTTGTAAAGAATGAAAGCCACGGAAAGATGATTATGATTTTTAGAGTTTTTATGATCAAATGTAGTGATTTTTGAAAGGGTTTTAAATGAAGAAATTCATAAAAATGTAAATGGTTTTATGGCCTTGAAAGGCATAGATGGGAGTGAACCATGAACCCTAGGGTTATGTGTTTGTAAATTTGAAGTGTGTAAAAATGGGGAAAAATGGTTGAGAATGGTGATAGTTTAAAATGGATTTTAAGTGTGGGAAATAATGTTCTAAAAATAAACCATGGGGAGATTTTAGGGATGGAATGTTTTTAAATCCTATGGTGATGTAATGGTGGTTTTAAATGGGTTTAGAAGGATGGAAGATATGGAGTAATGCATTAATAATTTGGAGGTTTAAAAAGGGTCAAATGTTTGTAAATTTTAAAGGGAGCTTAATGAAGAAAACCATGGTAGGTAATTAAGGATTTTTAATGGAGTTTTTAGGGTTAGAATCATGAAGGGATGATTAATTATTTTAGTTTTTTTTTAATGATTGAATGTAATAATTTTAAAGGGATTGTAAATGAGGAACAACCATGGAGAGGTTTTATGGATGGAATGATTTTGAACCCTAGGATGATAGGGGTAAAATATGGAAGAATGGTGGGGAAGATTGGTAATGTTGATGAACTCCAAATGATGTGAACCTTCTCATGGTGTTAGAATTTTACTGGACTTAGAGAACGGAGGCTATGAAAAGGGGTTAATGATTTATAAAGGTTTTAAATGAATGGGTATTAGTGAATTTTAAAAGGGGTGGAAACAATGATAAAAACCATGGAGAGTGATTGGTGAATTTAGAAGTACTTAGACCATAGTAAGGATGAACGAATGTTGGCATCAAAATTAATAATTTAAATGCATGATGTAAGCCTCCTCATGGGAGGGCTTATTATGGATCTAAATGTGGTGAGAAAGACCCAAGGAAAAATGGGGATTAGGTTGAATTAAAGGGGCTGATTTTAATAAAACCCATGACCCAATTTATGATCCATTTGATGGTCTAAACTTGGGATTATGCATGTGGTTAGATGAATGGAAAAATTAGGCTAAGTTAAGGACTAATTTGTTAATGTGCATATCATGGTTGATGGAACATTAATGGATCTAGTGTATGGATCAATTATGAACAAAAATGTACATGGATTAAGTGAATGAGTAACCATGGAAGGATAGTGGCAAAACCGTAAATATTGGCCAAAATGAAGAACCCCATGGGAGGTGACCATGGACTTAGTTGTTTTTAAGATGACCTTATGTATGGTTAAATAAAGCCTAGGGTGGCTGGTTTTTAGACTCATGTAATTAAAATAATTAATATGGTTAAGGGATTAAATGGGACCCACAAACCTAACTAGTAGGGCTCGGCCATGATGTATGGCCGAACCCCACTAAGGCTTAGATAATGGACTTAGACGTGATTTAAAACTTGAATCTAATTGATAATATGTAATAAGGTACCAGACATCACAAGCGGTGCGCGATCGGCGACCGGGTTTGTGGACGGAGAAATGCAAAGGAACGTTAGTCGGTATTCGGTAGGATTCCTACCTTTTTGCAAGCCATGGATTATGTGTTATGTATGGGTTTTTCCTTGATTTATTTTGGTAAGCATATAATTGTTTTAAGATGGATTTTAAGGCTATGATGTGTATATTGATGCTTTGCTTGATCTATTTGTTGATAATCAAATTATATGTTTTATTGATGGGTCTTTAAATGCCATGGTTTGTGCTATCATATATATTACATGGCATATGGAATCTACATCTCATGCATGACGTGGGAGGGATATGGCATGGGAAGGATGGAATGAAACCGGAGTCCATGCTCCGTCGGGGCGACCGAGAAGCAAGCATTGGGATATCTTGATGTGTTTCATCCATCAAAAGGGATATTATGAGCTATAACCGGAGTCCATGCTCCGTTGGGGCGACCGAAATGCAAACATGGGGACACCTTGACGAGGTTTTGCCGTCAAGGGGGATGATTTGTGATTGTTTATATCTTGATGAGGTTTTGCTGTCAAGGGGGATGATTTGTGATTGTTTATATCTTGACGAGGTTTTGCTGTCAAGGGGATGATTTGTGATTGTTTATATCTTGACGAGGTTTTGCCGTCAAGGGGAATTATTTGTGATTGTTTATATCTTGACGAGGTTTTGCCGTGAAGGGGAATGATTTGTGATTGTTTATATCTTGACGAGGTTTTGCCGTCAAGGGGGATGATTTGTGATTGTTTATATCGATGAGGTTTTGCCGTCAAGGGGGATGATTTGTGATTGTTTATATCTTGACGAGGTTTTACCGTCAAGGGGGATGATTTGTGATTGTTTATATCTTGACGAGGTTTTCCAATCAAGGGGGATATGGCAGCATGATGGTATGGATGATGGGTGGGACTCATGACATAGGACACCCATGGCATGGCATTCATTTTATGGTTTCCATTATATTATACCTATGTGCTTATTATCACTAATCCATGTGTTAGCCCTACTCGGAGTCCTACTGGGCGCGTTGTCTAACGTCCTACTTCTACCCTAGCTGATGACGCAGGAGATGGCGGAAACGAAGGACGAGACGGAAGCCAAGCATAGGAGCTTGGGGAAGCGTGCTAGATAGTTTACTTATGTTTATTTTGGAAAATGTAATTTGAAGTAATGTAGCTCGTCGGACTGTAATAATGTAGATTTCTTACTATGGTTTGGTCTTTACTTTGGACATTATCATTTTGAGATATAATTATGATTTTGAAGTATTTTGGTAATTAAATGAATGTTACTTCCTTGTTATCTAAAACTGGTAGGATAGTCTCTATTATAATATTTCGCATTAAGTTATATTCCGCGAGCTTACGTCCACGTGTGAACCATTCTCGTGGACTTCGTTCCAGCACACGTAGGGTTGGCCAGTTAAGGGCCGGGCTTTAAAAGCTCGGACTTAACTTGCGTCGTGACGTCCGCGCCCTTTGTCACTCTTTATTTCAAAAAAATAAAAAAAAGTAGACTCTGATTTCGGTGAAAAGGGGCGGGCGTTTCAGTTGGAATGGCTGATTTTGATACTATGGAGGATTTTGATTAATTGGTGATTGATTTTGACGCCAAAAGAAATTGGGATGATTCTTCCAATTAGGATTGTATGTGGCAGAAAATGGGGTTCCTTGCTGTATTCCAAAATTATTGAGAGCATTGGCCTGTTCGATTGAACACTCGCCATTTGATCCTAGGGAAGAATAATTTTGAGCAGTGTGTCTTGGGCTAGTACACATAACACAAAATTCACCATTCGCTCCTAGTGAGGGATTCATCGCCTGAGTCATCGCTAATGAGTCAACTTTTTTCGTCTGGTTTGCGATTGCTATCTTAACGTCAAAGTCACTACTAACTTTGTACAAATCCCATTTCCTTGAGGTTTGTCGTAAATTATTTTTCTTGGAGATATCCCATCGCTGGGAATTCTCCGCCAATGTTTCTAGGAATCTCCATCCATTGTTCTCAGTTAGCTTCAAAAAGTCCTAATTTTTTATCGACTCAACCATTTGACGGGTTGATGTGGTTAAACCATCATAGAAAAATTGGACAAGTCTCCACGTTTCAAATCCATGGCATTTTGTTAATACATGTTTGAATCTTTCCCATGCTTCACAAAATTGTTCACCCTCATTCTGATTAAAGTTTATCATTTCTTTCTTGAGGACGTTTGTTTTCTATACTGGGAAAAACTTGTTCAAAAATTAATTAACTAGTTGATCCCAAGTGGTATTCGCATGTAAAGAATTTAACTAAGATTGCGTCTTTTTTTAAGAGAGAAAGGAAATAATTGAAGTTGAATAGATTCATTAGTGATTCCTTGAATTTTAATTGCAGAGCAAATCTCTAAGAATTCTTTGACATGAAGGTACGGATCCTCTCTATCAAGACCATGAAAAGCTAGTAGAAGATATAGAAGAGCTGGCTTAAGTTCAAAGGTGACATTGGTTGCAGGTACTACTTCACGTGATGGAGTATTGGCTATAACTGGCGAGAAGTAGTCTTGAAGAGTTTTCTCCACAACTTCTTCTGCCATGGGTGATGATGGTAGTGATGAAAATGAAGATGATGAGAGTGGTGAAGCATGTGGACTGTCTATGTCGATGACTGAGCTAGACTGAGCTTTGGACACAACAATCGATTTACTGACAAAAGATGTAACTCTAACTAAGAGATTGGTGGAGTCACGTGACTAGTTAAGCATACACAGACTTGACCATTCACGTTTAAACAAATTCACACAAAAGAATGCCTAAATCTAAATTCAAATTTCTTTAAGAGAAATTGAATTTTTATTGGCTGCTAATAGGAACCTAGACATTGTTTGTAGACTTGCTCCTACTTTTCTCCCCAAATAATTTAAGTCTCCAACGAGAGTTAACCACAAGATGGCTAGGTTTGTGGGGGAGCACAGAAGGCATCTCATCCCAACTTATCCTTAGACATGATCGACCTCATGCCTTGGTGACAGAACTAGTCTTAGACATCATTCTTGAAGATAAACTATTCATTGGTTACAAAAATTGATTTGAATTAAATAGGTTCCTAATGAGCATGAAACCCTGAAATCTAGCTTAATGGTTCCTTAATTGGTTTTATTAGGAGATGCATGAACCATTTTACTATCTTGTTTTTCTAGATATTGTGAATGCAATCCTACTTTACCAATGCAAACATCAAGCAAATATGCAAAACAATTACCAAACAAATCTAACTAATGCATGAATCTAGCACCCTAAATGCATGAGCAATTTTAATATGCTAGTGAATTAAAGAACACCCTAAAAATTTATATATGAATGCATGATAAAAATAAAAATTAAAAGAAGGCGATTAGGCACTCACCGTAGCCTAATATGCATATTTCCAGTAATGCATGCATTCCTAAAGATGAGTTCATCACCTGAGTTGTTGCTAAAGCATCTACTTTTTTCGTTAGGTTTGCAATTGCAAGCTTAATGTTGATGTGCAAATTGTACATTTATAATCTCGCAAGTGCACGAACTATTTATAATATAGCAGTTAGAGTGTGAGGTTGAACCCAATGGAAAATCGCAAAATATATGCACTAAAATTAAATAAGCATCCCTTTTAAAAAAGATATATTTCTAAGAAAATCAAATCAATTGTTTAAATCCAATTTGTATCTACCATGTAAAATTAATAAAATGAGATGTTATAATGTCAATAATCAAATCTATGTCCTTTGTATTTAAATTAGTGAATCATAATGATAAGCTTAATCTCCATTTAAAATCTCATGTTTAAAGTTAAAATAACACATCTCCAGCCTTAGTTAAAAATATTTGAGAGAGAGAATTTTTGGATACAAAGATTTAAATAATAGAGTACATGAACATATAAGAAGTAAAATAAAAACATAAAAATATATTGAACATTTAAAATACACCAAACAGACAAAGAAACTAACATAATAAAAGATTGAAAATAAAATTGCAAGTAAATTAAATGACAGGATTTAAAAGTGGAGAATGTAAAAGTTGGTTGTTGGAATTGGCCTCTCATCACCCAAAAACTATATAAACAGATACGAAACCTAGATCTGAACTTCGCATAAAAGTAAAAATATCAATTCATTTCTGTGATACCTTGCTCCAACTGATGTGGGAAGAGTCCCATATCGATTTGGAGGAAGGAGAGTGAAGGGGTTTTAAGTGGCCACCCCTCATACTCAAGCATGACGCGTTTGGGTGTGACTGTGTGTCACATGCTAGAACAAAACCTGGAGGGGGTGGACCCCAGAGAGAACAATATCTCGTTGCGTACTCTGATACCAGGTAATACATTTTGGGCCGGGCCAAGTGGGCCCAGGCCCAAAGGCAAAACTGTAATACCCTGACCCAAATTAGGCGTAATCCGTTTAATAAATCCTTCTTAGACCGGTAAATCTCGAAGATTTAAGTTAGGCCTTTGTGAAAAGCCCAAGCGTAGCCCAATCTGAGTGTGAAAGCTAGTGATCCAGCTCGTCCAGCTGCAATGGGCAAAATGGTAATTTACCACTTATTGATATTATTTTATTATTTATGTCATTATGTGATTATTATTGGATGATATTATTCTCCTTAATCAAAGATTTTTATTTCTGATTTCAGAATTATTTTATTTTCAGAAAATGGTATTTAAAAGAAGCCGAAAAGACCCCGAAAGGGAGAAATAAATATTTTTAAACGATTTTAGAAATGAGAAAAATTTTGAAACAACCATAATATTTTAGACCATTTTATTTTGGTCTAGTTTATTCTTTCAAACCCCCAAAAATGAGGATTTTAATTTATTTAATTTAACACAAGTTAAATTAAGTAAATATGTTAAATTATGAATTTTATTTAAATCTATGATTTTTATTGAATTTTAAATCTCCAAATTTTTATGTGATTAGAGTTTTTAAAACCCAACTTATCTGTCAAGTTGGATTAAAATTTTTAAGCCTTTTAAACCATATTTTAAGTTAAAAACCGATTTTTATCAAAAACAGGACCTATGTGCAAAAACCAAAAATGCCAGGGACTTATTTGCAACCAACAGTCGGTTACTGTACCGGACATTGGCCATCCGCTACATGTAGCGCCCGATGGCCATCACCGATTGATCAGTCACCTCTATATAGCTCAGCCTTCTCAGCTGGTTTCACCTCCAGATAAATCTTATCTCTCAATCCCTCTGTGAAAACCAGCCGATCACCTCTCCCTCTCTGTTGTTTTTCCAAAAAATTTCTTACCGTAAGCTTAGAGGAAGATTTTTCAAAGCTTGGATTTTCAACCCAGGAACTCAAGCGAAGGTAACCATTGTGTTCCTCTTTAAATTTCAGTCGGTTTGGAATCAAGAAAGAGCATTTTTTACTAAGTTTTGAGTGAGTAAAATGAATTTGAAGTTTAAGGAAAAAAAACTTGGAAATTTTGGATCACCTTGGTTTTGAAGTTAAAATCTGATGCTTTAATCAGTGTTAAAACTTCAAACTACTCCCTATGGAAAGAGGACTCACTTAGGAGTCCATCTGACTGGCTGGATGTGAAAATCGAATCCAGAAAACCCACTGTTTCTGGATTCGTATTTCATGGTGTTGCTGCCCGTTACTGTCTGCTGTTGCAGACAGAGGAGGAAGGCGCCTCTTGGACGGTCAGAAAGTTGTGCTTCGGAAGATCCGAGGCTGACCCCCTTTGGATGGTCCGAGAGTGACCCTTCGGAAGTTTCGAGCTTCGGCTCGAAGTTCTGAAGTGGCCAGAGGCTAACAGTTGCCCGCCTCTACTCCGGATGTTCCGAGCTACCTTCGGAAGGATCGAGAGGTTTGGACTATCCGAGCTTCTCTCAGCATGTTCCGAGACACCGAGAGCCATCGAAGCCTGTTTTTCATTGTTTTTTCCTGTTCGGTAGGATCTTCGAACGATCCGAGACCTGACCTTTGGACGGTTCGAGGATAGATCCATGTTCCGAAGTCTGTGGACTAGTTTAGGCCGTGGTTTGGATAATCCGAAACCACAGTACCTGGTTCCTAGGCATGTTCAGAGGAACCCAGTTTTTGAAAGTAAAATCCTAGTTGATTGATGATGTATGTTTAGATCCTAAGTTTTAAATGTGATGTTTACACCCATTTGATAATTTAAAATTTGTATTA
Source organism: Chimonanthus salicifolius (assembly GCA_013350335.1). NCBI lineage: Eukaryota > Viridiplantae > Streptophyta > Magnoliopsida > Laurales > Calycanthaceae > Chimonanthus > Chimonanthus salicifolius. The sequence goes on along the minus strand of CM023537.1, from coordinate 37,428,199 downwards.
ACCCTTCGTCTCTTATTACTATAGTGTATTACTATTGTATTCACTTCCAGGCCGACTATATTTGTCGAGCACTGAGTGACTTCACTTCCAGGCCGACGTTATATCTGTCGGGCACTGAGTGACCTCGAGGCCTTATTCAATATGTCAATCTGGTCCTATCCAGAAAACAATACGAGAAGTGACCTGAGCATCTAGACTTAACTGAACACGTCAATCTGGTCATGCCCAGAAGACAATATGTGATTTGATCTGAGCACCTTATTATTATTATATTGTGGATTATTGTAAATTAAAATGGTTAGAAACCAGGAAGGAGACTCAGTTCCATTTACCTTGGAGATTTTTGGGAAAACAGTATGGTTTCGAAATACTACTTGTATGTATTTATTTGAATGCTATGTATGTTGACCGGTTATTAATTGCACACTTGTTTGCATGTTGACAGAGACCGCGATACCACACAATTTCGGTGAGGGGACTTAACGTTGCAGTAGGTGTAAATCAGGTTTAATGAGATGGATCTTGAGCAATGAGTGATTTCAATTTGTTGAACCCGCCCATGTTCCCGGACATGATGCACTATTGTAAGAAGCTTATGATGATTGTAAATGTTTATGATGTTGATCATATGTGTTTAAATACTACTTCCACGTGCCCTTGACTATTGAACCAATATCGGCCATGTGTGTAAGATGGTTTACGTCTACTGGACCAGGGGTGTCGACAGTTGCTGACTTGGGGAGTGTCAGTATCGGCCATGTGAGGGCCGGAGATGTACTTGCAAGGGTGTATTTTGACCGTGTCGGGACTTAATACATTGGTTTCAGCGTAGTATGTAGATGTTACGATGGATGACAACAGTAATGGAATGATGGTGAGAATTTATTGTCAAGCATGAGATGTCATATTGCAAATGTTGATTATTTAACTAACCTGATGTTTCATTAGACTGCATTGTTATAATTCCTTCACTAGGCTAGTTAGCTCACACCATTCACATTTCAGGAGATTTGCTCAAGGAGGAGAACCCTCCGTATGAAGTTTAGGATGGATAAGCTGCTGCATTGCCTTAGAATTCCCACTGAGGAGAATTCCGTTATCTTTGTCATTTGGTTCCTTGAACCATTTGTTTATGTAAAGTACCGTGTATGGTATTTAGTTTGTATTAACATGATGTATTAAATTGTCATGTGTTCCGTAGCTACTCTGGTTGTGATGTAATAATAATTCATTCATGGAATTATGTGTTGTGAATATGTTTCTTTTCGGGTAGACTTATGGTATATGTTTGAGTCCACCTATTGGGTTCACGTGTGGCTTTGTTTCTAGGCCTAACCGTTGATCCAGCCCAGATGGAATTCTTGAGATTAGTATCAAAAAAAAAAAAAAAAATCAGTGACGTTCCGGGCCCACTTTCGGGTTGGGGCGTCACAGCTTGGTATCAGAGTAAGGGCTCAAACTCTAGGACTGTGATGGGTTACAACATAGTTGGACTTATTTTTGTTGGATTAGAACTGCAGTTGTCATTGACATTCTTCTGTTTTTGTGATACAGATATGTCGAGCAATGTAGAGTATACCGAGTTGTGAGACAGAGGTACCCCTAATTGTCCTATAGATCTGGTTTCTTCTAGCAACGACTCCAGCATACCAAACCGCAATGTGGGAGTCAATGTGGACATTCCAATACGACCACCCGAAGATGTAGAAGTGGTTCCAGCCTTTGTACCTGAAGAGAATGTGGGAGATGTCCCGATGTTAGAGGAATCTGTAGGGGAGATAGGCTCTCCCGAGTACACTGCGGCTACCCCGATTTCAGATGAGCTGACGGATTAGGTGTGCGAATTGTGGAATCAGGAGGGGCACGACTATACTTTCTGCCCCTACCCTATTGATGTCATTTACCCTGTTTGAGGACTTCGCGGGCATGGGAAAGAGAGGACTAACTGTGCTTATGTTGGGGGACCGGGAATAATACCCTGTTTGACTTATGGAGAGTTGGGGCACATGTCAACGACATGCCCTGACAACTTCTTTTATTTTGGTGATGATACAGGGTCTTCTACGGAAGATTAGGCTAAAAATGTTAAGAGAGTGTCGGGAAAATGGGAGATTTTTGTAAGGGTTGTGAGTCATGTTTTGTTGTTTTGAAGGGTTTTCTAACCATACCAAGCCTTATAATTGTAATGCAATTTTTAGATTTCTAATGAATTGTGCAACTTTTGTGATTTGTCTTAACAATCTTCTTAAATAATTAAGTGATATTTACAAGTGTAAATAACAGATGTCAGGACCTAACGGAAACGGAAACAACTGCCGCGGGAGGAGGACAGGTCTTCCACCCCGCGATTTACCCAATGAAGCCATTCGCGCAGCGATGGAAGCGTTCCAGCAGATAGCTGAGAATATGCAATGCCCTTCCGTCAGAACGCAAGAAGAGAGAGCCACCTCGGCTCTGAAGTAGTTTAAGCGACTGAACACAACGAGTTTTTCGGGGACCGAGAATCCTCGTGCAGCAAGGAACTAGCTTACCCAAATTAGCCAGATCCTGAATACTTTAGCCTTTGCCGACGATCTGAGGTAACTTTGGCGACGTATTAGTTGGAGGGGAATGCTTATGAATGGTGGGAAGCTAAGAATTTGGTTCGTAACCACGAACCTATGACGTGGGAAGAGTTTTCAGCTGCCTTCCTGGTTCGTACTTCCCAAAGACTATCCAGGAAGCGAGGAAGAGAGAATTCCTCAATATCTAGCAAGGTTCTGACTCAGTAGCGCAGTATGCCATGAGGTTCATCGATCTGATGCAGTTTGTGCCCTGGATTGCGGACGAGGAAGAGAAGATACAACACTTTGAGAATGGACCCCAACTTTTCTACAGCGGCAAGTGGTCATCGGTTTAACTTTCAACACCTTGGAGGAGATCATCGATCGGGCTTCGAAGGTGGAAGCGGTGGATTCCATCAATAGGAGCACCGATAACTTCCAGAAACCTTCCTCCAACAAGAAGACCAAATTCAACCAGAAGAGACCATTCTTCAAAAAGAGCCAACCTAGTGCGGGACAATCGAGTCGGCTTGACACTCGGCAATTCGTGTGCTACACTTGCAACCAGCCTGGGTATACTTTTAAGTTCTGCCCAACAGGAGGGGAAAATGTGTGCTACCATTGCAAGCATACTAGGCACTTGTTTAGGGACTACCGCTATCTCGGCAAAGCCGCACCTTCGCAAGGCGCAGGAGCATCTTTTTCGGTGGCACAACCATCCGTTGGCAGAGGTTCTCAGTAAACCTCTAGAGGCTCGGTGGCACCTAGGAATGGACCACCTCGGAACAGTCAGGGGAGAGTACAGGGACGTCCTCAGACCACTCAGGGGAGAGTCTACAAGATTGGGACTCAGAAGGAGGAGCCGGTGGAGAATGCGATGATGGAAGGTACCCTTAATCTTTTCAGTATTTTGGCACGAGTGCTTTTCGATACCGGTGCTTCACATTCCTTTATTTCTAGAGCTTATTGTGATAGATTGGATTTGAAACCAGTAGAAATGGCTAACCTGCTAATGGTAGTATCACCCTTGGGGAAGAGAGCTTTGGTAAACAAAAACTGTGGATCGTGCATTTTGAGAATTAGCGGTGTAGAGTTGTCCTATGATTTTATAGTTTGGAAATGATGGACTTTGACATCATCCTTGGCATGGACTGGTTGTCAGTTTTTAAGGTTTTAATCGACTGTTCTCAGAGGAGAATTTTTGGGGTCTCCTTGAGCGATGAAGGGTTTATGGAGAAGTTGGTACCCTATGAGAAGATGAGAGTCACCTTCTCTGGCCTTAGGGCATATCCCGGCAGTGTGGTGGTGAGCACGGGTTGGGAAGATGTAGGTGGCGTAGGGTCTGTTTCTCCTCGGGTGGTGTGTGAGTTTATGGATCTGTTTATTGACCAGTTAGTTGGGCTACCCCCACGCCGAGAGATATAGTTTGTTATAGACGTATAGCCAAGAACATCTTCAATTTCCATGGCACCTTATCGGATGGCGCCGGCTGAACAGAGAGAGCTAGCTACGCAGGTAGATGAACTTCTCATGCTCGATTTTATTCGTCAGAGCAATTCGCCTTGGGGCGCACCTGCTCTCTTTGTGAAAAAGAACGATGGATTGACGAGGATGTGTATAGATCACCGGCGACTCAACCAGGTAACCGTTAAGAATAAGTATCATTTGCCTAGAATAAATGACCCTTTTAATCTTTTGAGAGGATCGAGATGTTTTTCAAAAATCGATCTAAGGTTGGGTTACCATCAGTTGCGGATTTGAGAGGAAGACATTCCTAAGACTGCTTTCTGGATGCAGTATGGTTTGTACGAGTTTGTGGTGATGCCTTTCGGGTTGACCAACGCGCCAGCCATGTTTATGGACTTGATGAATCGCGTTTTTCAACCGTACCTGAGAGAGTTTGTGATAGTCTTCATAGACGATATCTTGATATTTTCGTCGTCCGAGGAGGAGCATGAGCGGCATTTATGCATTGTTCTTCAGACTCTTCGAGATCACCAGCTGTATGCTAAGCTGAGCAAGTGCGAGTTTTGGTTGACTCAAGTGCAGTTTCTTAGACACGTGGTGTCTCCAGGGCTTAGTACAGGTTCAAGCTGTGTGCGAGGCCTAAAGCAGACAATATCTTGCTGAGTCAAGCCTTGAAATTCCGTTCCTAGAGTAATGCACGACCTAGAGAGGGGTGAATAGGTCGGTTTTCAATTTTAATTCCCTTTTAAAATTTTCTTACCGATTTATACTTTAAGTAAACAAAATATTCAATCCATACATTCAATCACATATAACACAAATATTTTATAGTAGTTCGGTTTCAACAAACCTACATTCACTATTAGACTTCTTAACTCTAGGGTCGTCCCAAATATACTATGTAAGGGTCTCACACCCAAATAGTACAACCTAGTTTCTTATAGAGGTTCAACCCAATTGGTCTAATCCTCTACACCTATTTTTTTAGAGTGGTTCGAACACACTGTTCTAATCCACTTTACAATGTTTAAAATAAAACAAGAAGAAAACTTGCCTTGGGCCTTAACCATTTTCCTTTAAGCTCTTTCTTTTTTACTGAACCTGTGTGCTCCTTTCCATCAAATCAGTATCATCAACGTATTTATTGGCACAGCAGTAGGACTTGGGTATGACTGGTTTTAGTTCTATATGAACACCTTACTGTTCATCGAGATTGGGGTTGTGATTACCCAAACATCCACTAAGAAGGATGATGAAGAAGGTGTCTAGAGGGCAGGCCGACTGATCACACACTGTAATCTTGTTCCTTGTTTTTCTTTGTGTATTTTCAGTACCCTCAACAAAAGGCTTACTATTATTTTATAAGACAGATTAAGTTTTGCAGTAAGTCACGCCGGCGAGGCCTAGCTGCTTCTGATGAGACCTTGCCAGCGGTAGTTTCTGGAAAGACAGCACATATGTGCAGTTTAATCTATCAGCTAGATACCAGCCAGATACTAGCTAACTCATTTCCACCGTGCATGATTTGCAATTCATTTATCTTAGCCATCAATCAAGGATTAGATGGAAGATTTGCAAGATGGATTATAGCTCATGGAGGAGCCTTTCCATACTTGTCATGGACAGCTCCCCAAGGGTATTCAAATTCAAATTTAAGAGAAGAGGCAACATCTCGCCATGGATAAATTTGTTTACCATAATAAGCTTCCAATCAATTTAGCATAATTGCCCATCTCACCATGTGCATAATTTTATTTACCATAATAAGCTTCCAATAAATTTACCATAATTACCTCTCAATTAAACAGTGACAGATTTTAACTTTCTAAAACTGTAAGAGACTGAGTCAGCTCAACACAGGGTCAGCTGGACTCAGCTCAGCTCGGCATAACTGGCTGCGAGGCCTCGGCAGATTGCATGAGGCCTCGAGGCTGAAGTCATTTATTCATTTTATTTTCCAATTGACTTCTAAGGTATTTGACTTAGCCTAAGGTCTCCTACGGTTCATTTACCTATGTGCCAATACTGTATTTGCTGTAGACGTTTCAACTTCATAGCAGATCTTCTTATTCATCCAAGGCAAGACCAACTGAGTCACGTAATTGACAATAAGGGTGACTCGGACGAACCGCGGCACTTACAATCTCCCCCTTTGTCAATTTCGTGGCAAAAACCTAAGATCTACCCATTACACCAATTTCCCAAAATTATATATTCACACATGACCACTCCTTAACCAATAAAAGTACAATGATATTAAATCCTCCAATATCACAAGTTTCTCCCCCTTAACTTGTGCCTACGAAGACACAATCAATTTCCCCATTTTCCTGCATATAAAAAAAATGGATACTGGTGGGACTTGTATGCTCCCCCTCAATATTAGCACATATTGTACTCCCCCTTTTTGTCAAGAAAATTGACAAAGGTAAGTCGAACACAAACAAGAGATATGTAAAGTAGTCAAGCAGGTGCAAATATAGAGCACATGGAATCAGGTGCAAATATAGAGCACATGGAATCTGATATAAATATAAAGACAGCAGATGAGCAACTATAAAGCACAGTAGGGAAGCATAAATGACAAAGTAAGAGCTAGTTTAAATATTATAGACCCAAATGTAGTTTGAAGATAAATAAAATAACCATAGTTTCATAAAAAGGTCTTCAATCCTGAGGAGATGAGAGAGGGAATTCTGCATCAGTTCGGCGGCACGAATCTGTAATCTGCTAGAGAGAGTGGAAGATGCGCTGCATGGATGTTCTGACATGGACAGAGAGCTCCTGACGTTGATACAGGTGATCTTGACACTTGCTCAAATCAGACAGAAATGATTCTTGATGCTTTTCCATCTCACCGAATCGCTCATCGAAATACTTACGATATGGAATGTGAAGGATTGGTAGCATCCTTGCGAATCCGGCGATCAGTAGAGGGAGCGGAACTGGGTGAGCCTCCAGATGATGGGCAAAATGAGCCAATACTTCTCTCAATACCGGTCTTTCTCAGGGGGCGTACATTGAGAGGAACTTCTCCAGGATAAGGTACCATTCCGAAATGAGTACCTAGGCGTGTAATGAGATAGCAGAAAGGTACAGCTCTTTGGGCAGAAGACTTCCAAAAATGTTTAATATGTTCACAAATCAAGGAAGGAAGACATATTTTTCTCCCCATAGCCACAGCATACAAGATATTGATCATGTGGTCACTCAGCTGTGACTTGTTCATCAGACGAGGATACACATTGAAAGTAAAGATCAGATGTAAGATCTTGTACTTGGAAAAGAGAGAAGAGGAGTGAATTTGAATTTTTCCTTCTCGTTCAATACCACCACCACAGAGTTTGCTAATAATTTTGTGATAGTCTTCTGGGACGACCTCATGTCGGGCTGTAGAGATGTCCTCACCTGTAAATAAAGGGATGTTCATGAGCTGAGAGACCAGCTCAGGTGTGACAGTGAATTTTTCTCGATTGGAGAATTTGACAATGAAGGAATGAGAGGGACCATCAAGGGATTTATGGATGGAGGAGTACATGCCCCTTACCATAGAGGGATAGGCATTGCCACCCCAACCTAGAATGTTTTCCCAGCCAACCTTCTTAAGTACTTTGAATGTACTGTATTTTTCAAGATCTGGAAGATAGCAGGTACGCTCGACATTAAAATTTTTAAAGGAGTGTTCCTTCGGGACAAACCTGAAAAGCCTAGCACGGGGAGGATCAGAAGGGAGTGAGGAGGCATGAGACCCTCAATATGGATTTCCGATGAACGGGAATGTCTGGATGAGCTGGGAGAGGGACGAGTAAAGGGTGAAGGAGCTGGGACAGGGGTTTCCTGAGGAACAGCCTCTAGTTCTTCATCGGAAGAGGAGACCGTCACAGAGACTGATGGGAGAACCCGATCAGGGTTTTTATATGCCCGGACTTTCTTTTGTCTAGGCAGTGGAGGAGGAAACCGAGTGGGAGCTAACGATGAAGCATTGTCACTCCCAAGGTTCTGCGGGTATGGTGTCTTTTGACAACCGCAGATTTTCTAGCCATGTTTACCAATAAAATCGAAACAAAGAACAGACAAAAGAGGGCTAAATCAGAGATGCAAGAGTACCTGAAACTGAAAATCGAAGGATTAAGACTCCGAAAGAGAAGATGATGACCGCAAGTAGAAAGACCCAAAAACCCCTTTCCTTTCGTGGGATGCCGACTGTGGAAACCCTAGCTCTAACGGAACTCCCGAAAGGACTTAAGTGAAGTTTAAAAAATAGGAGACCACACGAAGAGCGATGGCGAGGACTCGAGTGAAGTCACGAGGCCTCCCTGACTGTGACGTTAAGCCAAACTGAAAATGGAAGAAAAGAACTCGACCATGAGGGCTCGAGGGATAGCATGAGGGCTCGCTGACGGTGGTGTTAAGGCAACTTGAAAAATGACAAATAGAACTTCAACCACGAGGCCTCGAGGGATGGCACGAGGGCTCGCTGACGGTAGTAGTGAAAGTGAAATACAGAGCCGAGAATACAGAACTAAACCCCCCTTTTTTCTTACTTTTTAATTTTTTAATTTTTTATTTTGATATAGTATCTCCACTGACTGATCATAGTATCAGAAATGTTTAGGATACAGTACACACCCCAATTGATTTTCTCAGAGCAAGAAAACGAATTGAGTCAAGTGGTTTTGTCATTATATCAGCCAATTGATTATCAGTGGAAATATATTCGAACTCGATGGTTTTCTCTTCAACTAACTCTCGAATGAAATGATGTCTAATGTCTATATGTTTGGTTCGAGAGTGCTGGACAGGGTTCTTAGAGATATTTATGGCACTTGTATTGTCACAATGGAGAGTCATTGTTCCTCCTGTCGTGCCATAGTCGACGAGCATTTGTCTCATCCAGACAAGTTGAGTGCAGCAACTTGCTGCGGCTATGTATTCAGTCTCTGCAGTCGAAAGAGATACGGAAGATTGTTTTTTACTATGCCAAGCAATTAGACAGTTTCCAATGTAAAAACAACCCCCACTTGTAGATTTTCTATCGTCTAAGTTTCCTGCCCAGTCCGCATCGGTGTACCCCGCAATATGAAATGATGTATCAAATGGGTACCAAATTCCATATAAACATGTTCTCGATACATACTTTATGATATGTTTTACTGCTTTTACATGTGATTCTTTAGGATTGGCTTGGAACCGTGCACATGCACCCACACTAAAAGAAATATCGGGTCTACTCGCAGTCAAATACAGGAGGCTACCTATCATGTTCCTGTACATGCTAGGATCAACATCTTTTTCGTTTTCATCTTTTGATAATTTAACAGTAGTACTCATGGGAGTGTTTGAGTGCTTACTGCCTTCAAGTCCAAATCCTTTAACAAGATCTTTGGCATACTTGGATTGTGAAATGAAGAACCCATCATTAAGTTGTTTTATTTGTAAACCAAGAAAATAATTTAGCTCTCCAACCATGTTTATTTCAAACTCAGATTTCATAAGATTGGAGAAACTAATAGCAGCTTGTTCATCAGTGGATCCAAACAAAATATCATCCACATATATTTGAGCTATCAGTATAGATTCATTGGATTTTCTAACAAACAGTGTTTTGTCAATACTTCCCCTTTGAAAATCATTATCTAATAAAAACTGTGTAAGTCTTTCATACCAAGCCTGAGGAGCTTGTTTAAGGCCATATAATGCCTTCTTTAATTTGTAGACATGACTAGAGAGTTTTGGATCCATAAACCCTTTAGGTTGCTCTACATAGACTTCTTCATTTAATAAGCCATTCAAAAATGCACTCTTGACATCCATTTGAAAAAGTTTAAATTTCAAAAAATATGCAATGGACAATAAAATACGTATAGATTTAAGACGTGCTACAGGCTCAAAAGTCTCATCAAAATCTATTCCCTCAATTTGTGTATACCCTTGAGCAACAAGACGGGCCTTATTACGAACTATTGTCCCATTTTCATCCATTTTATTTTTGTAGATCCATTTGGTACCTATTACATTTATATTTTTTGGTCTTGGTACTAAATCCCATACGTCATTTCTTGTAAATTGAATTAGCTCTTCCTGCATAGCATTTACCCAATCTTCATCTAACAATGCTTCATCAATATTTTTGGGTTCTAATTGTGATGTGAAGCAAAAACAGCTAGATATGTTTTCTAGTTGCTTCCTAGTTTTTACTCCCGCCATGGGATCCCCAATGATGTTTGACATAGGATGTTTTTTATTTGGTTTTAGTTCAATGGATGTCAAAGACGACGAAGGGGGATTGTCAATTTGATTTGAAGATTGATCCTCCTCATCTATGGGTTCATGTACAACAGACGATTGGTCATCAATGACTACATTAATGGATTCCATTATGGCACCGGTTCTAAGATTTTTAACTCTATAGGCTCGGCTAGTGTTAAAGTATCCTAGAAAAATTCCTTCATCACTTTTTGTATCGAATTTTCCCAAGCTTTCACGATCTCTAAGAATATAGCATTTACTACCGAAAACCTTGAGATACGTACAATTTGGCTTCCTACCGGTCCACAATTCAAATGTTGTTTTATCCAGGCTAGCTCTTAGATAAACTCTATTTATGATATAACAAACGACATTTACAGCCTCCGCTCACAAATTTTTCGGTAATTTCTTACTGTCTAGCACGACCATGGCCATATCTTGGAGAACCCTATTTTTCCTTTCAACCACCCCATTTTGTTGGGGTGTCTTAGAAGCTAAGAACTCATGATGTATACCATGTTTTTCACGATATTTTTGGAAATGGTGATTTTCAAATTCACCCCCATGATCACTTCTAATTCTATTTATGGGTGTTTGCTTTTCAATCACAATTCGTTTTGCAATAATTTTAAATTCATGATAAGCATCAGATTTTTCTCTAAGATAACCTAGCCATGTGTATCTAGTGTAGTCATCAACAATAACCATGAAATACATCTTTCCTCCTACACTCATATTCTGGGTTGATCCAACTAAATCCATATGTAGAAGTTCAAGAGGTCTAGTGGTAGTCACAACATTTACTTTCTTATGGGCAGCTCTCACTTGTTTACCCTTTTGACACTCACCACAAAATTTTTTAGCTGATCTACTTATCTTGGGCAGTCCTTTAATGTGTTCACTCAATTTAGATAGATCATTGAAATTTACATGTCCTAGTCTCTTGTGCCATAACTCAGCTTCATTAAGTTTAGACAAATTACAATGATTTTTGTTAGGAGTTTGACAGTTTTCAAGAGCATAACACTGATCAGAAGTTTTCAACCCTTTAAGAACAGCTTCACCTTCATTATTATAAATTTGACAGTCATTCTTACGGAAGGTAACATAATGGTCTTTCTCACATATTGGAGATATACTTAAGAGATTATGTTTAAGACCATCAACCAACAACACATCATCTAAGGTAGGGGAATCATTTAATTCTAAGGTCTCTTTACCTACAATTTGAGCCAAATTTCCATCCCCAAAAGTAACCGAACCTCCATTGAAATCTACAAGGTTGGACATATATGTTTTATCACCAGTCATGTGCCTTGAACAACCACTGTCAAGATACCATTTTGACTGGTTTTCAACCTTTAGTGCTGTATATACAATTAGGGTTTTGTACTTGGGGACCCATTTCAATGTGGTTGTGGTTTTTAAATTTCTAGGGACAGATTCTTGAAGGTTATATCCGAATTTTTTTCTCATTTTTTCATTTAATGTTTTGTTCAATCTTTGAGCCAAATTTTCACGATAATGATATTTCCTTTTCTCTTTTTCATAACTTTGTACTTCAAATTTTTTCTGATTTGCTTTTTCCCATATGTTTCTTTTTCTAAGTTTGCATTCAAATCTGAAGTGTCCCCTTTTAGCATAGTAAAAACAAGTGATATTTGACGGTTTAGAAGATTGTCCTTTAACAAAAATAGATTTGTTCACAGTTTTTACATTGTCTTGGTTGTATCCAAGACCAGTCTTGTCCCCATAAGTTTTACCCAATTTTAGTAATCTTCTAATTTATATTGTCCTTGGGTAAACTTATTTTCAAAGTTGAGTTTATGATTATTAAAACTGTTTATTTTAGAATGAGCATTAATAATTTCTTCTGATAAGATACTTCTAATATCTTCTAATTTTTTAATATCATTCTCATACTTTCTCAACTTATCTTGTAACTCATTTTGAACTTCTTTTAATTTATCATTTTCTTCATTTATAATTTTTAGAGTTCTCACTTGTTTACCCCCATGAAATTTTTGAGCTGATCTACTTATCTTGGGCAGTCCTTTAATGTGTTCACTCAATTTAGACAGATCTTTGAAATTTACATGTCCTAGTCTCTTGTGCCATAACTCAGCTTCATTAAGTTTAGACAAATTACAATGATTTTTGTTAGCAGTTGGCCAGTTTTCAAGAGCATAACATTGATCAGAAGTTTTCAACCCTTTAAGGACAGCTTCATCTTCATTGTTATAGATTTGACAGTCATTCTTACAGAAGGTAACATAATGGTCTTTCTCACATATTTGAGATATACTTAAGAGATTGTATTCAAGATCATCAACTAACACATCATCTAAGGTAAGGGAATCATTTAATTCTAAGGTCCCTTTCCTTACAATCTGAGCCAGATTTCCATCCCCAAAAGTAACAGAACCTCCATTGAAATCTACAAGGTTGGACATATATGCTTTAACACCAGTCATGTGCCTTGAACAACCAATATCAATATACCATTTTGACTGGTTTTCAACCTTTAGTGTTGTACATACAATTAGGCATTTGTACTTGGGGATCCATTTGAATGTGGTTGTGTTTTTTAAATTTCTAGGGACTGGTTCTTGAAGGTTATATCCAAATTTTCTGCTCATTTTTTCATTTAATGTTTTGTTCAATTTTTGAGCCAAATTTTCACGGTAATGATATTTCCTTTTTTCTTTTTCATAAATTTGCACTTCAAATTTTTTCTGATTTGCTTTTTCCCATAAGTTTCTTTTCTAAGTTTGCATTCAAATCTGAAGTGTTCCTTTTTAGCACAATAAAAACAAGTGATATTTGGCGGTCCAGAAGATTGACCTTTAACAAATACAGTTTTGTTCACTATTTTTACATTGTCTTCGTTGTATCCAAGACCAGTCTTGTCCCCATGGTTTTTACCCAATTTTAATAATCTTTCTAATTTATATTGTCCTTGGGTAAACTTATTTTCAAAGTTGAGTTTATGATTATTAAAACTGTTTATTTTAGAATGAGCATTGATAATTTCTTCTGATAAGATACTTCTAATATCTCCCAATTTTTTAATATTATTCTCATACTTTCTCAACTTATCTTGTAACTCATTTTGAACTTGTTTTAATTTATCATTTTCTTCATTTGTAGTTTTTAGAGTTCTTATAAGATTTTCATTTAGTCCTTTTTCTTCTTCTAACTGACTTATTAAACTTGCATTTTCAGATTTTCTTTTACTTAATTTCTTAGGCAGTTTTTGACTTTCCAGAAAAAGGGAGTCATAGGCCTCTTGAAGATCATCATCTTCATCAGTTTCTGACTCACTTTCTGAGTCATTTCCAACAGTTGCTATAGATTCTATGAAACCTTTTAGATTTTCAGATTTATCTTGAATGGATTCATCAGGCTCACTTTCCGATTCAGAGGTGTTTTCATAAGTTCCTGTCAAGGCTTTCTTATTTCTTTTTTAGGGACATTCAACAGCAAAATGTCCTTGACCTCCACAATTATAACATTTTTGTTCTTTGTCTGTGTCTCTTCCTTTTTCTTTTAATGTATTAAATCTGTTGGTGTCTTTTATTGTATTGAATCTATTGGTGTTTTTATCCCTTGGTTCACTTTTTTTAAAGTTTTTAAACTTATTCATTTTATTGAAGCTTCTTAAGAATTTTTTAGCTAACAAGGCAACATCATCTTCACTATCAGATTCAGATTTTTCCTCTTTAAGTTTCTCAATGTTTGATCATGACTTTAAGGCAACAAACTTCTTTTTAGGTATCTCATCTTAAAAATGAAGTTCATAGGTTTGAAAGGATCCTACTAGGTCATCAATTTTCATGAATGGCACATCTCTATACTTTTCAATAGCTACTACCTTAGGTTTAAATCTCTTGGGCAGATTTCTAAATACCTTGGTACAAAGTTTAGATTCAGAAATTATTTCTCCTAAGGCCCAGATAGAATTTACTATATCACTTAGCTTAGAGTAACATTCCATAAACATCTTACTTTCATCCATTCGTTTGTTATCAAATTTAGATTGGAAAATTTGGAGTTTAGACCTCTTAACAACAGAAGTACCCTCATGTGTTCTTTCTAAGATGGCCCAAGCATCTTTAGCTGTTAAACAAGTCATGATACGCTTAAACTCATCAGGTGAGATAGTACAGTTAATGACATTCAACGCCTTTCAATTTCCTATGTATAACATTTTTTCCATGTCTGTCCAAGTGAAATAGTCATTAAGTTTGGTACCAATAACTTGTTATACAAATTTTCCAGTTTCATCTCTAATAGGTTTTTCTGTGATTTCCTCAATCGGTGGTTCCCAACCTCTTACTATTGATTCCCAAACAGCTCCATCTAGTGATATAAAAAAGCTTTTCATTTTTGTCTTCCAAAAGACATAATTGGAGCCATCAAAATAGGGAGGTTTAGAAACAGGGTGTGTAAGTGCCCCGGTTCGTCCGAGTCACCCTTATTGTCAATTACGTGACTCAGTTGGACTTGCCTTGGATGAATAAGAAGATCTACTATGAAGTTGAAGTGGCTACATCAAATACAGTATTGGCACACAGGTAAGTGACCCGTAGGAGACCTTAGGCTAAGTCATATACCTAGTATTCAATTGGAACATAAATTAAATAAATGACTTTCAGCCTCGAGGTCTCATGTAATCTGCCGAGGCCTCGCAACCAGCTATGCTGAGTTGAGTGCAGCTGACCCTGTGTCGAGCTGACTCAGTCTAATCTGTGACTGTTTAATTAAGAGGTAATCATGGGAAATCTATTGGAAGCCAATTATGGTAAATCTATTATGATAAACAAATTAACCCATCGTGAGATATTGCCACCTCGTTTGAAATTTGAATTTGGATATGCTTGAGGAGCTGTCTATGACAAGTATGGAAAGGCTCCTCCATGGCTAAGGAAAATATTGAAAAACTTCCATCTAATTCTTAATTGATGGCTAAGGTAAATGTTGAAAATCTTCCATCTAATCCTTGATTGATGGCTAAGGAAAGTGTTGCAAATCATGCACAGTAAACACGAGCTGGCTGGTATCTATATGGATTATGTTTGTCAGATTGTACAGCACATACGTGTGCTGTCTTTCTAGATTCTAACGCTGGCGAGGCCTCATCAGAATCAGCGAGGCCTCGCAGGCGTGACTAACAGCACAATTTGAAACTGTTTATAAAATAACCGTAAGGGGACTGTTTAATGTACCGAATCCACAGAGAAAATACAGAGGAATAAGATTATCAATGAGAGAGCATTCGGCATTCCCTCTAGACATTATTCTTCATCATTCTTCTTAATGATATTCGGGTAATCAAGATGAAGAATAAGGTGTTTATATAGGACTAAAATCAGTCATACCCATGTCCTACTACTGTGTCTACAAATACGCTGCTAATGCCGAGTTGATGGAAAGGAGCACAGAGATTCAGTAAAGAAGAAAAAGCTAAACGGAAAACGGTTAAGGCCCAAGGCAAGTTTTCTTCTTGTTTTATTTTTAAACATTGTAAAGTGGATTAGAACAGTGTGTTCGAACCACTCTAAAAAATAGGTGTAGAGGATTAGACCAATTGGGTTGAACGTCTATAAAAAATTAGGTTGTACTATTTGGGTGTGAGACCCTTACATAGTATATTTGGGACGACCCTAGAGTCGGGAAGTCTAACAGTGGATGTAGGTTTGATGAAACCGAACCACTATAAAATATTTGTGTTATATGTGATTGAATGCATGGATTGATTGTTTTGTTTACTTAACATATAAATTGGTAAGAAAATTTTAAAAGGGAATTAAAATTGAAAATAGACCTATTCACCCCCGTCTAAGTCGTGCATACGTCTAGTAACGGAATTTCAATTGGTATCCAGAGCTCGGTTACTCTGAGTTGGACTTAACCGTCCGAGTTGATCTTTTACTAGAATCATGCACAAAGGTGATAGTCACCCCGTTTCTAAACCTCCCTATTTTCATGGCTCCAACTATGCCTCTTAGAAGGCAAAAATGAAAAGCTTTTTTATATCACTAGATGGAGCTGTTTGGGAATCAATAGTAAGAGGTTGGGAGCCACCGATTGAGGAAATCACAGAAAAACCTACTAGAGATGAAGCTGGAAAATCTGTACAATAAGTTATTGGTACCAAACTTGAAGATTATTTCACTTGGACAGACATGGAAAAAATGTTATACATAGCAAATGGAAAGGCTTTGAATGCCATTAACTGTGCTGTCTCACCTGATGAGTTTAAATGTATCATGACTTGTATAACAGCTTAAGATGCTTGGGACATCTTAGAAAGAACACATGAAGGTATTTCTGTTGTTAAAAGGTCTAAACTCCAAATTCTCCAATCAAAATTTGATAACATACGAATGGATGAAAGTGAGATGTTTATGGACTTTTACTCTAAGCTAAGTGATATAGTAAATTCTATGTGGGCCTTAGGAGAGATAATTCCCGAATCTAAAGTTTGTACCAAGGTACTTAGAAATTTGCCCAAGAGATTTAAACCTAAGGTAGTAGCTATTGAAGAGTATAGAGATGTATCTTTCATGAAAATTGATGACCTAGTAGGATCCCTTCAAACCTATGAACTTCATTTTGAAGATGAGATACCTAAAAAGAATCCTGTTGCTTTAAAATCATCATCAAACATTGAGAAACTTAAAGAGGAAAAATCTGAATCTGATAGTGAAGATGATGTTGCCCTGTTAGCTAAAAAATTCTTAAGAAACTTCAATAAAAGAAATAAGTTTAAAAACTTTAAAAAAAGTGAACCAAGGGATAAAAATACCAACATAATAAAAGATACCAATAGATTTAATACATTGAAAGAAAAAGGAAGAGACAAAGACAAAGAACAAAAATGTTATAATTGTGGAGGTCAAGGACATTTTGCTGTTGAATGTCCCTCAAAAAGAAATAAGAAAGCCTTGACAGGAACTTATGAAAACACCTCTGAATCGGAAAGTGAGTCTGATGAATCCACCCAAGATAAATTTGAAAATCTAAAAGGGTTCATAGCCTCTATAGCAACTGTTGGAAGTGACTCAGAAAGTGAGTCAGAAAATGATGAAGATGATGATCTTCAAGAGGCCTATGACTCCCTTTTTCTGGAGAGTCAAAAACTGGCAAAGAAATTAAGTAAAAGAAAATCTGAAAATGCAAATTTAATAAGTCAGTTGGAAGAAGAAAAGGGAATAAATGAAAATCTTGTAAGAACTCTAAAAATTACAAATGAAGAAAATGATAAATTAAAAGAAGTTCAAAATGAGTTACAAGATAAGTTGAGAAAGTATGAGAATGATATTAAAAAATTAGAAGATATTAGAAGTATCTTATCAGAAGAAATTATCAATGCTCATTCTAAAATAAACAGTTTTAATAATCATAAACTCAACTTTGAAAATAAGTTTACCCAAGGACAATATAAATTAGAAAGATTACTAAAATTGGGTAAAACTTATGGGGACAAGACTGGTCTTGGATACAACCAAGACAATGTAAAAATTGTGAACAAATCTATTTTTGTTAAAGGACAATCTTCTAAACCGTCAAATATCACTTGTTTTTACTGTGCTAAAAGGGGATACTTCAGATTTGAATGCAAACTTAGAAAAAGAAACATATGGGAAAAAGCAAATCAGAAAAAATTTGAAGTACAAAGTTATGAAAAAGAGAAAAGGAAATATCATTATCGTGAAAATTTGGCTCAAAGATTGAACAAAACATTAAATGAAAAAATGAGAAAAAAATTCGGATATAACCTTCAAGAATCTGTCCCTAGAAATTTAAAAACCACAACCACATTGAAATGGGTCCCCAAGTACAAAAACCTAATTGTATATACAGCACTAAAGGTTGAAAACCAGTCAAAATGGTATCTTGATAGTGGTTGTTCAAGGCACATGACTGGTGATAAAACATATATGTCCAACCTTGTAGATTTCAATGGAGGTTCAGTTACTTTTGGGGATGGAAATCTGGCTCAAATTGTAGGTAAAGGGACCTTAGAATTAAATGATTCCCCTACTTTAGATGATGTGTTGTTGGTTGATGGTCTTAAACATAATCTCTTAAGTATATCTCCAATATGTGAAAAAGACCATTATGTTACCTTCCGTAAGAATGACTGTCAAATTTATAATAATGAAGGTGAAGTTGTTTTTAAAGGGTTGAAAACTTCTGATCAGTGTTATGCTCTTGAAAACTGTCCAACTCCTAACAAAAATCATTGTAATTTGTCTAAACTTAATGAAGCTGAGTTATGGCACAAGAGACTAGGACATGTAAATTTCAAAGATCTGTCTAAATTGAATGAATACATTAAAGGACTGCCCAAGATAAGTAGATCAGCTCAAAAATTTTGTGGTGAGTGTCAAAAGGGTAAACAAGTGAGAGCTGCCCATAAGAAAGTAAATGTTGTGACTACCACTAGACCTCTTGAACTTCTACATATGGATTTAGTTGGACCAACCCAGAATATGAGTGTAGGAGGAAAGATGCATTTCATGGTTATTGTTGATGACTACACTAGATACCCATGGGTAGGTTTTCTTAGAGAAAAATCTGATGCGTATCATCAATTTAAAATTATTGCAAAACGAATTGTGATTGAAAAACAAACACCCATAAATAGAATTAGAAGTGATCATGTGGGTGAATTTGAAAATCACCGTTTTCAAAAATATTGTGAAAAGCATGGTATACATCATGAGTTCTTAGCTCCTAAGACACCCCAACAAAATGGGGTGGCTGAAAGGAAAAATAGGGTTCTCCAAGATATGGCAACGGTCATGCTAGATAGTAAGAAACTACCAAAAAATTTGTGGGCCGAGGCTGTAAATGGCGCTTGCTATATCATAAATAGAGCTTATCTAAGAGCTGGCCAAGATAAAACAGCATTTGAATTATGGACTGGTAGGAAGCCAAATTGTACATATCTCAAGGTTTTCGGTAGTAAATGTCATATTCTTAGAGATCGTGAAAACTTGGAAAAATTCAAGGCGAAAAGTGATGAAAGAATTTTTCTAGGATACTCTAATACCAGCCAAGCCTATAGGGTCAAAAATCTTAGAACCGGTGCCATAATGGAATCTATTAATGTGGCCATTGATGACCAGTCTTTGGATGTACATGAACCCATAGATGAGGCGGATCAATCTTCAAATCTAATTGACAATTCCCTTTCGTCATCTTCAACATCCATTGAACTGAAACCAAATAAAAAGCATCCTATGTCAAACATTATTGGGGATCCCATGATAGGAGTAAAAACTAGGAAGCAACTAGAAAACATATCTAGCTGTTTTTGCTTCACCTCACAATTAGAACCCAAAAATATTAATGAAGCATTATTGGATGAAGATTGGGTAAATGCAATGCAAGAAGAGCTGATTCAATTTACAAGAAATGATGTATGGGATTTGGTACCAAGACCAAAAAATACAAATGTAATAGGTACCAAATGGATTTACAAAAATAAAATGGATGAACATGGGACAATAGTTCGTAATAAAGCCCGTCTTGTTGCTCAAGGGTATACACAAATTGAGGGAATAGATTTTGATGAGACGTTTGCACCTGTAGCACGTCTCGAGTCTATACGTATTTTATTGTCCATTGCATGTTGTTTGAAATTTAAACTTTTTCAAATGGATGTCAAGAGTGCATTTTTGAATGGCTTATTAAATGAAGAAGTCTATGTAAAGCAGCCTAAAGGGTTTATGGATCCAAAATACTCTAGTCATGTCTACAAATTAAAGAAGGCATTGTATGGCCTTAAACAGGCTCCTCGGGCTTGGTATGAAAGACTTACATAATTTCTATTAGATAATGATTTTCAAAGGGGAAGTGTTGATAAAACACTGTTTGTTAGAAAATCCAATGAAGCTATACTGATAGCTCAAATATATGTGGATGATATTGTGTTTGGATCCACTGATGAACAAGCTGCTATTAGTTTTTCCAATCTTATGAAATCTGAGTTTGAAATGAGCATGGTTGGAGAGCTAAATTATTTCCTTGGTTTACAAATAAAACAACTTAATGATGGATTCTTCATTTCACAATCCAAGTATGCCAAAGATCTTGTTAAAAGATTTGGACTTGAAGGCTGTAAGCACTCAAACACTCCCATGAGTACTATTGTTAAATTATCAAAGGATGAAAATGGAAAAGATGTTGATCCTAGCATGTACAGGAGTATGATAGGCAGTCTTCTATATTTGACTGCAAGTAGACCCGATATTTCTTTTAGTGTGGGTGCATGTGCTCGGTTCCAAGCCAATCCTAAAGAATCACATGTTAAAGCAGTAAAACGTATCATAAAGTACGTATCAGGAACATTTTTATATGGAATTTGGTACCCATTTGTTACATCGTCTCATATTGCCGGGTACATCGATGCGGACTGGGCAGGGAACTTAGACGATAGAAAATCTACAAGTGGGGGGTGTTTTTACATTGGAAACTGTCTGATTGCTTGGCATAGTCGAAAACAATCTTCCATATCTCTTTCAACTGCAGAGGCTGAATACATAATTGCAACAAGTTGCTGCACTCAACTTGTCTGGATGAGACAAATGCTCGTCGACTATGGCATCATAGGAGGAACAATGACTCTCCATTGTGATAATACAAGTGCCATAAATATCTCCAAGAACCCTGTCCAGCACTCTCGTACCAAACACATAGACATTAGACATCATTTCATTCGAGAGTTAGTTGAAGAGAAAACCATCGAGTTTGAATATATTTCCACTGATAATCAATTGGCTGATATAATGACAAAACCACTTGACTCAATTCGTTTTTTTGCTCTGAGAAAATCAATTGGGGTGTGTACTGTATCCTAAACATGTCTGATACTATGATTAGTCAGTTGAGATAATATTTCAAAATATAATAAAAAAAATTAAAAATTAAAAATTTTTTAAAAAAAGGGGGTCTAGTTCTGTATTATCGGTTCTGTATTTCACTTTCACTACCACCGTCAGCGAGCCCTCTTGTCATTTCTCGAGCCCTCGTGGTTGAGTTCTATCAGTCAGTTTTTCGAGTTGCCTCAACGTCACCGTCAGCGAGGCCTCGTGATTTCACTCGAGCCCGCGCCATCGAGCCTTTTCTTCCGTTTTCGGTTTGACTTACAAGCACTGTCAGCGAGGCCTCGCTACCTCACACGAGCCCTCGCCATCGCTCTTCGTGTGGTCCACTATTTTTAAAACTTCCCATAAGTCTCTTTCGAGAGTTCCATTAGAGCTAGGGCTTCCACAGTCGGGGTCGCGGGAACGAAAAGGGGAAAAGGGGCTTTCTACTTCCGGTCATCATCTTCGTTTTCAAGTCTTGATCCTTCGATTCTCTGTTTCAGGTATTCTTGTTCCTCTGATTTAGCCCTCTTTCGTTTGTTCTTTGCTTCGATTTATCGAAAATCTGCTGTTGTCAAAAGACACCATACCCGCAGATCCTTGTTGAGTGACGATGCCTCATCGTCAGCCCCCACTCAGCCTCCTCCACCGCCAAGAAAAGGGAAAATCCGAGCATATAAAAATCCTGATCGGGTTCTACCATCCGCCTCTGTGACGGTTTCTTCTTCTGATGACGAACCCGAGGCTACTCCTCATGCAACCCCTCAACTGACTCCTCAGGCAACCCCTCAACCGACTGCTTCACCCTTTACTCGTCCCTCTCCCAACTCCTCCCGATATTCCCGTTCCACGGATGTCCTTATTGACGGGTCTGATGACTCTTCACCCCCTTCTGATCCTCCCCATGCTAGGCTTTTCAGGTCTGTCCGGAAGGAACACTCCTTCAAAAATTTCAATGTCGAGCGTACCTGCTATCTTCCAGATCTTGAAAAATACAGTACCTTCAAAGTACTTCAGAAGGTTGGCTGGGAACACATTCTGAGTTGGGGTGGCAATGCTTATCCCTCTATGGTAAAGGGCTTGTACTCCTCCATCCATAAATCCCTTGATGATCCCCCTCATTCGTTCATTGTCAAATTCTCCAATCGAGAAAAATTCACTGTCACACCTGAGCTGGTTTCTCAGCTCATGAACGTCCCTTTATTTAAAGGAGGGGACATCTCTGCAGCACGACATGAGGTCGCCCCAGCAGATTACCACAAAATTATTAGCAAACTCTGTAGTGGTGATATCGAACGGGGAGGAAAAATCCAAATTCATTCCCCTTCTCTCCTTCCCAAGTACAAGAGCTTACATCTGATCTTCACTTACAATGTGTATCCTCGTCTGATGAACAAGTCCCAGCTGAGTGACCATATGATCAACATTTTGTATGTTGTGGCTATGGGGAGAAAAATATGTCTTCCTTCTTTGATTTGTGAACATATTAAACGTTTCTGGAAGTCTTCTGCCCAAAGTGTTGTACCCTTCTGCTATCTCATGACACGTATAGGTAGTCATTTCGGAATGGTATCTTATCTTGGAGAAGTTCCTCTCAATGTACGTCCTCTGACAAAGACCGGCATTGAGAGAAGTATCGGCTCATTTCGCCCATCATCTAGAGGCTCACCCATTTCCGCTCCCTCTACTGATCGCCTGCCTCGAAAAGATGCTACCAGTCCGTCGCATTCTATTGATCGTAAGTATTTCGATGAGCGATTTGCCGAGCTGGAAACGCGTCAGGAATCCTTTCTCTCTGACTTGAGCAAGCGTCAAGATCGTCTTCTGAATCAACATCAGGAGCTCTCTGTCTATGTTCGAACAGCAATGCGGCGCATCTTCCACTCTCTCCAGCAGATTACAGATTCGTGCCGTCGAACTGATGCAGAATTTCCTCCCCCATCTCCTCAGGATTGAAGACCTTTTTATAAAACTTTGGTTATTTTGTCTATCATCAAACTATATTTTGGGTCTGTAATATTTAAAACTAGGTTTTGTTATGTTAGTTATGCTTCCCTATTGTACATGCTCGTTGCTCATATGCTGTTTTTCTATGTATATCAGACTCCATGAGCTCAATATTTGCTTTGCTTGCCTAATTTCCATATCTATTGTTTCTGGTTGCCTTCCCTTTGTCGATTTACTTGACTAAAAGGGGGAGTAACATATATTGCTAATATTGAGGGGGAGCAGCACACAAGTCCCACCAGTATCTCTTTGGTCGTATGCAGGAAAATGGGGACATTCATTGTGTCTACGTAGGGCACAAGTTAAGAGGGAGAAACTTGGGGATTTAATTTCATTGTACTTTTTAAGGAGTGGTCATGTGTGAATATGTAATTTTTAGGAAATTGGTGTAATGGGTTGATCTTAGGTTTTTGTCACGAAATTGATAAAGGGGGAGATTGTAAGTGCCCCGGTTCGTCCGAGTCACCCTTATTGTCAATTACGTGACTCAATTGGACTTGCCTTGGATGAATAAGAAGATCTACTATGAAGTTGAAGCAGCTACATCAAATACAGTATTGGCACACAGGTAAGTGACCCGTAGGAGACCTTAGGCTAAGTCATATACCTAGTATTCAATAGGAAAATAAATTAAATAAATGACTTTCAGCCTCGAGGCCTCATGTAATCTGCCGAGGCCTCGCAACCAGCTATGCTGAGTTGAGTGCAGCTGACCCTGTGTCGAGCTGACTCAGTCTAATCTGTGACTGTTTAATTAAGAGGTAATCATGGGAAATCTATTGGAAGCCAATTATGGTAAATCTATTATGATAAACAAATTAACCCATTGTGAGATATTGCCACCTCGTTTGAAATTTGAATTTGGATATGCTTGAGGAGCTGTCCATGACAAGTATGGAAAGGCTCCTCAATGGCTAAGGAAAATGTTGAAAAACTTCCATCTAATTCTTAATTGATGGCTAAGGTAAATGTTGAAAATCTTCCATCTAATCCTTGATTGATGGCTAAGGAAAGTGTTGCAAATCATGCACAGTAAACACGAGCTGGCTGGAATCTATATGGATTATGTTTGTCAGATTGCACAGCACATACGTGTGTTGTCTTTCCAGAATCTAACGCTGGCGAGGCCTCATCAGAATCAGTGAGGCCTCACAGGCGTGACTAACAATACAGTTTGAAACTGTTTATAAAATAACAGTAAGGGGGCTGTTTAATGTACCGAATCCACAGAGAAAATACAAAGGAATAAGATTATCAGTGAGAGAGCATTCGGCCTTCCCTCTAGACATTATTCTTCATCATTCTTCTTAATGATATTCGGGTAATCAAGATGAAGAATAAGGTGTTTATATAGGACTAAAATCAGTCATACCCATGTCCTACTGCTGTGCCTACAAATACGCTGCTGATGTCGAGTTGATGGAAAGGAGCACAGAGATTTAGTAAAGAAGAAAAAGCTAAAAAGAAAACGGTTAAGGCCCAAGGCAAGTTTTCTTCTTGTTTTATTTTTAAACATTATAAAGTGGATTAGAACAGTGTGTTCGAACCACTCTAAAAAATAGGTGTAGAGGATTAGACCAATTGGCTTGAACCTCTATAAAAAACTAGGTTGTACTATTTGGGTGTGAGACCCTTACATAGTATATTTGGGACGACCCTAGAGTCGGGAAGTCTAACAGTGGATGTAGGTTTGATGAAACTGAGCCACTATAAAATATTTGTGTTATATGTGATTGAATGCATGGATTGATTGTTTTGTTTACTTAACATATAAATTGGTAAGAAAATTTTAAAGGAAATTAAAATTGAAAATCGACCTATTCACCCCCCTCTAGGTCGTGCATACGTCTAGTAATGGAATTTCAGGGTGACTATCACCTTTGTGCACGATTCTAGTAAAAAGATCAACTTGGATGGTTAAGTCCAACTCAGAGTAACCGAGCTCTTGATACCAATTGAAATTCCATTACTAGAGTAATGCACGACTTAGAGAGGGGTGAATAGGCCGGTTTTCAATTTTAATTCCCTTTAAAATTTTCTTACCGATTTATACTTTAAGTAAACAAAATATTCAATCCATGCATTCAATCACATATAACACAAATATTTTATAGTGGTTCGGTTTCAGCAAACCTACATCCACTGTCAGACTTCCCAACTCTAGGGTCGTCCCAATATACTATGTAAAGGTTCACACCCAAATAGTAAAACCTAGTTTTTTATAGAGGTTCAACCAATTCGTCTAATCCTCTACACCTATTTTTTAGAGTGGTTCGAACACACTGTTCTAATCCACTTTACAGTGTTTAAAATAAAACAAGAAGAAAACTTGCCTTGGGCCTTAACCGTTTTCCTTTAAGCTCTTTATTCTTTACTGAACCTGTGTGCTCATTTCCATTAAATCAGCATCATCAACGTATTTATCAGCACAGCAGTAGGACTTGGGTATGACTGGTTTTAGTTCTATATGAACACCTTACTATTCATCAAGATTGGGGTTGTGATTACCCAAACATCCACTTAGAAGGATGATGAAAAAGGTGTCTAGAAGGAAGGCCAACTGATCACACACTGTAATCTTGTTCCTGGTTTTTCTCTGTGTATTTTCGGTACCCTCAACAAAAGGCTTACTGTTATTTTATAAGACAGATTAAGTTCTGTAGTAAGTCACGCCCGCGAGGCCTCGCTGATTCTGATGAGGCCTCGCTAGCGGTAATTTCTGGAAAGACAGCACATATGTGCAGTTTAATCTATCAGCTAGATGCCAGCTAGATACCAGCCAACTCATATCCACTGTGCATGATTTGCAATTCATTTATCTTAGCCATCAATCAAGGATTAGATGGAAGATTTGCAAGATGGATTATAGCTCATGGAGGAGCCTTTCCATACTTGTCATGGACAGCTCCCCAAGGGTATTCAAATTCAAATTTAAGAGAGGAGGCAACATCTCACCATGGATAAATTTGTTTACCATAATAAGCTTCCAATCAATTTACCATTATTACCCATCTCACCCTATGGATAATTTTATTTACCATAATAAGCTTCCAATAAATTTACCATAATTACCTCTCAGTTAAACAGTGACAGATTTTAACTTTCTAAAACTGTAAGAGACTGAGTCAGCTCGACACAGGGTCAGCTGGACTCAGCTCAACTCAGCATAAGTGGCTGCGAGGTCTCGGCAGATTGCATGAGGCCTCAAGGCTGAAGTCATTTATTCATTTTATTTTCCAATTGACTCCTAAGGTATTTGACTAAGCCTAAGGTCTCCTACGGTTCACTTACCTATGTGCCAATACTGTATTTGGTGTAGACGCTTCAACTTCATAGTAGATCTTCTTATTCATCTAAGGCAAGACCAATTGAGTCACGTAATTGACAATACGGGTGACTCAGAAGAACCGGGGCACTTACAGCCCTAAGCCATGTTTTCTGGTCGGGTCGTTACAAATTTGATATCAAAGTTAGGTTCAACACTGGGACTGTGTGGGCCTATCATCCTTCCCTAGAGTTGTTGAGCTGGACCGGGTCGAGCCAGGGACGGCTCGAGGCTTTAGGGGGAATGATTGTGATGCCTTACTCCAACTAATGTGGGAAGAGTCCCACATCGGTTTGGAGGAAGGAGATTGAAGGGGTTTTAAGTGGCCACCCCTCATACTCAAGCATGACGCGTTTGGGTGTGACTGTGTGTCACACGCCAGAACAAAACCTTGAGGGGGTGGACCTCAGAGAGGACAATATCTCGCTGCGTACTCTAATACCAGGTGACGCGTTTTGGGCCTGGCCAAGTGAGCCCAGGCCCAAAGGCAAAACCGTGCGGGTTCGAGCTGTGTACGAGGCCCAAAGCAGACAATATCTTACTAAGTCAAACCCTAAGCCTGTTTTTGGGTCGGGTCGTTACAATGTCCATCATCAAAGTTAAGAATTCATAAACTTTAATTTAACAATCGGGCCTTAGTAACTTAGATTTAACACTTACAACCTTATTTCTAACTATTTCACCTCCAATTGAATAAATAAAGAATACAAACTTTAAGATCAATTCTAAACAATCATAAAAAAGACTTGAAAAATGGATGTTTCAGGGTTCTAATGGAACAATTTGTATTTATTTCATGGAAGAATTTAAGTACAAGCATACATAAAATTGAGTACAAGAAAACAAAAACGAAATTTACAACTCTCACTTGAAAAATCGTGTGGGGCTTCTGTCCTCTTGCCTTTTCTCTCCAGCCTCTGGTGCTCTTGAGATCCTGGTCAAATTCGAATTTCATTGTGTTCCTAGTGCTCTATTTTTAGGCTCTGGGAAAGGATGAATGGTTGGGATTTAATCTTGGTTTAAGTGATTGGTAAATGGCTTGGATTAAATCTCATTGAACATGAGTTTTTTGGATTTAAAATGGAAAAAGATAGGGTTTATACAAGGCTCACACGAATTTGGGTTGCTTGGGACTTAGGTTGGCTTGGTGGTTTAGCAATGAATGAGAGAAAATTGGAATTTAGGAGAAAATATAAGTCATGGTCGAATTTGGCTATATGGTTTTAGGGTTTTGGTAATGCAAGATGAATGGATGGGATTAAGAGATGAGATGCATGAATGGTTGGATTATGAAAAGATGATGTGGAGGGTTGACCTAATGATATGCGAATTTAGGAGGATAGATTGTGCAAAGAACATGTGAGGTGTTGGTGATTTGGATATGAGGTGTTTTAGGAATCTTAGGAGTGTATTTGGATAAGATTTTATCTAAGTACATGGAGGGATTTTGGTGAGAAAACCGAGTGGGATTGTGATTGGATTGGATTGGAGAGGAAACTTAGGGATTTCATGCCAACGGTGGCTTGTGGAGTTTGAGATTTTCATGTGATATAATGGTACATGTGATGCCCTATATTCTAGGGTTTGAAATGATATGCACTAGATCTAGGGTTTATGAATGAATGGCTATGGTAAAATGTCCTAAATTTAATGGCTTTAATGAGTGATAGATGATCTAGATGGATGGATGATGAGATGGTGTATGGATGGTTATGATCCTAAAGTTAATCTAGATGATGGATAGGTTGGGTGGCTTAGATCTAATGTCATGATTGTATGGGTTGGATTTAATAGGTGACTCTAGATTTTGACCTAATTTTAATGTATGAGATAAATGGTTAGGATTTAAGATGGAGATTGGATGGTGTGGATTGACAAGGAAATGGAAGAGGCTTGGGCAGATGAATGGGTTGTGGACTTGAGTTTTGGATCTATAAATGAGTACATGGGCCTCCAGTGGACCTTAGACTTGTGTTGGAGGACTTGGGCCTTTGGACTTTGAAGTGCACATTGGCCTGGCCCAATTGTGATATGCGCATCGACTGTCTATGGCCTGGCCCAACGATAACATGTGCAACTTAGCTTGGTCCAATTGAAGTGGATCTCTGGTCCATTAATATTGAATTTCAGCCTTTGCCTCTTGAAAAACTAAAAGTGGAGTCAAATTAATGATAATAATTCTAGGACTTCCAAGTTAAGTACCAAACTTGCAATTATCCACAGTTTTAAGATAGTTTTCCTAAACTTTCCATTTTTATCTACAAAACTAGAAAATGACATTAAATGCATGTGATATATATAAAATCAGGGCTAACTAGTCCAATAATCAGGGGTAGAAATGTAATATTTTAGTGCTCAACACTTAACGCCAAATTCATTGTTAACTTCATACGATCCTCTTCTTCTGGGTGTTTGCACTGAATTCTCCCTTTTGGAAAAGTCCCATCGCTGAGAATTCCCTGCTAAGTTTTCCAAGAAATTTCATCCTTCATCTTGACTTTGTTCCAAAAATGCCTCACTCTTCTTAGACTTGACCAAAGTACGGCTAGATGTGGTTAAGCCATCATTGAAAAATTGAACAAGTCTCCAAGTTTCAAAACAATGATGGGGACATTTACTCATTACATCCTTGAATCTTTCCCATGATTCTGAAAATTGTTCACCCTCTTTCTGAGTAAAATTTGAAATTCCTTTCTTGAGGGCGTTTGTTTTAGATATCAGGAAAAATTGATGCAAAAATTTATTTACCAATTGATCCCATGTTCTGATGGAATTTGCAGGAAGGGAGTTCAGCCATGATTTCGTTTTTCTTTGAGAGAAAAAGGAAAGAGGAGAAGTTTAACAGATTCTTCAGTGACATTCTGAATTTTGATGGTAGCGCAAATCTCCAAGAATTCCTTAACGTGTAACTAAGGATCCTCACGGTCAAGGCCATCGAATGCAGGCAGGAGATGTAAGAGGGCTGGTTTTAGCTCATAGGTAGCATTGGTGACTGGAATGACTATTCTGGAAGGTGTGTTGGATACGACCGATGGCTGGAAGGTGTGTTGGCTACGACCGATGAAAAGTAATCTCGAAGAGTTTTCTCCTGTTATCGTAGTAGACTAACTTTGACTGAGCCTGATTGGGCTCCGGACGCAACGAACGATGGACCAACAAACAATTCAACTCAAACAAAACAGTTCATAGAGTTGCGAACCCAACTACTCATACACAAGCACAAACAAATGCGCTCTAACAAATCCACACAAATTATACCCTAACCTAGACTGACACATGGGACCTAAAAGCTAGACCTTAGTCCTAATTTTCTTTCCAGCAATGTTATCCTCCGATGAGAGTTTGACCACAAGATGGCCAAGTAAGTTCCCAGGTAAGTAGGGGAGCATAGACGGCTTCTCGTCCCAACTTATCCTTAGAAGTGCTCGACCTCACGCCTTGGTGACAAAACTAACCTTAGACACCATTCTTAAAGGGAAACTATTCACCGGAAATATAAAGCAGAATGGTCTGGAAATGATCCTAATGAGCATGAAAGACACTAACTCTAACTAATGGTTCTAAATTGATTTTAATTGGGTAATGCATGAACCATTATTTTTTTACTACTCATCTATTTTTTTAATTTTTGTGAATGCAAACCTAAATTACCAGTGCAAGATTCAAGCAAATATGCAAACAATAATCAAACAATTTTAATCTAATGCATGAACTAGCAACCTAAATGCATGAACAAATTAAATATGCAACTTTTTTGTTTTTTTATGCAAAATAAATGCAAGACAACCTAATAAAATATATATGAATTCATGGAAATTGAAAATTAAAATAAAAAAGATTGAATGCACGTACCAAGGCTTTTTATTTTTATTTATTACAATTTTATGTATTTTTAGCAATTTTTTTTCCACAACAATTTTCAAAGCACCTGCAAAAAACAAAACTGAAAACCATGGTGAAGCATTTAATCATATAAAATATGCATAATTCGTAAATTAAATGCAAATTTCGTAATGTTATAACTAGTGGAGGAAATTAAATGATTTGAACCTAATTAAGAACTCTAAACTCAATTAAGACCATACATTTTTTTTAGATTAACATCTACCAAATGAATCAAAACTAGATTTTCAAGTTTAAGAATAATCCAATAAAGCCCAAAGTTGTTCCATGAATTTCTTTTGTTAATTAGACATCGTAATCAAAAACTTTCCAATTTTAGATAAGCATCTTAAATTAGAAATTTTTTTATGTTTAGAGGCTGTCCAAAATTAGATGTTATCCAAAATTAAACGACTTCTAAAAATAACAATTTCTAAAATTAGAGAATTTTTAAACTTTCCCTAGACAGAAATCTAAAATTAGGACTTCCAAATTTTAGCTTTATTTTCTAAAAGTAGAATGCAACTAAATTAAACTATATTTTTAAGATTAGAAAATTCAAAAAAGAGAAAATAGCTAAATTTAGAAATTTCCAAAAATGGCAAGTTTCTAATTTTAGCAATCTTTTCAAATTTAGATCATCTCCAGATTTTTGTTATTTCTACAAATTTCTAATTTGGATAACCTTCTAAAATTAGAGTTTTTATAAAAATAAAAACTTATAATTCTAAAGAGTTGCCAAACATAGAAATTTTCTAAAAATAGCATTACTTCTACAAATAAATAAGTCAATACCGATTTTCTAAATTCTCCGGCAGCGGCGCTAAGAACTTGTTGTGTTTTAAATTTATACTCGCAAACTCACGAACCATTTATAATATAGTTTAAGAGTGCGAGGTCGAACCCATCAGAACTTAGGAAAATATATCCTTGAAAAATATACCATTGAATTATATATTTTAAGAAATTTAGAAAATCATAGAAATAAATCTTTAATATGGAATTATTTCTCTAATTTAGGAAATTTAATTTTTATTTAGAAATATCCTAAAAAAGGAAAACATGGTCTAAAAATATAAATCACACCTAAACATAGAAACTATCCGTTAAACAAATCTAATTTCCATGGAAAACACAAAGTTAATCTAATTTCAATTAAGATGAAATTAATCTAAAAAATATAAAGAATCTTAATCTAATTTAGAACACAAAGTTAAGACACAATTAATTAATTATCAACCTATTTCTTCAATTTTAAGATTTTTTGAATTTTATAAACAAAAATTAAATTATACCTAAAATTACCTCTGTACATATTTACAATGGAACTGGCTCAAAGAATCAATGAGGGATTATTTTCCATATTTTGAAAATAAAATAAAGGCCTAGACTACAGAGCTCACGTAAATTACCCACCATGCTTTCAAATTTTTTTCATTCATTAAAATTCTAAATATAAAATCCATGAATTCAATAATCAAGAATTTCTCAAATTAAACCTTAGGCAAACTAGGATTTAAACTTTTTCTCCAGCTCAAAATATTTCAGTGCACTGTTGATTACAAGAGCCTTAGATCGAAGAAGGAAGTCTAATTAGTCTAAATATTTCAATGCATCTAACTTGAAAAACCTTGAACTAAATCTAACATGTTTTTTTTATAAAAAGAGTTCAAAATAAAGTAGAATTCTCACAACACATGAATTAGATAATTGGAAAACCATAGACTAATATTTCAGCTCACCTTTACTTCATTCAAAACATAAAATCAAAATTACAATTCATGAAATTTGAAAGATAGAAAATAAAAGAAAACAATGAAGTAAATTAAACATCACCAACCTGAAAATCCCAATGTGAAAATCTAAAATCCCAAAGTCTTCTTCTTATTTTCTTCTTTAATCCTTCTCCAAAGCCAACCCTTGTAATCTCCAGCCATGTTCAATTTTCTCAATGGGAGAGGGATAGTATTTATAGATGAAAGGAGGTGGAGTGAATGACTTGGATTTACAGATTTAAATAAAGCAATGGACACTTGGAGGGATGATATGGTTTGTGTTAAACATGGAATGGCTTAAAGGAGATGGGAAAAACCACTAAAATTCGTGCAAAGTGTGAACACAAAGTTGTTGAGTCGGCCATGGTCTGAACAAACCATGAAAGTGGGTGCAAAATCCCATTTTTTACACATCTATCACCTTGCAGATCAATTTGTACACAGTTAACGTCCGAATAACAAAATTTCATAAACTACAATATTGTATCCCTTGAAGTCTTCTTTCCAACGTAAAAATAATCAACGGAATCAGACATCGGAGTGAAAAGTTAGGATCAAAAGATTGATATTGTATCAAACTTTCCTCCTTTTTCTCCACTACTTATTTTGTTTCTTTTTCCTTAATCCATTTGGCAAATTCAAAAATCTTCTCATGATGAATTGTGAATTTTGAATTTCCTCATATGTATCTTTATATGATGAAAATGGACTTCACACATGTGGATTTCTTCATGCGCTTAATAATTGGGCCTTTCAAAGTATGAAAAATGTAATAAATAATTTTACCACTTACATTCAATTCTAAAACTGTACTAAATTAATCCAAATTCTCATAAATGGATTTGAATTAATTAGGTTACAAAAAAATCCTAAATTGTGGTAAAATATTCATTAAAAATCCATACTTACCAAAAACAGCATTTCTTGCCCAAAATTAGCATTTTATTCCATTTTTTTTTCTCATTTCTTGTATTTCCATTTAAATCCTGCAAAACTTCCAAAATCCCATTAAATATATCTAAAACACACAAAACAAGGGCTAAATAGTCTAAATACAGAGGTAAAATATATCAATTTCCCGTGTACATCGAGAAGCACTCAAATCCGGCCTAGATCTGCTCAAACGGACAACCACAAAATGTGCTGTACTTTTCTAGATCTTAAAAATAGTTGCTAACCGAGTAGTTAGAACGGCTAAAATGAACTGCCGGATCGTAATAGATGCAGATCTGATAGGTGATGCCAAGGAATGAGAAGGCATGACGTTGGAGGTGGTTGTGAGGAAACCAGCAACGGGATCTGAGCAGTTCTACAATTAGATCTGGAGAGAGTTGTATAGAAAACCCAAGAACAAACAAGAAGGGTGTAGATCGCAGATCTGATCGTCGGCATGCAGAAGAGGGGCAGTGGGCATGAAATGGAAGTCCTGCTCAGATCTTGAAAATAAAGGAGTAGAAAAAATGATGGGGTGTAAAACACCCAGATGAAACAACAATTCAAAATCGCCCAGTAAAACTCAGATCGAGATGTCGCTCCCTCCCTCCGCCAATTATTTCCTCAGGTAGTGGGAGAGAAGAAGAGGTTTTTTTGTTGTAAGCTCACTCAATAGGAACGTATTCTGGCTTTGATACCATGTAGAAAATAATAAAACTATCTATTATATTGAATACCTATGATATTACATGTTTATATAGCTTCTAGTAGAGCCTATGACTATCACAATCAAACTCTACCTCTAATCCAATCATAAATCAAATATATCTCTTATTAGAGATAAAGATAAGATAAGAATCCTAATTATATAACCCTAGTTATTCCAACAATTAGATTTAGTTATAAATAAATCACGTGATCTCTCCTTTTATGAGAGATATCCAACCATTTTATTTTCACATGGTATCAGCCAGAAGATCTAAAGCCTTCCAAACATTCCCTCCCATTCTTGAGGAGCTTACATTCAAGTTGATTCTCTCCCTCTGCCGAAGAAGATAATCACCGACAGAGGGAGGCACATCTCATTCCCTAATTCCCTCCCTTCCCATTCCTATAACTTGAAAACAAATAATAGTTTTTCTTCCAGATCTGGCGATCATATTTCCTTGCCGCTGTTACTGTTCTACCGCTGACGCCATTACTGCTTGATCCGGATCAGGTGTCCCTTCTTCAGGCATTTTCTCTCATTGTTGGGTTCTCCACCCAGATTTGAGATTTTTTTTTTTTTATTTTGAGATTCTGATTGGTATGCACATAAAACCAGATTTGGAAACATTCATCACATCTCCATCTGATCTGAGGTGTGTTGGTGCCTCACTATATCATTCCATTGTCTTGATTCGAGAAAAGCAAGAGTTCCTTTTGTTTTTTCTATTTCATGTTAAACAAAAATGCTCCCTATGGATGGATTGTTTCCTGGGGATCCTTCACCTCTTTGCATGGTAGAAAGTGGGGCGTATAGTTTCTCGTGACAAGTTGAGGAACTTGACCACTGGAGTTCTAATTGGTATTTGTCTCAGTCAAGAGATCGAAGAAATTTCTCCATCCAGAAGAGGTCACATTGATTTGAAGCATAAGACCATTAGCCTTCTCTCTTGTTCAGCCTCATTCGGTGCTTATGTGGACTGCGTACCAACATACACATAAAAAAAAAAAATCTTCCCTAGGCCGTCATATATATGCTATTAAATTCCTCTACACAATCAATCAGTGCGTCGCCAGTTCATCCAATTAGCAGTGAATCAGTGTGCTGCTCCGTCACTTCATTTGGCCAGTCAGTGTACCACATTTCATCTGTCATTCCTGTCGAGCTTAGCGTTATTCCATACACGCTACAACTTGCGGGGCGTGATACAATCTAGATCTATTTGAATTTAATTTTGTTTATTTAAATTTTCCTTATCCAAATGTATTAGATTTAATTATAAATAAATCATGTGATCTCTCCTTTTATAAGAGACACACAACCATTTTTTTTCACAGTAGGTGATCAATAGCTGGTGAAAGACATATCTTGTTGAGTGAGGAGTTTTCATCCCTGTCATCCGTTCCTTGATCTGATGCCATCGATTCGTTTTTTTTCTCCCCTGTGTTCCATCATCAGGTAAAGTGTCATTTGAATCCAGAGATAAAAGATTGTTTGATGCAAGGAAATGACCCAGGAATGGCAACCTTCAATAAGTGATGAATGATACGATGTTCCCACTTATCCTAGGAATTGATTTCTGCTTTCTGCCCATCTATGTCTATTCCCTTAACCCGCTTCAATCATCACTTTCAACTCTTTCATAGCTGACTAGACGATGAGTAGCTATCACTCTTGGTCAAACCAGCCTTGCCTCCCCTAGTTGTATATCCTTTACTGCATGTCCTATGAGTTAATGACAAAATGGAGCCCCCACTCTACCACGACAATTTTTACTGACTTTGAATTGCGATGCTAGACATAGTAGATGAGGTTAAATTCTTAGCTTGATCATTTTCCTTGGTGAATGAGGAGTCTTCCTTTAGAATGGGGTTGCAATTGCGATGTGTGTACAACAACGGTATGTTCAATGTTTGGGTAATCGAAAAATCCTAATGCAACCAATTCATTCATCAAAGAGATATAATCTAGCATTTGAATGATAATATGCAAGACTGTCTATTGTTGGACATTCTCTGCCAAGGTTCCATTTTTGAATTAAAAACTTCCTCTATATCATTCAAAGGAAAAATCTCTTCATGAATAAGACAAATTTCTTGGGGTTAGTAGCAGTTGAAACCAATTTCTACTACCAATACAGTACAATGGTCCTAGATCTAGTTTACTCTTAACTTTTATGTTAGAGTTGAAAGGAAATTTAACCAAATGTACTATCTTTATGGAATGTAATGAGATTATAAATTCAAAGTATTTTGTATTATTTGAACTGGTGGAGGTCTATACTTTTCTACTTAATTCTCATCTTTGAGATGTAACCCACTTAAAAACTTTCACTTATAGTTTGGTTGGTCTTTACTATATTTTTTAAGTCCTTAACAAACTAATGGTTTTTTGCGTAGTAAGTGAAAGTACTCCTGATGAGTTTTCCTATGTGAAGTGGAAGACAAAGTCACTTCCATGGGATTTCGATAAAGCTCTAAGGCACTCACTAAAATTAGGGTCAACTCATGGTCTATTAACACTTTGCTAAAATGAACTAAATGCACACTATTGTTATAATCCGAGTATCATTCTCAATCTCTAAAATGTTTTAGGATGAAGATTTGTCCTCTTATTCATGAAGAGATGATGCAGGCCTAGGGTCAAATTAGTGTAAATTCGCCAGTAGGCTAGCCGTTTTCAGAGTATAGTATTTGAAAGACTTACGCAGCCAATTATGGGTCGTAAAAGAATTCTTCCTTCGCATGTAATTGCTCAAATAATACCCCAACCGATTGCACAAGTTTCCCAAGAATTAGAATTACTCTACGAATTTCATAAGATTAGACCTCTTCTAATTGAATAGAGATTGAGAACAGTGGAAGCAAATTAAAAGAGAAGATTGATGAATTCGAATATAATATATATGAAAACCATGAAACTAATTGAATTCAAAATTAAACTAGTACTTACTTGCTGTTGGGAGAAAATTGGAGTCCACCAATCTTCAAACAACTTCACGGAGTCACAAGAGAAATCCTCTCTCCATAAAATAACATAGATTCTTATGTGATGTTGTGAAATTCGAATTCTACATGGAGTATTTATAGAGAAAAAAATGGCAAAAGACTAGTCTACCCCTCCCTTGGTCGACCACACCAAAGAGAGCTCTAAGAAATTCTTAAAAGAAACACTTCTACTAAGAATAGAATGAAATCTTATTTAAACCATTCCATCCCAACCAAACACATATCATTTAAATATAATGAAAAAAAAATATTAAAAGATAAAAATAGTATGTAGAAAAGGCAAATGAGAGTGCAAGTGACCATGTGGAGGAATCCACATGGAATTTTCGCCCCACCCCCTTTATAATTTGGGATTTTTGCCACCTTTTTTTCCTTCAAAGCAAACACCTTCTTTGTGTAGTTGATTTTGATGCCACTTGCTGTTTGGAGAAGCCCTTGTGGTGTTGAGACTTGACACTTGAAGAGGAACTAGGGCCTGGATGAATTTGGGCTTGTTGTATTGGGCTTTGGCCTGTTTATGAGCGGGCTTGGCTCTTACATGCTTAATTGGGTCACAAGATGACATTGGGCCATGACTGCAAAGTGAATGGGCTTATTAGACGGAGTCCATTTATGAATACCTTGATTAAATTAGGACATATAAGTCAATACAATTTCATCTGCATGATCCAATTTCACTGGTGAAGAGTTGGATTATGTCTCAATAGGTTGGATGCCTGCATCATTCCCCCCTGGTTGGAAAACACTCGCCTTGAGTTTAATCTATTTGCAAGGGAGACACCTGTCGTTCTTTCGGCCACGAAATTCTTCTTTGCCGCTATGATTGAGACTGTAGAGATGGTTTGCGACTTTGGTTACCACCTTTGAAATTCTGATCCACCTTTATAGAATTTTGCTTGTTCCTGTCAAACATGATATCAGAAAAAAAAATTTCCTACTACATATTATTTGTACAAAGTCTTCCCATACAAGGTCTACATATGGTTTGAATATTTGTTGAATGTTTGATGGATTTAGTGTTGCATCTTCAATGATCTCTACCGAACTTAAAGTAGATGCAATTACATCACTTTCCCTCTCCTGGAGAAAATTCGACCTGAATATTGATCTTCTTAAAGCTGGAGATCATACATAAACTACTGATCCTTCCAAGGGCTAGAATGGTTTGGTATAACATCAATTGGTCGAAGGCATCCCTGTGGTATACCTGCACTGATAACTTCTATTGTAGGTCCTTGAACTGCTAGGAGTAGTGAGGCATTGGGTGTGGTCAACTCGTGCAAGTACTCGTCCCACATTGCACGACATACGATCGCTGATCACTTGACGTTCCCATGAGGTGAACATCATCCACAACAAACTTAGCAGTGAAAATGGTTCAGCGGCACTAATTTATTTGTTTTCCTTTGGAGGCATTAGAACTTCTTGGTTCACGAAAGCCTCACCAACAATGTCGCCGTATATGATGTCATAGTCGCTGGAAGCCTTCTCTTCATCTACATCTTCAGCCTGCACAACATCATCTGGATCATCTTCTTGGACTAAAGTTACATGGCAACTTGGGCAGTCTAAGACCATATGTCCTAAGTCGTTGCATTTAACCTGTGATTTCTATGGTCGTTTTGCAGGTGGAACTTGAGGAGATGACTTTAGAACGGGCTTGGATGCTGCAGCCCTTGTTGAAGACTTAGGTTTCATGGGCTTGCTCTGTGCTGGAGTGGTACGACTTCTGCGACCTTCTATCTATTCAAACTTGAGATACTTTTTTTGTAAACAATAAACATATGAGTAATTTCTAATCCAACCATGGAATCACTGATGGAAGGACGAAGACCCTCAATGTACCTCTGAACCACAACTTGCTCGCATTCATTTAAATTATTGCAAGAGAACAGGAGATTAAATTCTTCTGGTATTATGCAACAGTCTTATCCCCTATCTGAGTTTCTGCAATTTGGAAAATAAAGTCTGAACATGATTAGGAGGTAGATAAGTACTAGACTTCAATTTTCTCCAGTTTTGGATATGTCCCTTTCCTAAGTTCTTTCTTTCAAGCTTAATACACTTGTACAAAGATTAAACACTACCTCTTAACTTCATTACAACAAGCTTAACATGTTGATTTTCTAGCACATCTCCACATTCAAACATATTTTCTAAAGTCTCTAGCCAATCTAAAAATACCTCATCAGATAAATGTCCGAGGAACTCTGGAATGTCCACTCTGATGGGAATATACTCAGCATCTCTTGGTCGTTGATGGTGTTGCATGTGATACTGATTCTGGTGTTCGTCAATGTTTTCAACAGATTCTGAGT
This sequence comes from Chimonanthus salicifolius, assembly GCA_013350335.1. Classification (NCBI taxonomy): domain Eukaryota; kingdom Viridiplantae; phylum Streptophyta; class Magnoliopsida; order Laurales; family Calycanthaceae; genus Chimonanthus; species Chimonanthus salicifolius. Next base: position 37,389,106 of record CM023537.1, on the reverse strand, counting down.
GTTCTCTACGACGAGAGTTACGAGAACGTCTGGAGAATGATGATCATCACCTATGATGAACAAGTTACTGCTCTAACTCATGCAAAGTAGTCACCTGATGTTGCATGTTAGCCGTCTGACGTGCCAAAGTTGCAACTATATCTCATAGGTCAACCATCTCCGCCTATCTGTTACCCTGCTAAGGGTTACTGGTCTATCCCAATAGAGGGTATTATGAGGAGCGACATCACCATTCTTGCCCATATTATGCCTGATATTATAGCCGTGTTTTATAGATGTTCCAAACGACTAAGAGATCCTGAAGCTTGGAAAGTGTTTGTTGCGAGCACAAGTGTAGTAATGTTCAAAACAATCCCCACAAACAACCAGCAACTACAAAAATTAGGTAGCTGCAAAAAGAATCTCAAGAATACAATTACCCGGTGCTTCAATTGACCAAAAATAGTTTGTTACATGGGAATTAAACTAGTCAACTCAAGTAACCAATTTAATTGTATCGTCCGACCCGGATATTTTTGTTTTTATTTAAGCAGGAAACTTAGCTAATTTAAACGAATAAAGATACTAATAAACAATTAAATAAAGATATTAGAAATTAATTAATTAAAGAAGATAAAAATGAAATCAAATATATAAAAGAAGTTAAAAAAAAAAAAAAAACTTATGCCCCTCAAAAACCCAACCCAATTATCGATAACTCTCCCTCATATCTCTCCTACCCGACCCATCTGCCCTCGACCCATTCTTCTTCTTTTTTCTCTTTCTTCCTTCCTTTCAATCGACTATCACTCCCCTCTTTCATCACTCAAGCCTCACCCTCACCCTAATTCTCACACAATCTTCCCCACCTTTCATCTCCTCCCTTCCCACGATCAGCCACTTTCTCTCCCTTCTTAGATTAGGTTGTGTTTTACTCGAATTTTACAGCATCTCTTCTAATTTTCTTCCTCTATTCTCAATCTTACTCAATCAATTAGAAGAAACCTAATTTAGAGAATTCCATAGACTAATTTGAATTTCTGGGAAACTTGTGCAATCTGTTTGGATATTGTTTGAGTAACCTTACCAAGTCAGAGTCCTTTTATGAAAAGTAGTCGACTGTGTGAGTCTTTCAAAGACCATACCCTGAAACAACAAGCCTACGAGCGAATTCTGACAAAATTCGACCCTTGGCCTGCAAGACTTTCTCCAGCACCCCGATTCCTTAAGAACCCTAGGAAAAATACAATAAAAAAGGCTTCCTCCAACACCTAAGAAAAAAAAAGATCGAGAATTCGAAGAAACCGAGAGATATGAGGCAGGAAGGGAGATAGAGCTTCAAATTGGGCAAGCAAGAAAGAATGTTTGAGAGCGAGAGTTTTATAGAGAATTATTAGTGCCCCTGCTTGCTGAGTAACCTTTTTGTCAATTCCGTGACTTAAGAGAAACATTGTTGTTACTGCCCCGGCTTGCTGAGTCCCGAAGTTTGTCAATTCCATGACTCGGGAAAAAGCACTTGTTAGAAGCTTGAAGATTCAAGTGATCGAAGAATGAAGATCAACTCCACCAGGTTCAAAGCTCATCATTATGGCAATCACAAAACGAGTATTATGGCCATAGATAACTTTAGGTGGTACCCACACCGTAGGAGGACCATTCCTAGGCTTAGTTGAACAAATGGTAAATCATAAAAAGCCTAAACAGGAAGCTTAACAGTGAATTGGAAGCAAACTCGGTAATATGAATTAAGTTCAATGTCAGCGAGACCAGTCGTTCTCACCAATCCCTTGGTGGAGATAGGATCAACCCATCGTGGTCAAAGACTGGTTGGCCAGATTGACAAAGGTTCTGGAACATTAAACTGTCATTCTAGGTATGCCTCTTATTGAGAGTCTCGTGGGAAAGGATATACAACTAGGATAGATATTGCTAGGGTAGATATTGCTAGAACCAATTTCCTAATCACTCTGAAATTGTGATTGCTCAACGACGGCTATAAGCCAGAACGTTGGGATTAACTCGGACACACATTGGGTGAATCTTTGAGAAGCACACATCATCAAGAAAGAGATACAAAGGCAAGTGCTTCTTGGTTTTAATTTTTTTATTAAAACCTTTGTCCCGTTAAAGTGGATTAAGGAGGTTTGGCTCTGGAACCACTATAAAAAATCTAGAGCGGAGTCTCTGGCACACGTGGTGGGTGAAATTCCCAACCAATTCAAGTAGGTGGAATTCATATTTTACATGAGGTGGGTGAAATTCTTAGCCGACTGAGTTACGTGGAATTCCTACTCTAATTGTGAGGGTGTAAGTCCCCACTTAGTGGATTTGGGGATAGCTCAAGGTTGAGCTAGTCCTAACAGTGGATGTAGAATGGCTAACCAAACCACTATATATCTTGTGTCCTTGTGCTTGTTGTGCTATAGCTACTTTATTATCTTGACTGATAATCATTATTGCTAACATACAAACACTTGATTGCAATATCTGCTGCATAAAATCTAATCAATCAAGTAATTTTAAAGGACCAATAATTTTGGGATTGACCCATTCACCCCCTCTCTCGGGTCAATCGTGCTCTACCAGCAATGGAGAACTTTCAATTGGTATCAGAGCCTTGTGCTCTTCGTAAAGGATCTAACTATCCGAGTTAATCCGAACTAGAACAATGGCTATGAGAGAAAGCCATGATATTTTTGAACCTCCATTTGTGATGAAAAATGGAATGAAAAATTTTAATTGTTTTCATCCATAAATATGTTTATAAATCGGTGAATAGAAAGTGGTCTAAGCCTATTGATGAGGTATTTGATTAACCCTCAAAATTCCATGACCACTCAATCCAAAAAAACGAGTAACTTGGACTTGTGATGAAATGACTATGCACTTTACTTAAACACTAGTAGCTTTCATCAGTGTTGAAACATCATTAGAGGCTAAAAGAATCCACGAAAAAATTGTCTCGTCTAGCCTAATGGATGAAATCACTTATCTTGACCAATTAGTGTATCGAGAAAAGGTGACTAATTAATTTCATCCATTGAAGAAGTCCAAGTTGAATCCTCTAAAGAATAAGAGGATGGAGTAAAGGAACTTGATGAGGGTGGTGACCTCCAAGTGTCCAATAAGGTCGTGTACCAAGAGAGTTTAAAACAGGCTAAGGACCTTCACACGGTAAATTTTAAAAATGCCTAAGTCTCTAATCAACTTCAAAAATGGCAAATGAAGTTGGAAAATGTCTTGAAGTTAATAATCTGATTTTGGGATCAGATTTGAGGTTGTCTAAAGACATGGTTGCCCAAGGTGATTGTCCTCTCATGTTGGGATAACCTTACAGTACAAAATCTGGTGTTTTGATTCACAAAGTTAAGTGGGAAGGCATCCAAGATCAAAGCCAGATTTGCTAAAAGGCCATCATGGCGTTGTGGACTTAGATTCCAAGCCCCACAATGTTTGTTCAAATGTGTGGAGGGATACCATTGTTGGTATCAATTTGAAATGCTTTGGAATCACCATTGTATGTGGCCTTCAATCCATGTTCTTGTTCGATTGTTGGATCGATCTTGTGCAAGTTACTCTTGTGTACATGTAGGTTATCAACATAGTATTGGATTATACTTGTCTCATTTCATTTCATATGACATGTGACTTAAGCATCTTTAGGAAATGAATATAGTATGTGCAGTACCTCATGTATAGGGTGTGTATGGTACACATACACAGTGTCGTTTCATTCCAAGTCCATAAAATTGTGAATCTCTTGTGGAATGAAACTTGCTCCATGCCTTTAAATGGATTTTTCAACTTGGTATGACTTACCAAAGGTGTTGTTCAAAGTGATCAAATGTGTTTATCTGTAATCCATTTATGTACCAGCTCTTTCAAAGGAAGGATTATGTTTGAAAGAATGGTAGAATTGTTTATCATGTTTGAGTGATAACATGATAAAAATTTTGGGATATGTATGGGTTCCATTATACTTCATTTCCATATGCATGGTAATCGTATTCAAAATGGGAAATGAATGTATGGTTTGTGTGCTTAGTGTTTCATTCTAATATTCGTTATTTTATACATTATTTGGAATGATTTATGTTTATAAACGTCTAGTCCTTGTTAAAGCTTGGAGATTCCGCATCTTGTGACATCGCACACTTGGGTAATATGTTTGAATTAGTAAATTAAATGTGCCCAAGGTCCTAGGTGTAATGGCCCGAAATTTGTAAATCAATATATATGTGTTCTTATTTTATTTTTAATGGTGAAAATTGGAAATTTAATGAAATAGATGGTAAATGGATCAAAATATGGACAAAGGTCCAACTAGGGTCCAATGGATTATGGATTGGATTTAAGTTTACTTAAAGGGTCAATGGTGGTCAATTGGGCCAAGGATGGTCAACTTGGGCCCAATACCCATTTGGGACCCAATGGATCAAGTTGATGTAAGCCCTAAGGTAAATGGGTAAGAGGAAAATGTAATTGGGCCATGGGCCCAATGATGATCCAATTAGAATGTGTTGAATGGGTCTAAATCATCTAAGTTAATTTAAAGTTGACCAAGGTGACATGGTCCAATGGGACCCACCTCCACCTCACCAAGTGAGTGGCGTGTGGACCCAAGGTTTGGTGGGGCCAACCACCATGGTTGAATTGGTCAACCATGGGTGTATGCACAAAGGGAATTTAAGCAAGTGGGATTAAGTTCAAGTGGGAATTAATTAACTTAATCAAATAATCCAATTAATTAGTTAATTAAACTAAGCTAAAGTGGTGGTCATAGAGGGGAGACAAAAGCACCTCATTCCAAGCTTAAGAGAAGAAAAAACGTTGGCTAGGATGTTGGGGTCAAAAAGCATATAAAATATCTATGGGTTGGTGGGAGAATTAAAAGTGGAGTGTAAGTTACACCACCACATGAGATAAGCCTTTTCTTGTTTTCCCATGCTCATTTTCACTAACTCCATCTCTTGCACTCTCTCATGGCCGTTCCCCACTAGGAAGAGGAAGAAGAAGAAAAATTAAGGAGAAAAGAAGAGAAGGAGAGAAGAAAGAGGTAGAAATTTTTAGCCCATCACTCTAAGGTCAAGGTCCATTATCTTCCCTCTCATCATCTTTCCCTCTCCCTCTCTCAAGCAAACTCTATCTTGGCCGATCCTAAGTTTGAAGGGTTTCACCCTTGATCAAGCATCTTGGCCTACCAAAGATCAAAAGGAAGGAGAAAGGAGGCTAAGGAAGCCGACGGGAGTGGCGGAAGTTGGAGGAGACGACGGATTGTGAGTATTTCTTAAACAAGAAATTTTGGATTTTTAGGGTTTGAGATTTGGGATTCATTTTGTAAATTTAATGGTGGTCAAATGATTTTATGGCATGGATTTTAAATCCATCAATTTGAAAGATGGAAAGTGGAGGAAACCCTAATGGATAAATTAGGGTTAAGGAATGAAAAAAGAAAAATATAAATGGATTAAGGAATGAAGGACATTGTGTAATTAGGTGTTAATGAAGCATGGAAGTGGGAGTTTTAAATGAATTGATGGACCATAGGGTTCGGCCATGTAGTATGGCCGAACCCCATGGAAAAAAGGTTGATTAATTAAGTACGGTTTTAAGGTTTAAAGCTATGGAGAATGTTTATAATTTTTAGGGTTGTAAATAATTGAATGCGGTGAATTTTGTAAAGAGGTTTTAAATGAGAGAATCATAGGAGATGGAAGATAATTTTAATGATCTCAAAAAGAATGGTTTAGGGTTTTAAGTGCTTAATGATTAAATGTAGGTAATGTATGATTTTTTTTTAGGGTTTTAAGGAATGGAGGTTATGGAAGGTAATTTGGACATTCTTAATGGAATGTTAGGGTTTTGTGAGAATGGAATCCGTGAATAAATGTAAATGTGTTTAAGGTCAAAAAGGACTTATGATGGGTTCAAATGTATAAGTAGGCCAAAGAAAAAAAATGGGAAAAGGACACCATGGGTTCGGCCATGGTGTATGGCCGAACCCATGGCCCAATTGTGAGCCTTTTGGTGGGTTAAATTGGAAATGTGAATGATGTTTATGGCCTCCAAAGAGCATGAATGGATAATGGACTCAATGTGGTTTAAATGCATAAGGTAAACCCCCTGGCAAGATTTGATGAATTGGGTATTTTGAACCCATGACCCAATTTTATGAGACAATTGATGGGTTAAGTATGGGACTATATGTGTGTTTAAATTAATAAGGATTAGGCTAATTAGATGGTGGAATTTTAGTGATCTTGTGACATATTGATGAATCATTGATGGATCCAAGATTTTGGATCTATCATGGGTCTAAGAATGGAGAAAAGAAATGAGTAATTAATTATGTGAAGGAGTAGTGGCAAAATTGTAAATAATGGCCAAATTCAAGAACTCCATGAGAATAAATCATGGACGTAAGTGCAATTATGGTAACCTTAAGTATGTGATTAATGGATTTAAAAGGTTAAAAACATGGACTAATTATGTGTATGTAATAAGGTATTGGATATCACGAACGATACGGGTGTCGGTAGCCGGATTATCGGACGAAACCGTAAAAGGATGCGAGTCGGTATTCGGTAGGATTCCTACCTATTTGTAAGCCATGGATTAGATGCTATGTAATTGGGTTATTGGTTTATTTTTACTAATTATATTGATTGGTTGTACGATGGGTTTTAAGATTATGATATGTTTAAGATGGATTCTTATGGCTATGATTAAGTATTATATGGAATATGGCTATGAATTTTGTTTAAGGTTATGCATTATAAGTTAAGGCTATGTATGATATGTTAAGGTTATGAGTTATAAATATTATAAAGCATAATGAATTACATCTCATGCATGGCATGGACCGAAAAAAATAAACAAACCGGAGTCCATGCTCCGTCGGGGCGACAGAGAACAGGCATGGGGATAGCCTGATAGGCTATAACCGGAGTCCATGCTCCGTTGGGACGACCGAGAACAGGCATGGGGATACCGTGACGAGGTCTTGCCGTCAAGGGGGATATGACATCATGATGGTAGGGATGATGGGTGGGATTCATAACATAGACACCCATGGCATGTCATTCACTTTATAGTTTCATTATATGATGGTTTACCAGTTTTATTGGGTTATTATCTGTATGCTGTTATTACTAATCCATGTACTAGCCCTACTCGGAGTCCTACTGGGCGTGTGGTTTAACGCCCTACTTCTACCCTAACTGATGACACAGGAAATACCGGAGCAGAAGGACGAGACGGGAGCCAAGCTTAGGAGCTTGGGGAGACGGATTATTTACTTTGTTTTAAGCTTTATTTTGGAAAATGTATATTTGAATAGTTAACTTGTCGGACTGTATATTTTAGACTTATTACTATGTTTTGGATTTTATTGTAGACATATAATGTTATGCATTTTAGTAATTAAATGATGAAATCTTCCCTGCTATCTAAAAATTGTAGGTTAGCCTCTATTATCATTCCGCATTAAATGTAACATTCTGCACACTTATTTCTACGTGTGAACTGTTCTTCGTGGACTTCGTTCCATGCACACGTAGGGTTGGCCAGTTAAGGGCCGGCTTTAGAAGCTCGGACTTAACTCGTGCCGTGACGTCCGCGCCCTTTCATTTAAAAAAAAAAAAGAAAGGACTCTGATTTTCGGTGAAAAGGGCTGGGCGTTACAGTTGGTATCAGAGCGAACTCGGAAGAATGAATCTCTCGAAGTAAGATTAAGACGGTTGCACGTCTCACTGACGGCTAAGAATCCCAACTGACCGACTCTTCGGAGTCCGCTGCACGGGGGCCGGATTAATTTACTTCGATTGACTCAAGCTAAAGTATTCCATCTGAGAACAACGTTTGACAAAGAGGAATGATAGCAAGGAAAGAAAGATTCATTCTAGGAGAGATCTATCAAAACATAGCAAAGTAGGATGTTCTTCCCTCGGTATTCCAAAATTGAACAACAAACAATAGGAATATAGAGATTCCCCCACAGGAACAAAGGAAAAAGCCAAGTGTGCATATTTGGCAATTTCCCCCCCAAATGGAAACAAAAACATTTGATACTTAGGAAAAAAAAAAATTTCCTCAAAGTATGAACAAGACATTTTTGTGAAAGGAACTAAGGCAGTGTTTTTCCATGACTTAGGAAATGACTCCAAAGAGAACAACTCGCCGCAACCCCCGGGTAGAAGAAGAGGTGTCACCACCTCATCAGGAAGAGGGGGTACAACCACCGCATCAAAAAGGGGTACAACCACCGCATCAAGAGGGGGTACAACCACCGCATCAAGCGGAGGGACAGAATAGTATAAACATACAAGGTGTACCTCCCGAGCTAAAAGACATAGTTCAAGCGGCAGTCACTTCTGCTCTTCAACAACACTTGAGCGGAAGTGCGACCACCAGCAACACCAGTAAACGGAAGATGGTCAAAGACTTCCAGCAACAGTGCCCTCCCTACTTCAGAGGAAAAGAAGGGGCTTTAGGAGCAGATCATTGGTTGAAGAAGATCACTCAGATCTTGAATCTGCTTCAGATTTCTAGTCCTGCCTCACTGGCTACATCTCAACTGATTGAGGATGCCGGCAATTGGTGGGAAGTGGTCGAAAAGCAGCAAGCACTGGTGCCGGAAGAGCAAAGGATTGCCATGACATGGGAAGGGTTCTCAGCTACCTTTTTAGAACAATATTTTCCGGAGGAGGAAAGAGAGAGCCAGACTCAAGCCTTCCTGTCATTGATACAAGGCAATATGACGGTGGCAGAGTATCACAGAGAATTTCTTAGGCTGTAGGTCTATGCATTCTACATAGTGGATACTGAGCACCGGAGGGCTCGTAAGTTTGAGCGGGGCCTTCGGCCGAGCATCAGGGCTAGAGTGACCATCTTCAAGGAGCCTACGCTGGCAGGGGTGGTCAGCAGGGCTACTATAGCGGAACGAGAGTTGAACGAGTTGGCGCAGCCTGACAACCGCAGAGGGCAGAGTGGGCGGGGTGTATTTGAACCCAACAAGAGGTTCCGCCCGAATTTTAACAGACCCTCACCCTCTATTGGGTCTACAGGGGGCTTTCGCCCCAATCAGCCCTCCCAGTCAGCATTAGTCACCCAGGTTCCACGGAGTGGGAGCACTTGCTATCAGTGTGGCCAACAGGGCCACTTCAAGAGGGAATGTCCGCAGCTCAGCAGACCCTCTAACTTTAGGGGTTCTTCCCGCCCTCCAGCTAAACCAGCTCAGTCGCGAGGAGGCAGAGCATATAACCCGAGGGGGCGGGCGACAAACCCTACAGGATCGGGGCAGCTCTTTGCCATAGCTCCTCCAGCAGCGACGGATCACTCGGTGATTCAAGGTATGGCCGTAGTTGGTAGTTCTTATGCTGTGGCATTATTTGATTCTGGAGCATCTCATTCATTTATATTTGTTGCATTCATATCTGCTACGGGGACTTTAGTACAAAAACTATCCACATCACTCACCATTGTATCCTCCATCGGAGACACGTCCTTGGGACTTATATGCACGGTGTTGAACACTGAACTCGCTGGATTCAGATTTGAGTTTAACTATTTGGTACTCGATATGGATGAATATGATGTAATATTTGGCATGGATTGGTTGGCTACATTTTGGGCCCATGTTGATTTCCATCTTCGAAGGGTGATATTTTGGTCACCCGAAAGAAAGCGACATGTGGTGCACGCGGACAGACAAGGCATTCCTAGAAGATTGCAGGAAGAATTGAACCACCTTGTCTTGAACAACATTAAATTAGATAAGGCAACAGGGACTGAACTTCCGACGATAGTAGTAGATTTTGCTGAGGTATTTCCAACAGAGCTCCCTGGTTTGCCACCCAGGAGGGAGATAGACTTTGAGATCAAGTTGTATCCCGGTGCTGCTCCGGTGTCATTGCCCCATTACAGGATGGCACCAGCTGAGATGACTGAGTTAAAGAAGCAGATTGATGAACTGCTCAGACTGGGTTTTATTCGGAACAGCACATCCGCATGGGGAGCCCCGATATTGTTTGTGAAAAAGAAGGACGGTACCCTTCGGATGTGTGTGGATTATAGGAAATTGAACTAGCTGACTATCAGGAACAAGTATCTCCTACCTAGGATTAATGATCTGTTTGATCAACTCAAGGGTTCCTCTCACTTCTCCAAGATTGATCTGATGTCCGGATACCATCAAATCCGGGTTAGGGAGGAGGACGTAGAGAATACAGCCTTCAGGACACGGTATGGCCTATATGAGTATGTGGTCATGCCATTTGGACTTACTAATGCACCGGCTGTGTTCATGGACCTGATGAATAGGATATTCCGTCCTTACTTGGACCAATTTGTGATCGTATTTATTGATGATATCCTGATCTATTCTAAAAGTCAGGAGGAACATGCCGAACACCTGCGGATAGTCCTGAACACCTTGAAGAAGAACCAATTGTATGCCAAAGCCAGTAAGTGTGAGTTCTGGCTATCTAAGTTTAACTTCTTGGGGCATGTCATATCGGAGGAAGGTATAGCCGTGGACCCGGCTAAGGTGGCGGTAGTGAGAGAATGGAAAGTGCCAACGAATGTATCTCCACTGACCCGGCTCACACAAAAAGGAGTAAAGTTTGAGTGGTCAAATCTGTACAACCAGAGCTTTGAGGAGCTAAAGGAGAGGCTTATGACCGCTCCTATCTTGATTTTGCCGGAGAAAGGCAAAGGCTATGAAGTATATTGTGATGCCTCTAGAGAGGGATTGGGATGCTCTCTCATGCACAGTCATAGAGCGGTGGCGTATGGATCAAGACAGCTAAAAATTCATGAGCGCCACTATCCCACACATGATCTGGAGCTAGCAGCAGTGGTCTTCGCTCTCAAAAGCTGGAGACACTACCTTTATGGAGAGAAGTTTGAGGTGTTCTCAGATCATAAGAGCCTGAAGTATTTGTTTGACCAAAAGGAACTCAACATGAGATAGTGCAGATGAATGGAATATCTGGCGGATTATGAATTCGCGCTTCGGTATCATCCCGGTAAGGCGAACAAAGTGGCAGATGCCCTCAGCCGCTTATCACATGCATCAATGGCCAGTGTGATCAGGATGGAGTGGGACATGTTGAACACCATCCGAGAGTTCAACTTGTACATCAGAAACCATGGGAGTATTTATAATCTGATCATACGATCCAACATGGTCACCAAGATTGAGCAAGAACAATGGACAGATCTGGAGGTGGCGGAGATATGGACTAAGATGTCTACCGGTGAGATGGTATCGGAATGGGAATTACGACCGGGACAAGGCCTTTTATTCTGAGGTAGGACGTATGTGCCTGAGAGCTGCAGAAGAGAGTTGTTGGTTGAGGCACACCAAACCAAGCTCTCTATCAATCCGGGCAGCACCAAAATGTATCATGACCTCAAGAGGCACTATTGGTGGCATGGACTCAAGAGAGATGTGGCAGAATTTGTTGCTCACTGCCTAACTTGTCAGCGGGTTAAGGTAGAACATCAGAAGCCACCAGGTTTACTCAAACCATTACTTGTACCGGAGTGGAAATAGGAGCATATCTCCATGGACTTTGTGACAGGGTTGCCAAGGTCCTCCAAAGGCAACGATGCAATATGGGTTGTGGTGGACCGGTTGACCAAGTCTGCACATTTCCTTCCTGTCAAGACGACCGATTCGTCGGAGACCTTGGGCCGAAGGTACATTAGGGATATTATAAGACTACATGGTGTGCCCCAGACTATTGTGTCCGATAGAGATGGCCGGTTCACTAGCAGGGTATGGCAGAGTATGCAATCGGCTATGGGGACCAATGTGTTGACTAGCACAGCATTCCACCCACAGACTGATGGACAGTCGGAGAAGACAATACAGATATTGGAGGATATGCTAAGAGCATGTATGTTGGATTTCAAGGGTGGATGGGAGGATCACTTGCCATTGGTAGAGTTCTCTTACAATAACAGTTACCAGGCAAGCCTCCAGATGGCTTCGTTTGAGGCCTTATATGGTAGGCCGTGTAGATCGCTAGTGTGTTGGACAGAGGCCGGTGAGCCTGCGCTAATTGGACCGGAATTGGTTGTAGAGACCACAGTGCAGATCAAATTGATACGGCAACATCTACTCACTGCACAGAGCAGTCAGAAGAGTTACGCCGACAAGAGGAGGAGGTTCCTCGAGTTTGAGGTGGGAGACTTAGTGTTTCTGAAAGTCTCACCACGGAAGGGACACATGAGATTCAGGAAGAAGGGGAAACTGTCACCTAGGTTTGTGGGGCCGTTTCCAATTTTGAAGAGGGTGGGGGAAGTAGTTTATCAGTTGGTGCTTCCTCCACAGTTATCCTCTTTGCATGATGTATTCCATGTGTCCATGTTGAGGAAGTACAACCTTGATCCTTCCCATGTATTGGATGTTCAAGACATCGATGTACAAAGCGATGTCACATATGTGGAGAAGCCGGTCAGAATAATCGGTAGCGAGCAAAGGGTGTTGCGGAACTGTGCCATTCAGTTCGTCAAGGTGGTATGGGAACGTCATGGCAACGAGGAAGCCACCTGGGAACTTGAGTCAGAGATGAGAGCCTCTCATCCAGAGCTCTTTGTATGAGATGTTTTGAACCTCTACTTCGCTCGAATTTTCGGGACGAAAATCTCAAAAGAGGATTGTATTGTAATGGTTCGAAATTTGTAAATCAATATATATGTGTTATTATTTTATTTTTAATGGTGAAAATTGGAAATTTAATGAAATAGATGGTAAATGGATCAAAATACGGACAAAGGCCCAACTAGGGCCCAATGGATTATGGATTGGATTTAAGTTTACTTAAAGGGTCAATGGTGGTCAATTGGGCCAAGGATGGTCAAATTGGGCCCAATACCCATTTGGGACCCAATGGATCAAGTTGATGTAAGCCCTAAGGTAAATGGTAAGAGGAAAATGTAATTGGGCCATGGGCCCAATGGTGATCCAATTAGAATGAGTTGAATGGGTCTAAATCATCTAAGTTATTTTAAAGTTGACCAAGGTGACATGGCCCAATAGGACCCACCTCCATCTCACCAAGTGAGGTGGCGTATGGACCCAAGGTTTGGTTGGGCCGACCACCATGGTTGAATTGGTCAACCATGGGTGTATGCACAAAGAGAATTTAAGCAAGTGGGATTAAGTTCAAGCGGGAATTAATTAACTTAATCAAATAATCCAATTAATTAGTTAATTAAACTAAGCTAAAGTGGTGGTCATGGAGGAGAGACCAAAACACCTCATTCCAAGCTTAAGAGAAGAAAAAACGTTGGCTAGGGTGTGGGGGTCAAAAAGCATATAAAATATCTATGGGTTGGTGGGAGAATTAAAAGTGGAGTGTAAGTTACACCACCACATGAGATAAGCCTTGTCTTGTTTTCCCATGCTCATTTTCACTAACTCCATCTCTTGCACTCTCTCATGGCCGTTCTCCACTAGGAAGAGGAAGAAGGAGAAAAATTAAGGAGAAAAGAAGAGAAGGAGAGAAGAAAGAGGTAGAAATTTTTAGTCCATCACTCTAAGGTCAAGGTCCATTATCTTTCCTCTAATCATCTTTCCCTCTCCCTCTCTCAAGCAAACTCTATCTTGGCCGATCCTAAGTTTGAAGGGTTTCACCCTTGATCAAGCATCTTGGCCTACCAAAGATCAAAAGGAAGGAGAAAGGAGGCTAAGGAAGCCGAAGGGAGTGGCGGAAGTCAGAGGAGATGACGGATTGTGAGTATTTCTTAAACAAGAAATTTTGGATTTTTAGGGTTTGAGATTTGGGATTCATTTTGTAAATTTAATTGTGGTCAAATGATTTTATGCCATGGATTTTAAATCCGTCAATTTGAAAGATGGAAAGTGGAGGAAACCTTAATGCATAAATTAGGGTTAAGGAAAGAAAAAAGAAAAATATAAATGGATTAAGGGATGAAGGACATTGTATAATTAGGTGTTAATGAAGCATGGAAGTGGGAGTTTTAAATGAATTGATGGACCATAGGGTTCAGCCATGTAGTATGGCCGAACCCCATGGAAAAAAGGTTGATGAATTAAGTACGGTTTTAAGGTTTAAAGCTATGGAGAATGTTTATAATTTTTAGGGTTGTAAATAATTGAATGTGGTGAATTTTGTAAAGAGGTTTTAAATGAGAGAATCATAGGAGATGGAAGATAATTTTAATGATCTCAAAAAGAATGGTTTAGGGTTTTAAGTGCTTAATGATTAAATGTAGGTAATGTATGATTTTTTTTTAGGACTTTAAGGAATGGAGGTTATGGAAGGTAATTTGGACATTCTTAATGGAATGTTAGGGTTTTGTGAGAATGGAATCCGTGAATAAATGTAAATGTGTTTAAGGTCAAAAAGGGCTTATGATGGGTTCAAATGTATAAGTAGGCCAAAGAAAAAAAATGGGAAAAGGACACCATGGGTTCGGCCATGGTGTATGGCCGAACCCATGGCCCAATTGTGAGCCTTTTGATGGGTTAAATTGGAAATGTGAATGATGTTTATGGCCTCCAAAGGGCATGAATGGATAATGGACTCAATGTGGTTTAAATACATAAGGTAAACCCCATGGAAAGATTTGATGAATTGGGTATTTTGAACCCATGTCCCAATTTTATGAGACAATTGATGGGTTAAGTATGGGACTATATGTGTGTTTAAATTAATAAGGATTAGGCTAATTAGATGGTGGAATTTTAGTGATCTTGTGACATATTGATGAATCATTGATAGATCCAAGATTTTGGATCTATCATGGGTCTAAGAATGGAGAAAAAAAATGAGTAATTAATTATGTGAAGGAGTAGTGGCAAAATTGTAAATAATGGCCAAATTCAAGAACTCCATGAGAAATGATCATGGACATAAGTGCAATTATGGTAACCTTAAGTATGTGATTAATGGATTTAAAAGGTTAAAAACATGGACTAATTATGTGTATGTAATAAGGTATTGGATATCGCGAGCGGTAGCGTGTCGGTAGCCAGATTATCGGACGAAACCGTAAAAGGATGCGAGTCGGTATTCGGTAGGATTCCTACCTATTTGTAAGCCATGGATTAGATGCTATGTAATTGGTTGATTGGTTTATTTTTACTAATTATATTGATTGGTTGTACGATGGGTTTTAAGATTATGATATGTTTAAGATGGATTCTTATGGCTATGATTAAGTATTATATGGAATATGGCTATGAATTTTGTTTAAGGTTATGCATTATAAGTTAAGGCTATGTATGATATGTTAAGGTTATGAGTTATAAATATTACATAGCATAATGAATTACATCTCATGCATGGCATGGACGGAAAAAAAATAAACAAACCGGAGTCCATGCTCCGTCGGGGCGGCCAAGAACAGGCATGGGGATGGCCTGATCGGCTATAACCGGAGTCCATGCTCCGTCGGGGCGACCGAGAATAGGCATGGGGATACCTTGACGAGGTCTTGCCGTCAAGGGGGATATGACATCATGATGGTAGGGATGATGGGTGGGATTCATAACATAGACACCCATGGCATGTCATTCACTTTATAGTTTCATTATATGATGGTTTACCAGTTTTATTGGGTTATTATCTGTATGCTGTTATTACTAATCCATGTACTAGCCCTACTCGGAGTCCTACTGGTCGTGTGGTTTAACGCCCTACTTCTACCCTAGCTGATGACGCAGGAAATACCGGAACAGAAGGACGAGAAGGGAGCCAAGCTTAGGAGCTTGGGGAGACGGATTATTTACTTTGTTTTAAGCTTTATTTTGGAAAATGTATATTTGAATAGTTAACTTGTCGGACTGTATATTTTAGACTTATTACTATGTTTTGGATTTTATTGTAGACATATAATGTTATGGCATTTTAGTAATTAAATGATGAAATCTTCCCTGCTATCTAAAAATTGTAGGCTAGCCTCTATTATCATTCCGCATTAAATGTAACATTCCGCACACTTACTTCTACGTGTGAACTGTTCTTCGAGGACTTCGTTCCACGCACACGTAGGGTTGGCCAGTTAAGGGCCGGGCTTTAAAAGCTCGGACTTAACTCGCATCGTGACGTCCACGCCCTTTCATTTAAAAAAAAAAATAGACTCTGATTTTCGGTGAAAAGGGGCGGGCGTTACACTAGGACTGGATTGTCATTGGATCCAAGTAAAAGTGATTCATGATCCATGTTTTTTTGCCTACCTTCAGAGGGATGTATTGAATCTTCTAATGGCACAAAATCTGTGTGAGTGTATGTATCTACACTGTCAATGAAAGGCGTATAAGCAAATAATGATGTACTGTGAACATCTCAAGCACACACACACACACACACATTCGTCCTAAAATTTTCAATTCATAGCGAAGGATAGACTAGTCGGAGGAATAGACATGTTGTTACTGTTCTAAATCGAAACACTGTCTGAAAGGGGGAAAAATCGAAAGGATAGACACGTCGGTATTGCTTGACATGTCGATGCAGACCGATCGTTGGTCACTACCTATCGGTGAGACAAAAAGATTAAGTTAAAATGTCTATTTTTACGAAAACGACAGATCATTTCAAAATCGTCATTTCTCTTCCCACTAAGCTCTGGAGATTTCATTTCGTCTCCCGTGCCCTAGACCAGTCGATAGGACATCTCGGAGTGAAATCTTGCCGGAGAATCATAGGGTTTTTCCTTCACTAGCTCCTGGAAGCTAGTGTGTTACGGATTTTGGGAATCTACGTGTTCGGATAAGCCTTAGTCATCTCATTTTTGTTTTCGATCACTGTCTAAGGAGCTCTTCCCAAGCAATCATGCCCAGAAAGATGATTGATAAGTCTCGGCCTTTGACCTATGGTGAGAACCCTGAGTCCAGTTCTCATCATCTCAGACGATCCCCTAGGTTCATACAGGATGTCCCCGAACCAAGCTCTAGGGGCTCTGTTCCTAAGAAGTCCTCTCAAAGAGAGAGCCCTAGCTCAAAAACTGAATCTAGCCGACGGTATCATCTAAGGTCTCGAACCACATCTGTACAAGTCCCTAGAACAGAGAAAGAAGTGGTTTCAATTGTGAATGTCGAAGAGGAAGAGGCTCGTATGTTTGAGGTCTTCTTGAAGAATTCCAATTTCTCTGACAAAGGAATATCACTCTTGATGAAAGAATTTCATCACTTGAAAGAAGGATAGATGACCTTGAATAATGGGTATATGAGATCAAGATGTCAGTCCAGGAACTCCGCTCTAAAATCCACAGAGATGACAATGTCCCTGAATCTTGACGAGAATCTCCTTCCCCTCTAGCATCACACCCTCCGGATGGCTCTGCTTAGGATAGTTTTTCATGTTTCATGTTTCTATTTTGAAAAACTATACTTTTTGATATTTTGTCTAAGCATCCATGATGCCTCCTCCAAAACCATATGTACTGCTCATTTTGATTATCAATGATATGATATGGTTTGCTATGGCTTGATGTGTGTATTGTTGTGTTTGATTGCCTTCTATCTCTTGTCTATGGTTAACATGGTTTTTGTTAAATAGACTAACATGCAGGTTTGAATGAGTTGGTTTTGTATTGTCATGTTAGGGAGATAAGGATCGAGCTGTGATGTTGCACACATCCTTGGAGTTTGGGGGAGCACAAAATATGTGTTTTTCAGCACTTGTCACTGGACATAACAATGTAGAGAGGAAGAATGATGCAAGCTTGGAGAAAAATAAACTTAGAGGCAGCTAAGTTTATGGGGGAGTTAAGTCAAAGAAGCTAGAAAAGATAGCTTGGAGAAAGGGGAAGAAAAAAAAAACAGTAATGCAGTGGCAATTTGCATTGTACTGTGGGGGAGATCAGTGCTTGAATGCATGAAAAATATACATTGATTAATGGAAATATTAAATGAGTTGGAAGTGAACTCATGAAAACACTAAATGCAAGAAGCATGGGGGACTGCTTGAAATCCAATTCATTCAAAATGAAAGGAAAATTGATGTCTGCCTAATAAACCTTTTGTCAATTGTATGACAAAATGGGGGGAAATTAGTAGAAATTGTTAGATATCAAAGCCAATTAAGAGGAGTAATTGGTAAGATTGGAAGAAGCCAATGGACATGAGAATGTCTATGCTTGGAGTTTGGGAAATCAAGCTCAACAAGATTGGGAGAGAAAATCTTCTCAAACATTGTTTGCTTATAGAAGCTATGGGTAGTGTTGGTTTCTAGGAAATCATGGTGTATGGGGAAATTTAAATACAAATCTTGTTTAGTCCATAGATACATATTTATGTATTGTACTAACCCCTCTAATGATTTTCAAGTGTTGCTTGCTTATGTGTTGAAACAGGTAAACATGAATTGAATCAAGTTGAACAAGAATATACAAAGATCATAGTCTTATTTTCCTTTTGAATATGTACATGTAATCAATGTAATATTTTTGTATTCAAATGTGGTGTAATAAGGGTGGGTTTGTAATTAGGCTAGCTTCTAGGTTTCGTCATGAAATTGACAAAAGGGGAGATTATTAGTGCCCCAGCTTGTCGAGTCCCTAAGTTTGTCAATTCCATGACTCGCGAAGAAGCACTTGCTAGAAGCTTGAAGACTCAAGTGATTGACGAATGAAGATAAACTCCACCAGGTTCATAGCTCATCGTTATGGCAATCACAAAACATGTATTATGGCCATAGATGACGTTAGGTGGTACCCACACCATAGGAGGACCATTCCTAGACTTAGTTGAACAAATTGTAAAATCATAAAATTCCTAGAGAGGACGCTTGACAGTGAATTGGAAGCGAACTCGGAAATATGAATGAAGTTCATTGTCAGCTCGACCAGTCGTTCTCACCAACCCCTCGGTGGAGATAAGATCAACCCATTGTGGTCAAAGACTGGTCAGCCAGATTCACAAAGGTCTGGAATATTGAACTGTCATTCTGTGTATGCCTTTTATCGAGAGTTTCGTACGCACCGACCACTCAGTGATAAACTTAACGACCCCTCCTGGTCAACGACTCGTCGATGATAACTTATGAGTTCTAGAACCTAGAACTCATGTGGACTCTTGAGAAAACAAATGTTTCGGTAATTAAAGACCGTTCGAGAGTATCAGGACTGACCCCTTGGTAAAAGGCAACAGGTCGTTCTGGGTAGGACAAGTTTAAGGGTCATGAAACTCTGTCTGCATGGTGTTTCCCCAAATCGAGACCCTCGTATGGACGGACCTCTCAGTGCCATGATTGTCGACCCATCAGTGACACAAGACTCAAGTGGTGTGAAGGTTGAATCAAAGTGAAAGCACTGGAAGACCAAGTGGAAGATTCATGATCACCAAGTGTATGGAAATCACACAAAGGTAAATTGGCCATAGATGACTCTAGGGTGGACCCAACACACTTAAGAAAAACCTGGACTAGACTTAGAGAACAAACTGTTAAATCTAAATTAAGTCTAGTGGACCATTGACAACCAACAGAGCCAGATGGAATCAAACTTGCAAAACTGATAAACTGTCGGACGACACATCGTGTCTAACAACCCATCCTATTAGTGCCCCGACTTGACCGAGTCCCTGTTTGTCAATTACATGACTCGGGTAGAAGCACTTGCCAAGAAGCTTGAAGACTCAAGATGTTCGAGGAAGAAGATCATGCTCCACCAAGTTCAGAGCTCATCATCATGGCAATCACAAGAACAATTATATGGCCATAGATGAACCTAGGTGGAACCCACACCTGAGAAAAGACTACTAGGCTTAGCTGCATATGTTGGTTATAAACATAAAATGCCTAAAAAGGATGCTAAACAATGAATTGAAATGAAATTAGAAACATGAATTATGTTCACTGTCAGCACGACTAGTCTATCTCACTGACCCCTCGGTGTAGTCAAGATCGACCCATCGTGGTTAAGGACTAGTCGGCCAGATTGATATTGGTTCTTGAACTTCGAACTATCATTCTGGATGTTCCTCTGACCGGGAGTCTTATATGCACCGATTCCTCGGTGATGAACTTGAACGACCCCTCGTGGTCAACGACTCATCGGTATAAAACTTATAAGTTTTGGACTGGGAACTTATAAGGGCTCTAGATAAAACAGACATCTCGTATATCACGACCGATCGAGAGTAACCGGACCGACCCCTCCACAAAGGACGATAGGTCATTCTGGGTAGCAGGTTTCCTAAGTGGAAACTACTGTCAAGCATGCTTTGAACTAGAACGAGCTTCACATATGGACCGACCCATCAGTGCCATGACTGTCGACCTATCGGGCAAGACCGATATGTCGACTGGGAAGTAATTATGTTGTTGAGGGTGCATTTAATGCGCAACGGTCGGGTGGTTGAATGGTAATAAATATGAACACTGACCCATCGGTGTCACCGACCTGTCAGTCCAAGGAAGTCAATATGACCGTTAAAACTCTTCTATAAATGAGTGTTGGGTGATTGTTTTAAGATCTTCCTTGAGCTTAAAAGAGTTAAACACTCTAAGGAACGATCAATACTCTTGAAAGAAAGATCATAAACAACCAATCTTTAGATTGTGTTTGCAAGTGAGAAAGAGAGGAGGAGAGAACGATCATAAACAACCAATCTTCGGATTGAGTTTGCAAGTGAGAGAGTTATAAACAAGGAATCTTTGGTTAAACCAAGTTTCCCTGCCGTCCACAAGATTCTGATTGCTACACGACGACTGGAAGAAGGAGCGTCGACACAACTTGGGTGGGATCTTCAAGAAGCACACAACAGCGAGAAAGAGCTTTAAGGCAAGTGCTTCTTGGTTTTTAAGTTTCCTTTTCAAAACCTGTAACCCGAAAGTGGATTAAGGAGAGGTACTCCGGAACCACTATAAAAAACTCTAGAGCGTCGTCTCTGGCATAGAGGTGGGTGGAATTCCCGGCCAATTGACTGAGGTGGAATTCTACTCTAATTGTGAGGCTGTAAGTCCCCACATAGTGAAATTGGGGGTAGCTCAAGGTTGAGCGAGTCCTAACAGTGGATGTAGGTTGGCGAACCAAACCACTATATATCTTGTGTCCATATATTTATGGTGTTAGAACCAATTTCTTGTGTTGATTGTTTAAACACATTTCGTAACACACACACCCCTTTGATTTTTGTTTTTGCTGCATTTAAATTGATCAATCAAGTAAATTAAAAAGGACCAGCAAAGTCGGATTCACATATTCACCCCACCCTCCCCTCTAGGGTCAATCAGGTTGCTTAGTGCTCATTACAAGGATTTAACCATCCGAGTAGATCCAAAGCTCGAACATCATGGGAGACAGTCATGCAATATCCAAACCTCCCTATTTGGATGGAACAAGTTATGCCTCGTGGAAGGCCAAGATGAGAAGTTTCTTTGTTTCCATTGACTTGTCGGTTTGGGATATTGTAAAGAATGGATAGCAAGAACCCATGGAAGAGAAAACTGCAGCATCCATCACAACCATAACTCCCAAACCCTTTGCCTCTTGGACCCCTACTGAGAAATATGCTCAGACAGCTGATGGGAAAGCCATGAATATCCTTAATTGTGCAGTTTCAGATACTCAATACAGGAGGATCATGACCTGTAAAATTGCAAAAGAAGCATGGGAAGTTCTTGAAAGAACCCATGAGGGCACCTCAATCGTTAAGAGGTCCAAACTTCAGGTCCTCCAAAATCAGTTTGACACCATTAAGACGAGGGAGGATGAAGTCTTCATGGACTTTTATTTCAAAATCAGCAATATTGTAAATCAAATGTACGCTTTAGGGGAAGGGATACTCGAGGACAAAGTATGTACCAAAATTGTCTGGAATCTTACAGAAAGATTCAAGCCCAAAGTTGTGGCCATGGAGGACAACAGAGATGTGTCCTTAATGAATATTGATGATTTGGTTGGTTCATTACAAACCTATGAACGACACTTTGAACAATCAAAGGAAAAATTGATTGCCTAGAAATCTTCCATAAAAGAAAAGAAAACTAAAGAAAAAGAAAAAATTTCAGAAGATGAACTCTCAATTGATGAAATAACAATGTTTGCCAAAATGTTTTATTAAAAATTTGCAAAAAGAAATAACTTGAGAAGAATGGGTAAGGATGAAACCAGTAAAAGATACCCAAGAAGGCTAGAAGAAAACAGTGGAGAGAGACAGAGGAGGTCAAGGAGCAGACCTGCTTCAATTGTGGAGGAAAAGGACACTACATGAATGAGTGTCCTTCGGATAAAATTAAAAATGCTATGAATGTGGGCATGACCCATGTTGAAACTTCTAAATCAGAAAGTGATTCAGATGATGAGACTCAACGAAAAGTTGATGCATCAAATGGCCTCATAGCCTCAATCATATGTGATCCAGAAATTCCCACAATTGAAATAGAGGAAGATGAGAGTGAAGATGATGGAAATCTTCAAGTTTCCTACCGTAACTCCCCGCCCCTTTTCACTATGTCGAAAATCAAAGTATATATATATATATATATATATATATTTTGAAATATAGAGTGAAAAGGGGCGAGGCGTTACACCTACATTGCCCTGTTTCTTGAGAGTGAGAGGACGGCTAAGAAACTCAACAAGGTTAAAAATGAAAAATTGAACCTCTCAAATCAAGTGGGAGATTTAAAAACTAAAAGATCTGTCCTAATCTCCGAATTGGAACTCCCTAATAATGAAAACTCAAACCTAAATGAGAGTAATAGAACTCTTCAAGAATAAATAACTATTCATTCCAAGGATGTCGAGAATCTATGGCATCACAATAACCTTTTTGAAGAGGATATTTAAAAACTGTCTTTGGAAGTAAAAGATTTGAAAAATCATAAACAAAAATTCCAAGGTAAGTTTACCCAAGGAGATGAAAGACTTAACAGACTCCTTGGTTCGGGAAGACTGTATGGTGGTAGGTCTGGACTTGGTGCCTCATCCACCAACGTACCTATGAACCATAAAGTGTTCAGAAAAACAGGTATCTCTCACCCTTCAATGGGTAAATTCAATTTCTGCCACAAGGATGTTATGGAGCACTGAAATCTTACATTTTTACCCCTGATTATTGGGTCAGTTAATCCTAAATTTTGTATAGAATGATGCATTTAATGTAGTTTGTCAGTTTTGTAGTAAAAAATGGAAAGTTCAGGAAAATCAAGTTAAAACAACAGAAGATTGCAAGATTAGAGTTTTAAAGAGAAGACCTAGGATTATTATAATTATTTCATATTAGTTTCTAGGATTTTCATGTAAATTAATTAATCGAGATTCAGTTATGAGAGTCTATGATTAAGTAATAATTTTTAGATCTAAAGAGGTTGAATAATTATTTAATTCTAGAGGTTAAAAGCTGTAATCCAAAAGCCAAAGCCTGCATTTCAAGTCAATGGGACAAGATTCAGTTCAAGTGGGCCAAACTATGCTCCACAAAGCTTCAATGGGCCAAGCCACATGCAAGCCCATGCCTATTTCACACTCTGGCCCAGGCCATTGTGCAAGCTCAGTCCAACTAAGGTCCAAGGTCTCAAATCCAATTCAAGTGGGCCTGAGTTGATGTCTTGATCCAAATCCAAAGCCCAAATCCAATAAACTCCATGGTCCATGTTTGATTTTACCTAAGTCCAACCCAACTACCCATGTCCAAAACCCACAACCCAACTTCACATCGACACCATCCAATTTCCATCTTAGATCCTAACCTTCCACCTCACATACCCAATTAGGTCAAACCTTAGATCCACCATCAAATCTAACCCATCCATTCATCTATCATTAGATCTAGGTCATCCATCATCATCATCTTAACCTTAGATTAGTGTTCATCCATGCATCACCTATTAATCCTTGAATTCATTTCATGCATTAGTCATCTTAGCCA
Source organism: Chimonanthus salicifolius (assembly GCA_013350335.1). Classification (NCBI taxonomy): domain Eukaryota; kingdom Viridiplantae; phylum Streptophyta; class Magnoliopsida; order Laurales; family Calycanthaceae; genus Chimonanthus; species Chimonanthus salicifolius. The sequence continues at coordinate 37,365,273 of CM023537.1, read as the reverse complement.
TTAGATATTAGGTCATCTAATCTCATTCACCCATTCATCTCTCAGAAACCTTAGAGCCTCCACATGCATCCATCACATATACACATTTCCTTAGATTTAGGTCATGCATTTCATCATCCATTTAAGATCCACCTATGCATCTGAACCCTCCAACAACCATCTACCCAAGTTTATAATTATTTTATCTAAATACCTTAGAGCCATTAGATCAAAACCCATTTAATCTAAGCCCTCAATTCACAAAACCCTAAGCTATGAACAACTTGTAGTTCAAGCTAACCCCATGCGCATATCACACCTCATCATCTATGATTTTTGCAACCTAAAGCCTCTCCATGCACTGTAACACCACAGATTTTCAAGCTATGGATATATATGGAAATTGTCCATTTAATTTGTAAATTAATGGAGATGGACCTTAGATGGGTAAGGAGTTCGGTCAATTGGTCAATTAAGACCCAACGGATTATGAATAAGGTTCAATTGAAATAAATGGGTAAGATTTATTTAATTGGGTCAAGGTTGTCAATTGGGTCAAAAGTCCAATTGGGACCCAATGGATCATATATGAGCTAGTTAGAAGTAAATGGGTAAAGTTTGATAATTGGGTCTAATAACCAATTAAGACACAAGACATGAGTTCCACCTCATCAAGTGAGGTGGCATGTAAATGAAATGGCTAAGTGGGACCCTAAATACTATATGGTTCATAGTCGGCTAAGCCATCGTTGATTTGGTCAACCATGGGTAAGTTCAATAGAGTTGAGTTAATGAATGAGCTCAAGTGGGATAAATAATACTTGAGTTGGAAAGTGAATTCACATGAGTTGAGAATTTATTAATGTGAGTTCAGGTGCTTGAGTTGGAAAATGAGTTCAATTAAGTTGAATTGAATTAAAATGAGTGGAGTGAGAAGATGGAGGGTTTCCATCTCAAAGGAGGAAACCCAAAAGGCACAATCAAGGTGTACACGTTGGAGGTGGGAGTTTCATCTCATTGGATGAAACTCCAAATGGATCATTAATGAGGAGGTGAAAGGTTTTGGAGGTTACTCAAAGCATACCCATAGCACACATTGGAAACACGGAGGGTTTCCATCTCAAGATGGAAACCCAAGGGTCAAACGGTGGAAGTATTTCACCTCATGGATGAAACCTCCAAATGCAACACATACCCATGCATACACGTTGGAACATGGAAGCCCAAGGGGCATATGGTTGGGAGTTTCATCTCATGGAATGAAACCCCCAAAGTAAGTATCAATGGGGAGGTGAAGAGTCATGGGAGTTACTAAAGGGGTATCAACCAAAGGATACCACCCTTGGCTGAACTACATTGGGCAGCAAAGAGAATTATTTGCTTTATCTCACTCTCTCCCTCTCTCACTCAAGGCCGACCACTCTCAAGACAAAGGACTTGGAGTATTTTTCTATCCCAAGTTTTCCTCTCTCTCTCAAACCTACACTCTCTTGGCCGAAGCCTCTCTTTGGGTTTCATCTCAAGACCTCTCACGTTCACACTCGGCCAAGGATCAAGGAGGAAGAAGAGGCTAAGGAAGAAGAATATCAAAGGAACAAGAAGGAGTGAAAGAAACCGGAGGAGTCGCGGAATCGGTAAGTACTCCATGAGATTTTATTAAGTAAGATGGTCAAGGACATGGTTTGGCCATTGCATGGCCGAACCCTAATTCTTATCGCTAAGGACTTTATGCATGAACCATGTATGGAATGGTGAATGACCAAGGATCATGGTTTGGCCCTTGCATGGCCAAACCTTAATTTCTATGTATAAGAACCATCAACAACAAAAAAAGGGGTGGATGAGGTTCGGCCATGATGTATGGCCGAACCCCATCAAAAGAATATGATCATGGTTATTTGATTTATGAGAGAAAGTGATGAACCATAGGGTTCGGCCATGGTGCATGGCCAAATCCCATGGAAGGTTATTAATGTTTTTAAAAGGTTTTATATGGAGGTATATTGTTGATGTTTAAAGGGTTTTAAAGATGAGAAAAATTAATGGATGTATTATGGATCCTAGGATTTAATTGATGAATCTAAGTATATGATTAACCACCCACCCCCCCCCCCCCCCCCCCCCCCTCCCATGGAGGGACTTTATTTATGGGTTTAAATGTTGGAAATAATACAAAGGGAGGATGAAGATGAATACCATGGGTTCGGCCATGTTGTATGGCCGAACCCCATGGACCATTTTAAGGGGTCATGTGGAGATTTATACATGTTTAAATGAATGAATGATTAAGCTTGGAAATGGAGGATTCATTTATGGATCTATGTTTGGTTATGGATCATGTATGGATCTAAGTATGGATAAGTAAAATTAGGTGATTACCTATGGAAGGAAAGAATGGCTAAATGGTGAAATTAAAGGACCATGGGTTCGGCCATTGGGTTCAGCCGAACCCCATGGATTATGTTTTTGGATCTAGGTTTGTATAAGAGACCTAAGTGTGTTATTGAACCATGGAAAATGTTTAGTCATGAACCTATGCTTTTGGACCTAAATATAAGGTGATGGAAATAATGGCAAGGAAGTAAATATGGGTAAAAATGAAAGATCATGGGTTCGGCCATGGTGTATGGCCGAACCCCATGAGGAATGTTTTGTGGCTGAGAACTGCTCCCACGTCATTGCAGTCATTTCCCTTTCCGGCATGAGTGCTCACTGTTTCTCTATTACCTCCCACCATTTACCGGCATCATCAATCAGTTGTGATGTAGCCAACAATATCTTGTCCTCATGACTAGAGATCTTTAGCAGGGTCAGGATTTGAGTAATTTTCTTCAACCAATTTTCTACTCCGATAGGCCCTTCTTTCCCTTTGAAGTAAAGGGGGCGCTGTTGCTGGAAATCCCTGACCATGCTCCGATCATTGGCGTCACTGGTGTTTGTATTTCCGTTCATGTGCTGTTGTAGAACAGAAGTGACCACTGCTTAACCAAGTTTTGTAGTTCGGGAGGAACCACTGGTATGTTCACGCTGTTTTGTTCCTCGGATAGATGAGGTTGTTGCACCTCCTCTTCATCCCCACTTGGGTGTTGTCAGGTTCTTCTTCTTCTCGGAGGCATTTTTCCTAAGCCTTTGAAAAAGACATCTTGACTTAGTTTCCTCGTAAAGTTTGTGTTTTTCTCATTTTGGGGAAATTACCAAATAAACACTCTTTGTATTTCTTTGTTTTTAAGGAAACTTCCTAAGTATCTATTGTTTGTTTCTCAATTTCGGTATATCGGGGAAATATCTCCTAATTTTCTATGTTTGATAAATCCAGTTATCGTGACTGTACTTTCTTTGCTATCATTCCTTGTTGTTCCCAGATTGAATGTTTCAGTCTGAGTCTAACGAAGTAAATTAATCAGGCCCCCGTGCAACGGACTCCAAAGAGTCGGTCAGTTGGGATTCTTATCTGTCACTGAGACATGATACCATCTTGATCTTACTTTGAAAGATTCAACCTTCCCGTTTCGCTGTAATATCAACTGTAACGCCTCTCCTTTTTTCACTCGGCGAAAATAAGAGTCTTTTTTTTTTTTATAAATAGTGAGAGAGAGCGGGGACGTCATGATGCGAGGTAAGTCTGAGCTTCTAAAGTCCGACCCTTAACTGGCCAACCATACGTGTGCGTGGACCAAGTCCACTAAAATGGTTCACACGTAGTCAAGTTAACTTGCGAAATAAAACATAAATGTGGAATTATAATAGAATCCTAATTTTATTCCATTTTAGATAGCAAAGTAGTCCAAGTCTTGACCATAATTATCTTAACTTAAATATCCAAAATAAACCATTCAAACCATAGCAAAATATCTGAGTTATTACATGCCCAAATGCAAGCTACTCGAATTACATAGTCTATGAGTAACTTAAACAAAATATAATTAAACACATCCAAGCTCCTATGCTTGACTCCGATCACGTTCATCATTCCCTTCAATTCCTGTGTCATCCACTAGGGTAGAAGTAGGGCGTTAAACAACGCACCCAGTAGGTATTCCAAATAGGGTTAACACATGGTTAATACAAAATCATATAGATAACATAATAACAAAACCATGTAAAACAATGTCATGCCATGGTGTCTTATGCAATGAGTCGCACCCATCACAAAACATCCTCTTAATGAAATCTCCTCATCAAGGTATCCCCACAGTTGCCTTACGGACGCCCCGACGGAGCATGGCCTCCGGTTACAAATCATCTTTCCCATGCCATGCATGATATGCAAATGTCCACATGCTATGTAATCGTATAGATCATAGCATAAAACTTCCATATTTGAAACATAATAGTTGATACAAAATAGCTCATCAAAAACATGAACTAAAATCATATTACATGTCCCATGGTTTCAAAGAGGTAGAATCCTACCAATGACCACTAAGGTGTCCTTGCGTTTTCGTCCGGAAACCGCTCACCGATCGTACACCGCTTGTGAGGTCTCGTTACCTTATTACATATTAATCAATCAAACCCATGTTCCATTTGATTTACAATTATGTCTAAGTCCATAAACACATCTTTGTGGGGTTCGGCCATAGAACATGGCCGAACCTCACCCACTTGAATTTGGGTCCCTCTTTTATTTATTAACCAATCCACATAAGTTCAACCATCTAAGAAACCCTAAGTCCACAAATATTCCTTAGTGGGGTTCGTGTAAGGGCCCGGAATTTTTAAAATTAATATAAATGGGAATATTATTTATTTTAAGGATGGAAATTGGAAAATTGGTGAAGTAAAGAGTAAATGGGCCAAAAAAAATTCGGACAAAGGCCCAAGTATGGCCCAATGGACTATGGAGTTGATTTAAATTCATTTAAAGGGGCAATGAGGGTTAAATGGGTCAAGAATGGTCAAATTGGGTCACATACCCATTTGGGACCCAACGGATCAAGATGGTTATGCTCTAAGGTAAATGGGCTAGATGGAAATGTAATTGGGCCATAGGCCCAATGGTAATCCACTTAGAGTGAATTCAATGAATTTAAATCACCTAAGTTATTTAGAATTAAATCAAGGTAATGTGGCCAAGTGGGACCCACCTCCACCTCATCAAGTGAGGTGGCGTGTGGGCCAATGTTTGGTGGGGCCGACCACCATGGTTGAATTGGTCAACCATGGGTGGGTATATAAAGGTGATTTAAATAAATAAATGGAAATTAAAGTAACCTAAATATCTAAATATTAAATGATTAAAATTATTTAAGTGAAGTGGTCAAAGTGGGGTCAAGAGGTGAATACCAAAGTACCTCATCTCAACCTCAAGTGTAAAAACGTTGGGCTTGGTGGTGGTTATCTAAACCACCACCATAAAACAATTAAAATATCTTAGGTTTGGTGGGATAATAAATGTAAAGTGTAATTAAGTCAACAAATGGAGATAAGCCTTATTTGGTTCCCTCATTCTCGTTTTGCACTAACTCCATCTCTTGCACTCCTCCATTGCCGTCCCATGCTCCAAGTGAAGGAGAGAAAGAGAGCAAAGAAGAAGAGAAGAGAAGGAGAGAAGAAAAAAAGTGGAAATTTAGGCAAAATCACTCTAAGATCAAGGTTATTCCCTCCCCTCTCATCATCTCTCCCTTTCCCTCTCTCAATTTAAGCTCTACTTTGGCCGATTCTAGGGTTGGGGATTGCCACCATTAATCAAGAATCTTGACCTATCAAAGATCAAGAGGAAGGAGAGAGGACGCTACGGAGACCGACGGGAGTGACGGAAATTGGAGGAGACGGCGGATTGTAAGTGTTTCTTAAACAAGAAATTTTGGAATTTTAGGGTTTAAGAATTGGAATTTATTTTTGTGAAATAAATGGTGGATAGATAATTTTATGCTATGGAATTTAGATCCATCAAATGGAAGGGTGGAAGATGGAGAAAACCCTAAATGGGTAAATTAGGGTTAGGGTAAGAAAATAAATAAATGGATTATGTGCATTGGGTAATTTATGAAATTAAGAATGGAATTAGGTTATTGGAAGGAAATTATGGGCCATAGGGTTCGGCCATGTAGCATGGCCGAACCCCATGGTGGGTGATTTGGTGGTTGGTTTAATTGGTTGGGGTTTTATGGATGGAAGACAATGAGAGTTTTTGATTAATGAATTTAGGGTTTTAATGAATGCATGGGAGTAAGGTTTTAAAATGAGTTTATGATAAAAATGCAATGGAGTCTTATGGTTTTGAAATGCATGGAGGGAATGAGCCTTGAACCATGGGTTCGGCCATATACCTATGGCCGAACCCTATAGTGATGAAATGATGATTAAATGGTGGGTTTAAAGGATAATGTGTTGATGAATTTAGGGTTTTTAAATGAACAAGTGTAATGATCCAAATGGGGTTAAGAATATGGTTTAGATGCATGATTTAAAACCTCTCATGGGAAGAGTTGATGAATTAGGTATTTTGAACCCATGACCCATTTTGTAAGTCATTGTATGAGCTAAGGTTGGGTCCATGTTTGTGTTTAGATGATGGAAAATTTTATTAATTTAGATGGCTGATTTTGTTTCATATTGGGTCGTGGTTAGTGAATCCTTAATGGATCTAAGTTATGGATGAATTTTAGACTTAAAATATACATGAATGGGTGAATGATTAAACATGGAAGGGAGAGTGGCAAAATGGTAATTATCAGCCACATTGAAGAACCATGGGTTCGGCCATGGTACATGGCCGAACCCCATGTATATTAGACATGAGCTTGGGTGCATTAGGATGACCTAATGAATGATTTAAATTGAATGGTGAATGGTGTTTGTGGTCTCCAAATGAAATGAATGAATAATGCACTCATAGTAGTTAAATGCATGAGGTAAATCCCATGAAAAGATTTGATGAATTTGATGTTTTTGGACCCAAGGAAAAAATGGAGAAAGGAACATCATGGGTTCGGCCATGGTGTATGGCCGAACCCATGCCCCAAATTGTAAATCAATTTGGGTTTAAGGTCAATGGGTATATATGTGATTAAGTATGGGGTTTGAATGGGTTTAAATGAGTAATGATTAAATTAATTACATGACAAATTTTAATGTTTTGGTAAGTCAATAATGGACCTAAGTTAAGGACCTAAGTTGTGGATTAAATTTTGGGCTTAAGTAGGCATGAATTAATGAAAAAATTGTTTATGTGAAGGGTAGTGGCAAAAATGGTAAATATGGGCTAAAATGAAGAAACCCACTAAGTTGTGATTTATGGGCTTGGAAATGATTAAAACTTGGATTGATTTGGTAATTTAATAAGGTACCGGATAGCGCGAGCGGTACGCGAGTCGGTAGCCGGATTGTCAGACGAAAATGAAATAAAGACGCGAGTCGGTATTCGGTAGGATTCCTACCTTTTTGTAAGCCATGGATTTGGGTGATGTTCTCTTTAATCTATTTTGGAAATCATGTGGTTGTCTTTAAGATATGTTACGGACTATGTATCATGTTATGTTTTACTCTAAATTATTTTGGAAATTTTGTGAATGCTTATGATGGGTTTTGGATTAAATATTGTGGGATGTTTTCCCTTGGATTTAGTTGGTAATCTTGTAATTGTTTTAAGATGGGCTTTATTACTATTGAATTTCATATATTACATGGCAAATGGCATCTACATCTCATGCATGGCATGGGAGGCATATGACAGGGGAAGGATGAAATGAAACCGGAGTCCATGCTCCGTCGGGGCGACCGATAAACAAGCATGGGGACATTTCACATATGTATTATTGTACCTTGACGAGGCCTTACCGTCAAGGGGGATATTGTATTTATTGTTATACCTTGATGATGATTCTTCCATCAAGGGGAATATTGTATTTGTGGTTACGCCTTGACGAGGCCTTACCGTCAAGGGGGATATGGCATCGGGATAGTAAGGATGATGGGTGGGATTCATAACACAGACACCCATGGCATGACATTCATTCTATGGCTTTTCGTTATGTATTATCTATCTGCTTTGTTATCACTAATCCATGTGTTAGCCCTACTCGGAGTCCTATTGGGCGCGTGGTCTAACGCCCTACTTCTACCCTAGCTGATGACGCAGGAAATGCCAGAGCAGAAGGACAAGACGGGAGCCAAGCTTAAGAGCTTTGGAAGGCGGACTAATTATTTTATTTAAGTTATTTTGAGAAATGTGTATTTGATGTAGTTTAATTTGTCGGAAATGTAATAATTGAGATTATTTACTATATTTTGGACATTATGGTTTTAAGGATGTTTGGTGATTGAATGAATGTAACTTCCCTGCTATCTAAGAATTTGTAGGTTAGGCTCTTTTATAATTTTCCGCAATTGGTTTAAATGTTCCCCGATGCTTACTTCTACGTGTGAACCATTCTCCGTGGACTTCATTCCACGCACACGTAGGGTTGGCCAGTTAAGGGCCGGGTTTTAGAAGCTCAGACTTAACTCGCGTCGTGACGTTCACGCCCTTTGTCACTTTAAGAAAAAAAAATAATAATAATAATATTTTTTAACTCTGATTTATGGTGAAAAGGGGCGGGCGTTACAGTTCGGCCATACAACATGGCCGAACCTCACTCCCTTGGTTTTGTGCCATTCTTTTCAATCCTTTGATCTTTTAAATTAAGTCCAAGATCATGCCATCTTTGTTTCATCAATTTAATCACTTATAGATTAATCATTTAACATTAATAACCACTTAAGTTCCCAAAAACATTCCTCATGGGGTTCGGCCATACACCATGGCCGAACCCATGATCTTTCATTTTTACCCATATTTACTTCTTTGCCATTATTTCCATCACCTTATGTTTAGGTCCAAAAACATAGGTTCATGACTAAACATATCATGCACAAATAATCCATCAACATAAAAACCCATAATCAAATCCTTCCATCTCCTAACAAATCATTCATCTAAACATGATAGGTCCATGAATGACCCATTAAAATGGTTCATGGGGTTCGGCTATGTGGTCCTTTGTTTCCATCCTACCATGGTCAAACCACCTTTTAAAACCATTAATACTTCTCCATGGTTTTCATGCTTAAAAACCCTTTTAAAATCAATAACCTCTCTTCATGGGGTTCGGCCATACAACATGGCTGAACCCTATGGTTCCTCATTTTCTTTTAAAAAGAATCATACATCTATGGTTTGATCTTTTGATGGTTCTCATACATACATCCATTTAAACCCTTTAAAACCTTTTAAAATCATAAACATACATCTATGATTTTCATCTTTCAAATCCATTAAAAATAACTAATGTCCTTCCATGGGGTTCGGCCATACAACATGGTCGAACCCTATGATTCATCACTTCCTCTTGAAAATCATATAACCATGTTCATATTCCTTGGTGGGGTTCGGCCATACAACATGGCCGAACTTCATCCAACCCTTCTTTTGTCCTTAATGGTTTTTACACATAAAACCTTAGGGTTTGCCCATGCAAAGGCCAAACCATGATCCTTGATCATCTTTTCTTACTTAATAAAAATCTATCAAGTACTTACCGATTCTGCGACTCCTCCTGTTTCTTTCACTCTTTCTTGCTCCTTTCCTTCCTTAGCTTCTTCTTCCTTCCTTCTCGATCTTTGGCCGAGATTGATCTTGATAAAATCTCTAGGAGTGGTTCGGCCAAGAGGTATAGGTTTGAGAGAGGGAGAAAGAGAGAAGATTTGAGATAAAACTCTTAAGTGTTCTCCCTTTGTCAATGAGAGAATTGGCCAAGCTTGAGATCAAAACTACTCTAAGTCCTTTGCCTTGAGAGGGGATCGGCCTTGAGTGAGAGTTTGAGAGAGAGAGAGAGAGTCTAAGATGCAACCTTTTAGTCTTTTCTTGTTTAATGAAATTCGGCCAAGGTGGTGTCTTTTGGTGATACCCCTTTGTAACTCCCATGATCCTTCACCTCCCTCCTTAATGTTCAATTTGGAGGTTTCATCCATGAGATGAAACACTCCCACCGTTTGACCCTTGGTTTCCATCTTGAGATGGAAACCCTCCATCTCATCCAATGTGCATGCCTTGTGTAACCTCCAAAGACCTTTCACCACCTCATTAATGATCTATTTGGAGTTTCATCCCATGAGATGAAACTCCCATGTTTCCAACGTGTAGCCTTGAGTTGGTCTTTGAAACAACAAAACTTCTCACCTCCCTCATTAAAGCTTCCTTTGCAGTTTCATCCCATGAGATGAAACTCCCATGTTTCCAACGTGTAACCCTAGGATATGTTTGTGTAAAACAAAAGCCCTTCATCTTCCCACTCCACTCACTTAAGATGAAGGTCCCATTAACTTGCCATCCAACTCACCATAACTCAATTATTTTTAATTCTTTAAACTCAACTCACTTAACTCACTTAAAATCAACTCAATTTCTTGATTCCATTTCCAACTTAATTCAGTCCCAATTAAGTAAGCTTGAACTCTCTTGGCGGTCAACCAAGTCAGCCATGACCCATTGGGTCCCAATTGGGCATTTGACCCAATTAACAATCTTGACCCAATCAAATAAATCTCACCCATTTATTTCAATTGAACCATATCCACAATCCGTTGGGTCTTAATTGGGTACTTGATCCAACACCTTACCCATCTAAGGTCCATATCCATTAGTTCACAAATTAAATGGGCAATTTTCATATATATTCATAACCTGAAAATCCAGGGTGTTACACTAAAGCTCTTCATGCACTTAAACTAAAAATCATCTAGATACATTCTTAGGATCTTAACACACCTCATCATCCCAATCACCACACCTCAAACGATTTTCTCAATCCCAATCCAATCCATTCGAATTTCACACAAAGTCAACCCTCCATTTCATCTTCCTATCATCCACCCATTCATTTGTCTCATCTCTTAATCTCATCCATTCACTCATCATCTCATTGCACAAACCCTAAAACTACATAGCAAATTTGAATTTCCCATTGGCAATCCAAATCCTATTTTCTCTCGTAATCTCCTATCTTCCCTCTACATTGACTTAGCCACCAAGGAAAGCCACACCAAATTCGTTTACTCTTATTGTGCAACCCTAAAATCCAAGCTTAAATCCCCATCATCCATTCCCAATTAGATCAAATCCAGTCCTTTGATTTCCCAACTTAAAACTTGATTTAATCCAACCAATCCATCTCTTTTTAAATTCTATAAATACTCCATTACTCCAAGGGTAAAATTCGAATATGACTTGGAATTCAAGAGGACTAGAGGCTGAAGAAATACCAAAAGACTGAGCACCACACGATTTCCAAGTGAGCAATTAATTGGTCCATTTTAATTTTGTTGCTTCTATGTAATTTCTTCTAGAGCCTTGTACTTTAATTCTTCAATTTAATAAAGTGAAGCATTCATTTAGAACCCCGGAACATCCAATTTCCAAAATTCTTTGATGATTATTTTACTTTTAATTTCAAGATTACAACCTTTGTCAATTTGATTGAACATGAGCGTATGCAATAGTTAGGACCTTGATTGTAAGACTTGAATCATGATTACTAAGGTTTGATTAATTAAATTAAAAGTTGTGAATCTTGTTTTATTAGTAAATATGAATTGTATTTTAGATCTTTACGTGAATTTCAAATCTTGCCTTTACTTTGTTTACACATCTTGGGTGATAAACAGTCTATTCCAAACAACCAACCTTTACATTACTGCACATTTAATTTCAGTCATTTATTTTCATGCAATCTAATTCTCTGCCTTTTAATTATGTTAAATCTCATACTTGTTGTGTAATATTTGTTTTAACCCTAATCTCCTATAATCTAATCTTTTAATTCTTTAATTCATGGTTCATTCTTTAATTCTTTAATTCTTTAAATTCTTTTTAATCACTCTCTCTCTCTAAAAAATTCATTCAATTAAAGTTAGGAAGATATGTTAAATAATTTTGTAACTTGAAATCCTAATCATGAATAAGTTTAAAATTTATTTCACCATGTAAGAATAAGAAATCACACATTTTATTTGCTGATTTTCCAAGTTAGATACATGACTCATATAATGATTCAATTTCTTAAAAACAATTCTTTTTTAGAGGACATAAATTTAAATTCATATACTTTGAGATTTTCCATTAGGTTCGACCTTGCTCTCACATTACTATACTATGAATGGTTCGTGCACTTGCAAGATTTACAAATTTAAAACATCAACACATAACGGTCATATTGCAATGGCAACTTAAAGTGCTACGACCCATCATGACCCACGACCCATCGTCACTTCAGTTCGGGAATTTTTCTGTTTGCCTATTTAAACTCAAAACTTTGATGAGTTTGGTTGGAACCCTTCTCTTAGGAAAATCTTAAGGCATTCCCAGAGATCCCAACCTCTCACAACCTCTCTTTATGCATTTCACATAGGTGAATCATTTGAGAATCCAATCAAACCCTTGATTGAGATAAAGGGAGAGAGAAAAAAAAAAAAAAAAACCAAGTCTAGGATTGAACTTGCAAATCCAAACTTCTAGAGACCTTCTCCCAAATTTGTGGTTACACATACATTGACACATGTTCGTCATCAAGGACATCAAGTTTGGAGAACTCTTCAAGAAACACAACATCTACATCAAGTGAGTTAAAAAAGGCAAGTGCTTCTTCTTGTGTTTAGAATTTAAACATCATCTAGTGAAGTGGATTAAGGCAAGGTGCTCGAACCATTATAAAAATAGAGGGATAGGCAAGTAGACCGGGGTAGGTCGAACATTTCAAAACATTAGGGATTGGGTGAAATTCCTATTCAATTGTGTAGGTGGAATTCCTACTCTATTCGTGAGGGCGTAATTCCCCACATAGTGTATTTGGTATAACCCAAGAGTGGGTGAGTTCAACAGTGGATGTAGGAGGAATTTACTTCGAACCACTATAAATTGGGTTTCGTGGGTGTTTTTATTGTTTGTGTGTTTGCTCTATTATTTGTGCACTCTTGTTAACATAGAACTCATCTTCTTGATTAAGTTGTTAATTCCGCTGCAATCATTTTAATTAATCAAGAAAATTCTGAAGGGCACAAAATTTGGGGTTGTCCTATTCACCCCTGTATAGAGACAATCATATTCTAGCACTCAGAAACTTTCAATTAGTATCAGAACCTCATACTCTTCATAAGGATGTAACCATCCGAGTTGATCTAAGTGTTAGAACATCAAATATGGATGCCAGAAAAATCATCTACAAATCTTTATTATTTATATACTCTATCTTAATTTATTTGAAATAAAAAATAGAGAATATCTTGTCATCTTTTGATGAAGCTGATTGGACCTTTATCCAAAATTATTTCATTAAAAATACTTCAAAATCTATGGATGGTTCAACCTCCTATCTAGATGAACGCAATTTTGTGGCAGGCCTAGCCTCCTTAACATCTATGGCAAGTACTAATGTCTACAATCCAGAAAAGTGTTACTCTTGGAACTCATGTGAAGAAGAAAATAAGTCTACATTTGTTGCCTATATAGACACGTCCCAATTTGAAGGTGTTTTAGATGAGGAAATTCAAGTAGAAGGTAAAGGTGTCACCTTTGAATCAGAATGTCATTCAGACATAGAGTATCAAGAAAGAGTTGAGACTCTACATTGTTTTATTGCATCCATTGCATCTGATCCTGAAGAATCCACAAGTGAAACTGTGGATGATGAAGATGATGATGATCTTTAGATAGCCTAAAATGCCTTGTACTTAGAGAGTATAAAATTGGCTAAAAATCTTCACAAAGTAAAATCTGAAAATGCCAAACTCTCTAGCCAACTTCAAAGTGAAAAAGTTAAAAATGATCTTCTCTCAACCAATTTGACAAATTCAAATGATGAAATCATGAAGATGAGAGAATCTGAAATATTGCTTCAAGAAACTTTAAAAATATATAAGAATGATATCATGAAGCTAAAGAAAGTTGGAAATTGTCTTAAAGTTGAAAAATCTGAAACTAAGCTCAGATTTGAAATGTCTTAAAAAGAAATCTCAAGACACGGTTACCTAGATTGATCAAAAAATTGAAAAAGCTCATGGTGCAAAAGATGGTATGGGACTTGCAAAGTCAAGTTGAAAGGGACTCAAAAACCAAACCAGATTTGGTAAAGGCCACAATACTAATTCTCAAATTATAAATTGTTTTATTGTGGATTAACTGGGCACTTCAAACATGTGCAAGACTAGAAGGATGCAGGTTGAAAAACATATGGCTAAAGGTATTTCTCAAAGTACAAAGATGAGAAAGAATGAGTTGAATGGAAATTCACACTTTGCAAAGAAGAAAAAGCTAAATCAACTTGAATATGTGAATTTTCCTGGGAAACACAAAGCATCTCACCACATGCATCATCCCTACAATGGCAAATCTATTAGGGACAAGTTAAGACCTCCTCGTACTATGAATTGAAATATCTCAACGAGGGTCTTATCTCAATTCAGTGGACTTGGGTAAAATGTTCAAAATGGAAGAATTTAAATGCCAATTTCCAAAGATTTGTGAGGAAAGGTCTAGATAAAATTTCATATGGATCCCTAAGAAATTGTAACACCCCGCTCTTTTCACTCTAAATTTCAGAGTTTTTTTTTTTTTAATATAATAATCATGTGATCGGGGTGAAGTGTCACGACGCGAGTTAAGTTCGGATCTCTAAATCCGACCCTTAACTGGCCAAGCCCATGTGCGTATGAACTAAGTCCATAAAACTGATCCGCACATGGTATATATATAACTTGCGGAATTAACTTAGTCTAAATCTAACTGAGGTTATAATAGAACCTATGACTAATCCAATTTTTCCATTCTTAGATAGCAAAGTACATAACTTATTTTCCAAAATTACTAATCAATCTTAACTAATCGTTTAATCAAAACATCCAACATAAAACAAACCACAGCATCTATCTTAACTACTTATTACAAGCTAACATAACTAATTACCAAATTACATTGTTCAAATATATCAAATATCAAGTCCATAAAATAGTCCATTCATAATCCATTCCAATCATTCAAACCGCCCAAGTTTCCGTACTTGGTCCTCTTCTCGATCCACGTTCTTCCCTTTCCCTGCATCATCCACTAAGGATATAGATAGGGCGTTAGATCAACGCGCTCAGTAGTGTTTCCGAATAGGGCTACCACATGGTTAGTCAAAATCATGCAAATAATATAATAATAATACGTGTGTGACAAAATTCCATAAAACATGCTAAGTATGAAATGAACATGTAATGAGTCCCACCCATCACCATTCAACATAGCCATCACTTGACGGGATTCTCATCGTCAAGGTAACCCACAGTGGTCTTTCGGACGCCCCGACGGAGTGTGGCCTCCGGATTCCTCCTGATGGGATTCTCATCATCAGGGTACCCCACCGTGGTCTTTCGGACGCCCCGACGGAGTGTGGCCTCCGGTTACAACACCATCATCCCATGCCATGCATGAGATGTCTATGCAAACATGTCATTTAGAAACATAACTTTACAATCATATAAGTTATTGAAATCAACATAAAACAGCATATGAAATAGTGGTTACAATAAAGGTAGGAAACCTACTATAGTTTACTTTGTTCGACCCTTCCTTTGGACCGTCTTCCGATCACGGCTTGTTCACCGTTCTAAAAATCCGAATACCCTATGTACATGGCAGCAAGTTAATCATTTGACCATATAATTCTAATTTGATCTAAAACCCAAAAATCTACTTAAACTTCCATGTCCTATCTTAGCCATAAAACCCCATAGTTTTGGTCCTTTTAAACATGTTTTTTGGTCTCATTTAGACATAGGATAACAGTATAATGTTGCCATGTTTTTACCTTTTAAAACCATCCAATAAGCCCATCATATACATTTAATAATCACCATGGAACTCACTAAAACAAGTCCCCAACGTGTGGGACTTGTTTTGGTTGGTTTGAGACCAGCCAACCTCTTCAAATTCCTACTTAGCTCAGTGAGTTTACAGCCCCTTCAACTTCCCTTTTGACTCACCCAACTAAAGATATTTAGATTTCCATCCCAACTCACCCAACTCACATACTTAATGCATTTCATTTAATGCACACGTGTTGACTCACTACCTGATTTAATTCCAACTCACTTCAGTCCCACTCAACTGATTTGACTCGTGTTTTAGCTCCCTTGAGGGTTCACATGGTCAACAATAGTCAACTCGACCCGTTGGGTCCACTTTTAGCTCCTTGACCCGTTTTTTACTCCATGACCCAATTATGGTATTTTGGTCATTTCTAATTGGTTTTTACATATGGATCAAGCCTACCCATTTTTTTCTCCACTTGATTTCCAATCAAATAGGCTTAACCCCATTCAATTTAAAATCACAAAACGGTCAAATACTCCAGTAAGACCTGATGGGTCCCATTTGGGCCCTTTGACCCATTTAGCCATTCTTGACCCAATTGATGTAAATTACCCATCCAATCAAACTTGACATTCATAATGTGCTCATCTGATCTTAATTTGAGCAATGGGCCCCACCATTTCCTTACTTAACATCATAAAATAATTAATTTAACACATCAGGGGCATTTTCGTAATTATCCACTTCATTGAGAAATTGCCCATCCAATCAAACTTGACATTCCTAATGTGTTCATATGACCTTAATTTTAGCAATGGGCCCCACCATTTTCTCATTTAACATCATTATTATTAAATTCACCAAATCCAGGGGCATTTTCGTAATTATCCATTTCGTTGAGAAATTGGGGTGTTACAATATAACCCTCTTTTTAAAATTTTCGTCCTGAAAATCGAGCGAAGTAGGGTTCTAAACGATTACATAAATATCTCACAGTGTGCTATTCTCATTTCCGATTTCAAGTTTCCAAGTGGCTTCTTCATTACCATGACGGTCCCATACCACTTTTACGAACTGAATCGCTCTGTTTCGCAACACCCTTTGTTCTGTCTCACGTTATATCTTTTTCTCGTGAGCCATTTGTGATCTTACGTAGATTAATCTACTATGTTTCACTTTACCTGTTCTCATGATCTTTTCCATACATACTTGCTCAATATGTTCTTTCATCTACTCTCCGTGTGAGGTAGTCTGTCAACACGAACCTATGCTCAAAGATTTTTCTAATTCCATTTTAACTAGGTTTCTAGTTACATTCACCTGGAATTCCATTGGCTAACTACAGAGCCAGGTGATCAGTCTAACTCGGCAGTCGTCCATAGTTTCCCATTCAAGTTTCACCAGACACTTATCTTTTCCGTTGAGTATATCTCCAAATTTAAACACATCTTTCTTTGCACATAAGTCTCTATGTGACTAACAACTTTTGTTCCAACTTCCACGATACCAATTCCCGGCATCAATCCAAACCACCATGGGAATAATCTCCCATGGTTAAATACATCCATCCCTGGTGTTTCGCTTTCAGTAAATATCATCTATCCCTGTTTTATAATCATCCATGAATATAACCCACTTATGGGTATAATCCATTCATGAAAACCATCCATCCTTGGTATCACTCTGTCCATGAGTATCATTTATGTATGATTAATAACTATCCATGAAATAACCCACCTATGGGTATAATCCATTCATGGAAACCATCCATCCTTGGTATCACTCTGTCCATGAGTATCATATATCCATGATTAATATCCGGAAGAACAACATTCAAATGAATCACTATAAGACTGTGGTAAACATATCAAATCACAATTATATCCCGACCCCTTGCAAGACTTAGGGCTCATGACTTACAAAGCAGAAGACCCACGTCCAACGTGATCCGGTCTACCTCGCCCTGCATCCCTTCACCTCATAGGTGATTCAGTCAAGCTCTAAGACGGTCACTCAGCGTCTGACGAAGCTAGTACCACCCCCACCGGGTAAAATAGTACCTAGCTCTGCGCATTCTAGCACATCTAGTGTGCCAAACAGTCGTGAGAGCGCCCTCTAGCGCGTAGCATGCGAGGGACCCACTCCTCAATGGTAACCCTATGGGACCAAGTCTCCGTAATTCGTATCGAGTTTCCCACAGTCTCAATCATCAATATCACGTGAGGGACGCACCCATACCACATCTCAATATACTCCAATAACTTATTCACATACATCTCAGTGTCAAAGTCCTCATGAACTCCTAAAGTTGCATACTTTATTGAAAATCATTTAAACTTCCATCACCATACAAGGGTTGATAGGGTAAAACAAATCCTTAGAATCACAAAATACACCCTTACAAAATATTTCCATTTCCCTAACCTTTCTTTCTACCTCTTAACCTAGTCTTCCGTAGAAGACCCTGCATCATCGTCAAAGAAATTGTCAGGGCATGTCATCGACACGTGCCCCAACACTCTGCACGTCAAACAGGGTATTATTCCCGGTCCTCCAATGTAAAGACAATTAGTCCTCTCCTTCCCGTGCCCGTGCAGTCCACAAACAGGGCAAATGACCTCAAGGAGGTAGGGGCAGTACATACAATTGTGCCCCTCTTGATTGCACAACTCGCACATATACCCGGGCTCTATCTCCCCTACAAATTCTCTTATGTTTGGGACATATTCCTCATCCTCTTCGGGCACAAAGGCTCCAACATTGTACTTTGGCGATCTTACCTCCATGTCCTGACTGTTTTCAACTTCATTGATGAAGTTTGGTATGCTAGCATTGTCGAAAGAAGAAACTAGGTCTATCGGACAGCTAGGTGTCCCTCTGTCCCACAACTCGGTGTACTCTATGTTGCTCGTCATATCTGTATCACAGCAACAAAAACATATCAATAACAACCATAAATCAAATCAAACTAATCATTGTTTTGGGGAATTTTCCCTAATCAACATCTTGTACTTCTTGTTTGGAGATTCTTCCTATGTATCATATAATGTCTCGTGTTTGGGGAATTTTACCAAATAAACATCTTGTGTTTCTTGTCCTTGGGGAAAATTGCCAAATAAGCACTCTTTGTATTTCTTTGTTTTTTTTGGGAAAACTTCCTAAGTATCATTTCTCAATTTGGGGAAATCTTTATGTTCTCCTGTTCTAGGGGAAAAACCTCCCTAAGTATCATGTGTTTGTTTCTCCATTTGGGGATATCGGGGAAGTGTTTCCTATGTTGCTATGTTTGGTATATCCATTTATGTTGACTGTACTTCCTTTACTATCTTTGTTGTTCTCAGATTGATTGTTCAGTCTGAGTCTACGAAGTAAATTAATCCGGCCCCCAGTCAGCGGACTCCGAAAAGTCGGTCAGTTGGGATTCTTATCCGTTAGTGAGACATGAAACCGTCTTAATCTTACTTCGGAAGATTCAACTTCCCGTTTCGCTTTGATACCAACTGTAACACCCCGCCCTTTTCACTCTAATTTTCAGAGTTTTTTTTTTTTTTTTAAATATAATAATCATGTGATCGGGGCGGAGTGTCACGACGCGAGTTAAGTTCGGATCTCTAAATCCGACCCTTAACTGGCCAAGCCCATGTGCGTATGAACTAAGTCCATAAAACTGATCCGCACATGGTATATATATAACTTGCGGAATTAACTTAGTCTAAATCTAACTGAGGTTATAATAGAACCTATGACTAATCCAATTTTTCCATTCTTAGATAGCAAAGTACATAACTTATTTTCCAAAATTACTAATCAATCTTAACTAATCGTTTAATCAAAATATCCAATATAAAACAAACCATAGCATCTATCTTAACTACTTATTACAAGCTAACATAACTAATTACCAAATTACATTGTTCAAATATATCAAATATCAAGTCTATAAAATAGTTCATTCATAATACATTCCAATCATTCAAACCGCCCAAGTTTCCGTACTTGGTCCTCTTCTCGATCCACATTCTTCCCTTTCCCTGCATCATCCACTAAGGATATAGATAGGGCGTTAGATCAACGCGCTCAGTAGTGTTTCCGAATAGGGCTACCACATGGTTAGTCAAAATCATGCAAATAATATAATAATAATACGTGTGTGACAAAATTCCATAAAACATGCTATGTATGAAATGAACATGTAATGAGTCCCACCCATCACCATTCAACATAGCCATCACTTGACGGGATTCTCATCGTCAAGGTAACCCACAGTGGTCTTTTGGACGCCCCGACGAAGTGTGGCCTCCGGATTCCTCCTGATGGGATTCTCATCATCAGGGTACCCCACCGTGGTCTTTCGGACGCCCCGACAGAGTGTGGCCTCCGGTTACAACACCATCATCCCATGCCATGCATGGGATGTCTATGCAAACATGTCATTTAGAAACATAACTTTACAATCATATAAGTTATTGAAATCAACATAAAACAGCATATGAAATAGTGGTTACAATAAAGGTAGGAAACCTACTATAGTTTACTTTGTTCGACCCTTCCTTTGGACCGTCTTCCGATCACGGCTTGTTCACCGTTCTAAAAATCCGAATACCCTATGTACATGGCAGCAAGTTAATCATTTGACCATATAATTCTAATTTGATCTAAAACCCAAAAATCTACTTAAACTTCCATGTCCTATCTTAGCCATAAAATCCCATAGTTTTGGTCCTTTTAAACATGTTTTTTGGTCTCATTTAGACATAGGATAACAGTATAATGTTGCCATGTTTTTACCTTTTAAAACCATCCAATAAGCCCATCATATACATTTAATAATCACCATGGAACTCACCAAAAGAAGTCCCCAACGTGTGGGACTTGTTTTGGTTGGTTTGAGACCAGCCAACCTCTTCAAATTCCTACTTAGCTCAGTGAGTTTACAGCCCCTTCAACTTCCCTTTTGACTCACCCAACTCAAGATATTTAGATTTCCATCCTAACTCACCCAACTCACATACTTAATGCATTTCATTTAATGCACACGTGTTGACTCACTACCTGATTTAATTCCAACTCACTTCAGTCCCACTCAACTGATTTGACTCTTGTTTTAGCTCCCTTGAGGGTTCACACGGTCAACAATAGTCAACTTGACCCGTTGGGTCCACTTTTAGCTCCTTGACCCATTTTTGACTCCATGACCCAATTATGGTATTTTGGTCATTTCTAATTGGTTTTTACATATGGATCAAGCCTACCCATTTTTTTCTCCACTTGATTTCCAATCAAATAGGCTTAACCCCATTTAATTTAAAATCACAAAACGGTCAAATACTCCAGTAAGACCCGATGGGTCCCATTTGGGCCCTTTGACCCATTTAGCCATTCTTGACCCAATTGATGTAAATTACCCATCCAATCAAACTTGACATTCATAATGTGCTCAACTGATCTTAATTTGAGCAATGGGCCCCACCATTTCCATACTTAACATCATAAAATAATTAATTTAACACATCAGGGGCATTTTCGTAATTATCCACTTCATTGAGAAATTGCCCATCCAATCAAACTTGACATTCCTAATGTGTTCATATGACCTTAATTTTAGCAATGGCCCCCACCATTTTCTCATTTAACATCATTATTATTAAATTCACCAAATCTAGGGGCATTTTCGTAATTATCCATTTCATTGAGAAATTGGGGTGTTACAGAAATAGGACCTTACTCATGTCCCACATTGGTCTAAAACTTGTGCCTCATTGGAGTATCCATAGACCATTGTAGTTAAACTCCATCTTCATACATGAGAGTTCAAACAACCATGTGTTGTGGCATGAAACATTTGACTCTTTTCAAGCACTTGATTGTACATTTCATGGATATAGTATTAGTAATGCTTGAAGTGTCATAGAGTTTAGGACTTAGATTCCTAGTCCTAAATTTTTAAGCTCAGATGTGATCAGGTTTGCCAATATGGTTAATGAAACTCCCAATGTGCTAGAACATGATTGACCCTATGGGGAGGGGGGGGGGGTGGGGCGCGGGGGTGTGAATAGGTCAATCTCAATTTGTTTCTCCCTTTTGAAATTAACTTAAATGATCAAATTAAGTGCAGATGATCTAACAATTAAGTAGGTGTATGTTAGCAAAAGTGTTTAATCAAAACAAGAAGTTAGCTCTAACACCACAATTTTTCAAGGACACAAGTTATAAAGTGGCTCGGTTAAACAACCTACATCCACTGTTATGACTCATCCAACTTTGAGCTATCCTTAAATTCACTACGTGGGGACTTACACCCTCAAAATTAGAGTAAGAATTCCACTTCACTCAATCGACTGGGAATTCCACCCACCACTGTGCCAGAGACGACGATCTAGAGTTTTTTTTATAGCGGTTCCAAGGTACCTCCCTTTAATCCACTCTCGGGTTAAAGGTTTTAAAAGCAAAGTTAAAACCAAGAAGCACTTGCCTTAAAGCTCTTTCTAGTTGTTGATGTTTGCTTCTCAAAGACTCACTCAAGATGAAATGACGCTCTTACTTGTAGATGTCGTATAGCAATCAGGGTTTCAGTAAGATTAGGATAATTGTTCAAGACCTAGTAAATGTTGTATTTTCTCTTATTTCTTTCTCTTTCACAATCTTTAATCGAAGATTGGGTATTTGAAATTGGTATAAGCACATGAGAGCTGATCATTCCTTATAGTATATGATTTTTCTCAGTTTAAGGAAGATGCCCAAATGATCATACAACACTAATATTTATAGAAAACTCTTAACGGTCATTTGGACTTTCTAGGACCGACAGGTCAATACGACCGATGGGTCGGTGTTCATATTTATTACCATTCAACCACCCGACCATTGCGCATTAAATGCACCCCCAATGGCATAATTACTTTCCGGTCAACATGTCAGTGTCGCCAATGGGCCGATAGTCATGACACCGATGGGTCAGTCCATACTAGAGGCTCGATCTGGGGAAAATCCATGCTAACAAAGTTTCAAGACAGAAACTAGTCAAACCCAGAATGACATGTCATCCTTTGTCGAGAGGTCGATCCTGTTACTCTCGATCAGTCTAGATGTACTGAGATGTCTGTTTTATCGGGAGCCCTTTTAAGTTCCCAGTCCAGAACTTATAAGATTTATATCGACGAGTCGTTGACCATGAGGGTCGTTCAAGTTTATCACCAAGGGGTCGGTGCATACGAAACTCTCTGTCAAAGGTATTTCCAGAATGGCAGTTCGAAGTTCCAGAACCAATGTCAATCTGGTCGACTAGTCTTTCACCATGATGGGTCGATCCTGACTGCACCGAGGGGTCGGTGAGATAGATTGATCGTGCTGATAGTGAACATAATTCATGTTTCCAAGTTCACTTCCAATTCACTGTTCAGCATCCTCTCTAGGCATTTTATGTTTATTACCAACATAAGCAACTAAGCCTAGAATTCCTCTGTGGGTTTCACCTAGGGTCATCTATGGCCATATACATGTTCTTGTAATTGCCATTACGATGAGCTTTGAGCTTCGATGGAGGATGATCTTCTTCCTTGATCATCTTGAGTCTTCAAGCTTCTTTTAGCAAGTGCTTCTTCTCGAGTCTTGGAATTGATAAACAGGGACTCGGCCAAGCCGAGACACTGACAATCTCCCCTTTTGTCAATTTTATGACAAAACCTAGAAGCTAACCCATTTACAGCTCCACCCTTCTTATAACACCTTTGAATGCTCATTATTACATTAATTATATACATATTATTCAAATGGATATCGAGGCTATGATCTTCATATTTCTTTGTTTAGCTTGTTTCTTTTTATCTTTTCCTGTTCAAGCATATAATGCAAGCAGTACTAGATAATCATTAGACGAGTTAGTCCCAAAGCACAAAATTTAATCATGGACTACAAATTTAGTGTTTATTTATTTATTTTAGTTGTTTATTAATTTAAATTAGTTAAGTTACCCACATAAATAAAAACAAAAATACTCGAGTCAGACGATGTGATTAAATGGGTTACTTGAGTTGACTTATCTATTAACTCGTGTTCAGATTTTTAAACTTAAATTATTTAAGTGGAGTATTTTAATTTAATATATGAGCAGAAAATTCATTTTTGAATTAAATTTGGAGATCTTAATTAAGTTTTAATTAATTTCAACAATTTATTTCAAAATCCAAATTTATATCATTAAAGGAAAATTAAAGTCATCAAGTTTTTATGCTCGGTATAATTTCGATATAGATCGTCTAGATCTCTAAGCTCAATTAATTTTCCTCAAATTTGATCCTCTAATAAATTCTGGAATTTTATGAATTAAATTCCCGATGTAATCAAAGTCTCGATCACGTACTTGAAAAGAATTAGGTCATTACAACACTACCCCTTTAAGAAAGTTTGTCTTCGAAATTTCCCGTGCCATATAGACCTGCATGGCTCTTTTTCAATTCCTTATCCTTTCAATTTCCTTAAGGGGTCGATTCGTAATCTCTATGTATATGTTGACTCTTGAGCACTGAAAGTTTACATTTTTACCCGTCAATTTTGGAATAGTTAGCTTTGATTTTGTATATATTAGGTGCATTTAATGTTATTTCTTAGCTTTGTAGATAAGTTTGGAAAGTACAGGAAAACAATCCCAAATCACTGGATAATTGCATGTTAAGAGCTTAATTTGGAGAATCTAGAATTTTTATGATTAATTTCACTCCTCTTTTAGTTTTTTCATGTAAATTGGTTAGTCTAGATCCATTTATGAGAGTCTATATTAATTCAATATTTTAGATTTTAAAGTGGTGAAATTAATTATTAAATTCTGGAAGAGAGAATATGCAATTTGAGAGCTGAAGGCTGAAATTCAAGATCCAAGGGCCAGAGATACACTTCAATTGGGCCAAGCTAAGCTTCACAAGTCAACATTGGGCCAGGTCACATGCAGTCCATGTGTATTTTACACAATGGGCCAGGCCAATGTGCAGCTCAAGTTCAACAAAGGCCCAATTCCTCAAGCTCAAGTCTAAGTTACACAGGAGGCCCATGTGCTCATTTAGAGGCTCAAAACCCTAAGTCCATAACACATTTACACACCCAAGCCATGTCCATTCAAAATTCATATCCACCATATTCTATATCTTCAATCTCAACCCTTCATCTCATGCATCAAGATTAGGTAAAACCAAGAATCACCTTTCCATATCCAATGCATTCATTCATTATATTAGATTTAGGCCATCTAATCCATCTATCATGTAGATCAACCTTAGACTCATAATCATTCATAAATCATCTCATCATTTTAGTAATTAATCTTAACCATCCATTAGCTAACCATTAGATTTAGATCCTATTCAATCATTATAACACTCTGAAATTCTAAACTAATGGATTAATGTAAGCCCCTCTGAAAAGAATGGATTGGAAATAGGAATGGGTACTAAACTAAGTGAGAATAAAAATGAAAAGAAAGGGATAGAAGAAATTGGAGATTTCCTAGAGGACATATCGACCTGGTCAATGAGTCCATGTAGAGTATGTATTGACTTGGGAACATATGTTGGCCAATAGACCCGAAGCTAAGATTTCCAGATGTACATATCGATTTTGGTCGATGCATATTATTGTTGTACATACCGACCACAACCATATATCGGGCATGCCCAGCGGCTTAAGCTCGAGATCTAACAATTGTAGCTGTCCCATCAGCCACCTAGCACCATCATGGAGGACCAATGCATGGCCTCCATGTGGATTGTGTGTTGACTGAAGAGGAAGATGGAGATCCTGGATGTATACATCCACAAAAGTCGTTGTGTATATAAATCCACCAAAAATATGTATCGACCAAAAACATGTATCGTGCATATTCAATGCATTGAGTTAAAAAACGCAGCTATCTTCTTTTGTTCCCCACACACCTACCATCGTCCTTGAGAGCCAATGCATTCTTTCCACGTGGATTACCTGTTGACTAAAGGAGATGAGAGAGACCACGGAGAGAGAAAATAACATCTTCTCATTCCTGTCTCATTCAGTAGTTAGGGCAAAAGGAAAGAGAGAGAAGAAGAAGAGTAGAGAAGAGGAGGAGGACTACTCGAGTCCCTACCATCCTCCTCCTCCCATTTGAACGTAGTAGATCCTCCCTCATCCGTCTCTCCTCCATCCCTTCACACTCAAAATCAGTGAGCTCCAAGGAAGTTCAGGAATTTAGAGAAAACAAAGAAGTTTGAAAAGGAAGAGGAAAGTCGAGAGAGGAGAAGCAAGGAAAACCCAACTCGACCTCAAGTATCTCTTATCCGAGAAATCACCAAAGATCTAAGGTAAAATAAACACATTAGAATGGTTAGAGAACATGGTAGAAGTAAGGTTGGGAGAAAAAGATCAAAATGAGAAACCTGCAAAGAGGAATATATGCCTTTTAGACCAAACCCAGGAGTACATATCGATTGGGGTCGATGTGTACACCTGGCAATGAAGACGAAGTGAAGGGAATGGAGAACAGATGTTTTTCGAAACAGAACCAGAGGTGTTAGTGCCTCGGCTTTCCGTGTCCCTATGTTTGTCAATTCCATGACTCAGGAAGAAGCACTTGCTAAGAAGCTTAAAGACTCAAGGAAATCATGAGTGAAGGTCATGCTCCACCGGATTGAAGCTCATCGTATATGGCAATCACAACAGGTACTTGGCGACAGATGGCATTAGGTGGTACCCATACCTTAGGAGAACTATCTCTAGGCTTAGTTGAACAAATGGTAAACCATAAGAAGCCTAAGAGAGGAAACTGAATAGTGAATTGGAAGTGAAGAAATATGAATTAGGTTCACTGCCAGCTCGACCAGTCGTTCTCACCGACCCCTCGGTGGAGATAGGATTGACCCATCGTGATCAAAAGACTGGTCGGCCAGATTGACAAAGGTTCTGGAACATAGAACTATCATTCAGGGGTATGCCTCTGCTCGAGAGTTTCGTATGCACCGACCCCTTTGTGAAAGGTTCAAACGACTCCTCGTGGTCAACAACTCGTCGATGATAATTTATGAGTTCTGGAATTTAGAACTCAACTGGACTCTCGAAGAAACAAACATGTAGGTAATTCAAGACCAATCAAGAGTACTAGGACCGACCCCTCGGTAAAGGGTGACAGGTCGTTCTAGGCAGGACAAGTTTCGGGACATGAAACTCTGTCTACATGGTGTTGCCCAGATCGAGCCTTTTGAATGGACCTCTCGGTGCCATGACTGTCGAGCCATCGGTGACACCGACCTATCGACCGAGATTTAATTATGTCGTTGGGAGTACATTTAATGTACAACGATTGGGTGGTTGAACGGTAATAAATATGAACACTGACCCATCGGTGCCACCGACCTGTTGGTACTGGACAGTTTGAAAAGCTGGGAAAACTCCTCTATATATATGAGTGTTGTGTGATCGTTTTATCATTTTCCTTGAACTGAGAAGAGTCACACATTCTAAGAAACGATCAACTCTCTTGTGCCTACACCTGAGAATCATAAGCAACCAATCTATTGATTGAGTTTGAAAGAGAGAAAGAGAGGAGGAAGGAAATAAAAGACATAAACTAGGAAAGGTTTGGTAAAACCAGTTTCCATGTCACCCTGAGATTGTGATTTCTTTATGACGGCTATAAGGAAGAACGTCGAAACATATTGGGTGGGATATTTGAGAAGCACACATCTTCGAGAAAGAGCTTCAATGCAAGTGCTTATTGGTTTTAATTTTGTTTTTAAAATCTTTGTCCCGAAAGTAGAATAAGGGGGATTGGCTCCGGAACCACTATAAAAAAAGAGCGTTGTCTCTTGCACAATGGTGGGTGGAATTCCCAGCCGATTGAGTGAGGTGGAATTCCTACTCTAATTGTGAGGGTGCAAGTCCCCACTTAGTAAATTTGGGGATATCTCAAGGTTGAGTGAGTCCTAACAGTGGATGTAGGTTGCTTAACCGAACCACTATATATCTTGAGTTCTTGTACTTGTGATGTTAGAGTTATTTTCTTGTATTGATTGTTTTTTGCTAACACACACTCATTTGTTTGTTGTATCCGCTGCGCTTAAAGTAATCAATAAAGTAATTTCTTTAAAATGACCAACGATTGTTAGATTGATCTATTCACCCCCTATCTCTGGGGTCAATCATGTTCTAGCTCCCAAGAGATCTTTCAATTGGTATCAAAGCCTAGTGCTCGTTACAAGGATTTAACCATCCGAGTTGATCTAAGCTAGAACACCATGGGAGACAATCACGCAATATCCAAACCCCCTTACTTCGATGGAACAAACTATGCCTCATCGAAGGCCAAAATGAGAACTTTCTTTGTTTCCATAGACTCCTCGGTATGGGATATTGTAAAGACTGGATGTAGGAACCCATGGAAGAGAAAATGGTAGCATCCACCACAACAGTGTTGATGACACCCAAACATTTTGGCTCTTGGACCCTTACTGAGAAATCTTCTTAGACATCTGATGGCAAAGCCATGAATTCTGTTAATTGTTCAGTCTCTGACAATGAATAGAGGCGGATCATGACCTGTAAAACTGCAAAGGATGCATGGGAAGTTCTTGAGAGAACCCATGAAGGCACCTCAATAGTCAAGACGTCCAAACTTCAGATCCTCCAAAATCAATTTGATACTCTTATAATGAGGGATGGCGAAGTTTTTATGGATTTTTATTCCAACATACGCGATATTGTGAATCAAATGTTTGCTCTAGGTGAAGGAATACCCGAAGACAAGGTATGTAAAATTGTCAAGAATCTAGCTGAAAGATTCAAGTCCAAGGTTGTGGATATGGAGGACAACAGAGATGCATCATTAATGAATATTGATGATTTGGTTGGTTCATTACAAACCTATGAACTACATTTTGAACAACCAAAGGATAAATCCATTGCCTTGAAATCTTCCCTAAGTGAAAAGAAAACAAAAAAAAATTCTTCGGAAGATGAATTCTCAAGTGATGAAATGACAATTTTGCCAAAAGGTTTTACAAAAAAATTGTAAAAAGAAACAACTTGAGAAGAATGGGTAGGGATTAAACAAGTAAAAAGTACGCAAGAAGTCAAGAATAAAACAGAGGAAAAGGGATGGAGAGAGAAGTTACCAAGGAGCAGACCTGTTTCAATTGTGGGGGGAGAGAACACATCATAAATGAATGTCCCTCGGATGAAATAAAGAAGGCTATGAATGCATCCCATGTGGAAACCTCAAAATTAGAGAGTGATTCCGATAAAGACACCGAAAGAAAAATTGATGTACCAAAAGGTCTTACAGCCTCTACCATATGTGATCAAGAAAATCCCAAAATTGTAATGGAGGATGAAAGTGGAGAAGATGAAAATCTTCAAGCCTCCTACAGTGCCTTGTTCCTTGAGAGTGAGAGGTTGACTAAAAAACTTAACAAGGTTAAAAATGAAAAACTGAACCTCTCTAGTCAAGTGGAAGAGTTAAAAACTGAAAAATCTCTTCTAATCTCTAAGCTTGAACTCTCAAATGTTGAAAACACTAACCTTAAAGAGAATAATTTCACTATAAGGATGTCAAAAATCTAGGGCATCACAACAACCTCTTTGAAGAAGATGTCAAAAAACTGTCTTTAGAAGTTAGGGAATTAAAATTTCATAAAGAAAAATTCCAAGATAAGTTTACCCATGGAGAAGAAAGACTTAAAAGACTCCTAGGGGCAAATAAAAAATATGGTGATAGGTTTGGTCTTGGTGCCTCCCAAGGTTGGTCATCAATGGTACGATCATAGGGTGTATATGTAACACCAAATTCCACACTCTTTGTACCTACAAGATAGACCACCATTCATGTTTTGTTTTGGTTTAGGATTCACATCCATATCTTAGACCACTACAAATGGACTCACAAGAGACCATGTGAGTTCGCATAGCAGATAAGTGTTGTGACATGAGGAGAGAAAAATTGGCTAACCACAAGTCTAGAATATACTCTTCCTAGCTATAGCACATATTCTACTTGGAAAGCCATATATTCCATTCAAAGTATTTTGAACTTTAAGTGTCTTGGAATGTAAAATTTGAATGTGTGCATGTTTAAATGATTTGATGAATTATGTTCGGCAGATCTATGCATTGGAATAAATCTATGTACGTCGTGCTTAGAATAGGATTTCATCAAGTTGCACAAATCAAAGATGATTGCTCTGCAATTTGAACTTTTCGGTGTAGTCGACATGTCGGTGAATAGACTGGTCGATGTGACAGACATGTTGGTACTGTTCTAAATCGAGCACTGTTAAAAAGGGAGGAAATTGTCGAAGGGCTCAACCTGTCGATGGAAACGACATGTCGGTGAGGCAGAAAGTTTAAATTAAAAGGGACCTTTTCTGCGAAAGTGACAATTCATTCGAATTTATTGTCTCCTTTCCTATGAAAGTCTGGTGGTCCCTCTTTCGCCTCTCGTACCCTAGACCAATCGATAGGACCTTTCGGAGTGTTTTCTCGCCGGAAATACCATAGGCTTTTGTTTATCTACTCTCTAGAAGCCTGAAAATCACGTTTTTTTTTATTTTCGAAGATCAGGTTAGGCTCAGTCGTCACCGCATCCACCTCAAAGCCAGTGTTTGAGGATCTCCTCTAGGAAAAACCATGCACAGAAAGATGGCAACCCGGTCACTCCCTCAGACCTCTGAAGAATGAGGTGAAACCAGTCGGTGGACCAAACGAACCAAAAGGTTAGCCGACTGAAAGTGTACTGGCCGAGAACACAAAGGATCTGATCCAAAGTCAGCCGACTAAATCTGCGATTCAGTCGACTGAAGGTATACTGGCCAAACACGTATGATATTTGGTTGTACTTCAACCGACTGATCTGTGATTGAGCCAACTAAAAAGTGTACGGGTCAAGTTTGTATAGTATCTAGTTGTATTTCAGCCGACTGAATATTATGATTCAGTCGACTGAAAGTTTACGAGTAAAACACAGATGGTATCTGGTTGTGTTTCAGTTGACTGAATTCCAGATTCAGTCAACTAAATTAGAATATTTTATTCTGGATTATTTTCCAGATGCCTCTGTCTATCTGGTAGGATGGAAGGGGTCATGAAATTAAAATGGAAAATCAAATTAATATACATGGTTGAATTTGATAAGGTAAAGAGGTTCGCAAAGGGACTGTGATTCATCTCACACGATCGTAAGTGATTTGGACATTGGTAGGATTCTTACCTCATTGAAACATTATGGAGTGTACTATGACATTGGTCTATATTCAAAATATGATGATTATTTTGGTTAAATAAATGTTATATGATTATGATCTGATTTTCTATATGATATGATGTATTTTTAAATGATATGGTATTTTTGCATACATTACCTCATGCATGGCATGAGAGGGAACACATATGACCAGCAAGCCAAGTTCTGAGTGGTCCAGACATAACTTGGGCTTGAGATTATCTTATATGAAGCTATATGAACTGTTGAGATTTGGCCGCGTCTAGTTGATAGAAAACGTACGGCGTAATTGGGCCAAAGACCTCCTGGGAAGGTCCCGAAACCTTGCGCAGAGGGAGGAGTCCACACTCCATCGGTAATCCCGGTTAATTTGTGGATGGGTATACAGTGCCTTGGTGGTTACCGTCCCAAACACTGTGGACATAATTGGCCAAGGAAACCATTGATATGATTTATGATGAGATTGGATATGGACATTGGGTGAGAGTTCATTTGGCACTGACACCCATGACATGACACATATGATAGCATGATTATGATATGAAAATCATACACTGTTTTTATCATTTACATGATCTTTTACAATTATGATGTTAATGATGTATATACTTTTGATTTATGTTAATCTAATATTACTCCTATGTGTACCCTAACCCAAATTACAATACCTACTGGGCATGTTGACTAATGCCCAACTTGTACCCTATAGATGATGGAACATGGAATGATAAGGAAATGGATGTGGAACCGGAAGGGAGCCAAGTATAGGAGCTTGGAAAGATTTAATGTTTAAATTACTCAGTTTGAATTTGAATGATGTATTGGGAAGACTTATATTTGGACTGTAATAACTTAGAACTTATTTGCTATGGTGTTATTAATCCTTAAGTATATACGAATTTTATGGTGATTCGTTCTCCTTGCTTAATGATGAGAAGAATATGAATAGCATCTTATTCATATAATTATTCCGCAAGCATTAAGAAAAGCTTATGTAAATGTTTCAGTGGACTTAGTCCACGCACACGTAATATTGGCCAGCTAAGGATCGGGTTTTGGAAACTCGGACTTAACTTGCGTCATGACGACCCGTCTTCTTTCATTTATTTAAAAAAAAAAAATGTATACCCTGATTTTTGGAGAATGAAAAATGGCGGGGCGTTACAGTTGCTATCAAAACGAAATTGGAAGTGTTGAATCTCGCAAAGTAAGATTAATACTGTTTCATGTCTCACTGATAGATAAGAATCTTAACTGACCGACTCTTCGGAGTCTGCTACACGGGGGTCGGATTAATTTACTTTGATGAGAATCAGACTGTAAGCATTCAACAGCAAGGGAAGGCCAATTACTATAAATTATATATTTATCAAACATAGCAAAATAGTTCGTCTCTCCCTCGAACAAGAAACATCATGTGATTATCTAGAAAATCTTCCTAAAACAAGAAATACAAGATGTCACTTAGGCAATTTCGCCAAGTAAGGAACATAAGTGATATATAGGAGGACTAAGGAAAACTTTCCCTTCCTTATGATTATTTGATCAAATATAACTTTAAAGTATGTGAACACAAGTTCTTATTAGCAAACTAAGTCAACCAATGTTTCAATGACTTAGGAAAATGCCTCAAAGAAGAAGAAAGACCCGACAAAACCCACATCAGGAAGAGGGACAGGACAGTGTGAACATTCCTGAGGTACCTCCCGAGCTACAGAGCCTAGTATAAGTAGTGGTCACCTCCGTTCTATAGCAACATCAGAACGGCAATGGAGGCACAACCTCCAATGAATCTCAGGACAGAACAATGGTAAGAGATTTCTAACAATAGCGTCCCCCTTATTTCAAAGGGAATGAGGGACCCGCAGGAGCGGAGAAGTGGATTGAGAATATCACAAAGATCTTGAAGCTGCTTAAGATCACCGATGAGCAGGACCGAACACTACTGGCTACCTCACAACTAGTAGATGATGCCGGCAAATGGTGGAAGGTCATAGAACATCAACAAGCACAGATTCCAGCTGTGGATAGAACAGAGATAACTTGGGACCAGTTCGCTGGGATGTTTCTGGACCATTACTTTCCAGAAGAGGAGAAGGAGCGCCAGACACAAGCATTCATAGCTTTGATCAAGGGCACCATGACTGTCGCAGAATACTACCAAGAATTCCTCCGTCTATAATGTTATGCTCTATACATGGCGGACACGGAATAAAAGAAGGCCTGAAAGTTTGAGCGACTGCGACCAAACATAAGAGCCAAAGACATTATTTTCAAATCAGGTACTTTGGTAGAAGTGGTCAGTCGAGCCAGCATAGCCGAACAAGAGCTGATGGAGACAGTTAGATTTGTGGAGAACTGACGAAGCCAGAGCGGGGGAAATTCTTTCCGCCCTCGCAAGAAGTTCAGACCCAACTTTGGGAGACCCTCAGCCTCCACTTCTTCCACTGGTGGCTTTCGTCCCACTCAGCCCTCCACATCAAGACCAGTCTCTCAGTCTCCTCAAGGTGTTATCACCTGTTATCAGTGTGGCCAGCAGGGCCATATCAAGGGGGAATGTCCACAGAACAATAGACTTTCTTACTCCAGGGGTTTTTTCCGTCCTCCAGCCCGACCAACTCAGTTA